>JAJHZJ010000942.1:0-436034 GCA_023548195.1 Bettongia penicillata ogilbyi
CTATTCCTCATTAACTGTATGTCTTCTTTCCTAGTAGCAACAGCAATACTAAACAGTTGTTCCTAAAACTATGAGTTCCAAATTCTCCCCATCCCTCCCTCCCCACCCATTCCCTTTGGGAAGGCAGGCAACTCAATATAGGCCATATATGTGTAATTTAGCAAATGTCTTCCCTGATAGTCGTGTGGTATAAGACTAACTGAATTACCCTCCATCCTATGCTGCCCCTCATTGTTTCTCTTCTGTCTTTTGATCCTGTCCCTCCCCAAGTGTTGACTTCAAATTGCTCCCTCCTCCCTTTGCCCTCCCTTCTGTCATCCCCCCACCTTGCTTGTCTCCTTCTCCCCCACTTTCCTATACTGTAAGATAGGTTTTCATACCAAAATGAGTGTGCATTTTATTCCTTCCTTTAGTCAAATGTGATGAGGGTAAACTAATTGTTTTTTTGTTTGTTTTTTTCTCAGCTCTCCTCTTTTTCCCTCCACTAAGAAGTCTCCTACTTGCCTCTTAAATGACATATAATTACCCCATTCCATTTCACCCTCTTTCCTCCCAGTACATTTCTCTCTCACCATTTACCTTAATTTCTTTTAAGATATGGTCCCATCCTATTCAATTCACTCTGTGCTCTCTGTCTCTGTATGTGTGTGCATGTGTGTATGTGTGTGCATGCATGCATGTACATGTGTGTGTGTGGTCCCACCAACTACCCAGATACTGAAAAGTTTTAAGAGTTACAAATATTGTCTTTCCATGTAGGAATGTAAACAGTTCACTTTTGGTAAGTCCCTTAAGACTTCTCTTTGCTGTTTACTTTTTCATGCTTCTTCTCATTCTTGTGTTTGAAAGTCAAATTTTCTTTTCAGCTCTGGTCTTTTCATCAAGAATGCTTGAAAGTCCTCTGTTTCATTGAAAGACCATATTTTCCCTTGAAGTATTATACTCAGTTTAGCTGGGTAGGTGATTCTTGGTTTCAGTCCTAGTTCCTTTGACTTCTGGAATATCCTAGTCCACGCCCTTCGATCCTTTAATGTAGAAGCTGCTAGATCTTGAGTTATCCTGATTGTATTTCCACAGTACTGGAATTGCTTCTTTCTAGCTACTTGCAAGATTTTCTCCCTGACCTGGGAGTTCTGGAATTTGGCCACAATGTTCCTAGGAGTTTCTCTTTTTGGATCTCTTTCAGGTGGTGATCGATGGATTCTTTCAATGCTTATTTTTGCCCTCTGGTTGTAGAATCCCAGGGCAGTTTTCCTTGATAATTTCATGGAAGATGATATCTAGGCTCTTTTTTTGATCATGGCTTTCAGGTAGTCCCATAATTTTTAAATTGTCTCTCCTGGTTCTATTTTCCAGGTCAGTTGTTTTTTCCCATGAGATATTTCACATTTTCTTCCATTTTTTTCATTCTTTTGGTTTTGTTTGGTGATTTCTTGGTTTCTCGTGAAGTCATTAGACTCCATCTGTTCCATTCTAATTTTGAGAGAACTATTCTCTTCAGTGAGCTTTTGAACCTCTTTTTGCATTTGGCTTATTCTTTTTTTGAAAGCATTCTTCTCCTCATTGGCTTTTTGAACCTCTTTTTCCAATTGAGTGAGTCTATTTTTCAAGGTATTATTTTCTTCAGCATTTTTTTGGGTCTCCTTAACCAAGGTATTGACCCTTTTTTCATACTTTTCTTGCATCTCTCTCATTTCTCTTCCCAGTTTTTCCTCCACCTGTCTAACTTGCTTTTCCAAATCCTTTTTGAGCTCTTCCAAGGCCTGAGCCCACCCGACATCCCCCTGGGGTGTCTGGGGTGCTGAGGCCCCACCCTCCACGTCTTTCCCTGATGGCAAGAATATTTCCTCGTCCTCATCAGATCCGAATGTCGGGATCATTTGCATTTGTTGGAAAAAACTCTCTATAGTCTTATTTTTCTCCCTTTTCTAGGCATTTTCCCAGCCGGTTACTTGGCTTCTGAGATTCCTGTCCACCCCCGCCTAGATCCGCCCAGCTAGTGCTTGGAGTCTGAGATTCAAATGGGCTTTTCGCGACGCTAATCAATGTGAGGTTTAGTTCTGGTGCTGGGGTAGGGGCAGGGCCGCCTCCCAGGCTCAGCTCCCTCAGGGGATTTATGCAGAGACATTCAGGAACGGAGTGGGTGGGTGGGAGCCAACTCCCAGGCTCAGTTCCCTCAGGGGCTTTATGCAGAGGCCTTCAGTAAAAGAGCGGGGTGGGGCAGGGCCGTCTCCCAGGCTCAGCTCCCTCAGGTTGTTTATGCAGAGACCTTCGGTAATGAGGATCCTGCCTGCTGCTGGGGGGAGTCCCGGGCCAGCCGCAGCCGCTGCTGCCTCCACTGCCGCCCACACCTCTGCCTCTGCCGCTTCCTGCTCCCGTCTCTGCCGC
Organism: Bettongia penicillata ogilbyi; assembly: GCA_023548195.1. NCBI lineage: Eukaryota > Metazoa > Chordata > Mammalia > Diprotodontia > Potoroidae > Bettongia > Bettongia penicillata. Next base: position 2,389 of record JAJHZJ010000942.1, read on the forward strand.
CGCTGCTTCCTCCCGAGGGGGCCCAAGTCACGGAGACACTCCACTCCCCCTCTCATCCAGCCTAGCCTTCTCTCTCACTGACCTGTAGCTTCTGTGGGCGGAGGGACTTTCCCGGCTGCCAGAACTTCCGTCCCTGAAGCCTGCTCGGGTCAGCTTCTCTGGGGCCGCGGCCAGGGCAGCGCTGGGGTGGGGTCTACTTTCCGGGGCACGACAGACCCTGGGGATGGGTCTCCAGGGCTCCCTGGAATGGAAATCTCCTCCACTCCGTTTCTGTACCCCTTTCAGTGGTCCAGAAGTTATGAGCTTCTCTTTTTACATTAATTCTATGGGCTGTGGTTTCGGAGCTCATAAACGTGCGTCCTTCTACTCTGCCATCTTGGCTCCGCCCCCCCCCCCAAAAAATGGTCTTTCAATGAAACAGAGGACTTTCAAGCATTCTTGATGAACAGACCAGAGCTGAAAAGAAAATTGGACTTTCAAACATAAGAATGAAGAAAAGCATGAAAATGTAAACAGCAAAAGAGAAGTCATAAGGGACTTACTAAAGTTGAACTGTTTACATTTCTACATGGAAAGACAATATTTGTAACTCTTGAAACTTTTCAGTATCTGGGTAGTTGGTAGGATTACACACACACACACACACACACACATACACACACAGAGCACAGAATGAATTGAATAGGATGGGATCATATCTTTAAAAAATGAAATTAAGGGGTGAGAGAGAAATATATTCTGAGAAGAAAGGGAGAAATGGAACGGGGCAAATTATTTCTCATAAAAGAGGCAAGCAAAAGACTTTTTAGTGGAGGAAAAAAGAGGGGAGGTGAGAGAAAAACAGGAAGTTTACTCTCATCACATTTAACTAAAGGAAGGGATAAAATGCACACTCTTTTGGTATGAAAACCTATCTTACAATACAGGAAAGTGGGGGAGAAGGAGATAAGCAGGGTGGGGGGATGATGGAAGGGAGGACAATGGGAGGAGGGAACAATTTGAAGTCAACACTCTTGGGAAGGGACAGGATCAAAAGAGAGAATAGAAGCAATTGGGGGTAGGATAGAATGGAGGGAAATATAATTAGTCTTATATAACCCAACTATTATGGCAGTCATTTGCAAAACTACACAGATAGGGCCTATCTTGAATTACTTGCTTCCCAAAGGGAACGGGTGGAGATGAAGAGAAATTGTAACTGAAAGTTGTAGCAACAACTGTTGAGTATTGTTCTTGCTACTAGGAAATAAGAAATACAGGTAAGGGGTATAGAAAGTTATCTGGCCCTACGGAACAAAAGAGAAGATGGGGACAAGAGAAGGGAGGGATAATAGAAGAGAGAGCAGATTGGTGATAGGGGAAATTAGAATTCTCGGTGTATTGGGGTGGGGGGAGGAGACAAATGGGGAGAAAATTTGGAACCCAAAATTTTGTGAAAATGAATGTTAAAAGTTAAATAAATAAATTAAAAAAGAAAAAGAAACTATTGCTTGCAGAGCACTGCTCTGTTTGGCCCTGGAACAGAAAATAAAACAGGGTCCCTGCCCTCATTTTGTGTGCAATCTAGTAATGGAATATAACATGTACAAATAAGCATTCTCTACATTGAAGCTCAAGTATATATGAAAATTGAAAAGTGAGATGTCCAATGAGGAGAGAATCATTCCCAATGTGCAGATTGTGAAGCAGATTTTAAATCATACCCAAACATGATACCTGAAAAGAAAAATGAGACGATTGCCATTTCTAAAGTGATCTCTAAATACTTGGCCTTCTGTGAGAAAACTCAAATATATTTAGCAGATCAAAATACTATTGCTTTAATGCTGAAAAATGTGATTAAATTCTAGCCCATAAGTGATTAAAACAGAAAGTATTGAAATGGGGGCATTTTTCAAAATGGAAAAAAAATTAACATATGGTCATGGTTTTGTATTTTATCGTCAGGACAATGGAAGCAAAAAGGGAAGAGAGGTGCCAGCTTCCCTCAATTTCTACCTCACATAAACCAATGCCTCCATCTCTTAACTAGAAATTCTGGTTCCTGGATGAAAAGAAAAGTCTGGGAAGGAAATGTTGAGCCCTGGCAGCTACATTTTCCCTATTTTGCATTTCTGGTAAACAGCTCTGTGTTAATATGGAGGAGCATTTCTGCATCTATAATTCTCCCATTTTAATGGAGATTTAATGGAGATAAAAGAATGCAACAAAGAAGTAACTCAGTGAAGTATTTGTTTTAAAAATTACTGATCACACACTACTTTTAAATCATGTCATGGTCAGAAAAATACAAGCTATTTATGGATATTGATGAACCCCCGCATACTGATAAAGTACAAATCCAATTCCCTCCATGAAGTTAAACAAAATATGCTCTATAGATATTTGCTCATCTGTTTGATCTTTACAGATGACTCAGAAGTGACTAAAAGGTGGCTCAATGGATAGAGCACTAGGCCTGGAGTCAGGAAGATCTGAGTTCGAATCTAGTTTCAAACACTACCTATGTGATCATGACCAGGTCATTGAACCTCTGTTTTCCTTAATCTAGTTGAGAAAGAAATGGGAAACCACTCCAGTATCTTAGCTGAGAAAATCCCAAGGACAGAATGGTCCACAGGGTCACAAAGAATTACACATAACTGAGCAACAACTGGGACTCAGGAGGTGAGAGAATTTACAAAATACACAAGTGGTTTAAAAAGGAGATGCCTTATATCCTTTAATAACTAAGAGAAATACGGAGAAAAGGCTACTACAGTCAAGAAATAAGAGGATTAAGGTACAAAAAATAGACACATTTCAGGAAGAAGGACTTATAATAGCACACTAAATTAGTATATCATATTTTCAGTATTCTTTCAAAGAAGGGAGGAAGTCACAGGATCAGAGGGCTTTAGAGCTGGACCGGACCTTAGAGACTATTTAGCCTAATTCCTTTGTTTTATAGATGAGAAAACTGAGGCCCGAGTGGTAAAATGACTTGCCCAAGGTCATACAGATAAGTAGCAGTCAGAATCTGAACCCAGGTCCTCCAAATCCTGTACTTTTTTGACACAACATAGATTTGTTTGCATTCATTAAAAATTTGTTATATGGAAAATAAAAAAAAAATGGCTGTTACCTTGGGCAAATCCTTATCCTCTTTGGGCTAAATTTTTAAAAACAGTTTTAGAATTTTACTGAATAGAAGGTTAATATAATATGAAGGTTTGAGTGTTGGTATCTGGCCTTTACCAGTAAAACAGAAAAGTTGTACTAGCTATCTGCTAAAGTAACTTTGATGTCTAAATCTATAAGCCCATGGTGCCAAATACTATGTATGATGATGTCCATTTTTGGCTTGCTGTTCTAGTGTTATCAATATAGATTAAATCATTGCAATTCCTAATAGTCATAGTAATAGTCCCAAGTAATGGAGCCCAAGGGAATTTCTATCCTAACAATTAATGCATTGGAATTGGACCATAAATCTTTGAAGATTTATGGCAGCTAAGGAATACTGGACCTAGAGTCAGGAGGCCCTGCATTCAAATGTGGCCTCAGATGCTTACAAGGTGTGTGATCCTGGGCAAGTCATTTAACCTCTGTTTGCTTCAGTTTCAATAGTAAAGTGGGGACGATAGTAACACCTACCTCCCAGTGTTGTTGTGATGATCAAATAGGATAATGTTTGTAAAATGCTGAATACAGTACTTGGTACATATTAATGCTAGTTATTTTTTAAAAGCAGATACTAGTAATTTTCAAGGAGGGAATGCATGGACCTCCTCAAACTCCTCCATCATCCTAGTGGCAGATGAAAGGATGAAAAGTAATTTTAATGTTGAAGTTAGTAGCCTCCAGATTCTGAAAAAATTTCTGTAGTGTTCTCTTATGTGTTTGTATCAGACTAAGTTATAGATAATTAATGCAAAATTATTTTTTATCATTTTTTCCCTGACATATATTTACCTTAGGGAAAATATCTCCTGCACTACCAAATCAAACTAACCTTAATAAAAAAGGAAAACTCAAGGAGACAAATAATGCTGGAAAGTGAAATTTCTTGCTTTGTACAAAATAGGCACTTGCTAAATGTTTAGAAAATTGGGGTATATATAATTCCCACAAACTAATCCATACAATGACTTTATCCATCTTTATGTAGGGCATTAAAAGCAAGAAAAGGGAGAAATATTCTAACCAACTTAAAAATTTTTAATAATAACAAAGTAGTGGGAAACCTAAAAAGGATTATTTTCAGAGAAAGGAAAGAATGTCAATAAACTTTATGATTACAACTTTTTAAAAAATGTTTTATAATTATAAATAATGGGAAGTTAAATACACTATGGCATTTTCTGAGAACAGAGTGTTGTTTTGGGGGCCTGATATATGATTCTGGCTATACTTCATCTGGCAAAATTCTAGACTGTGGAACTAGAAGGATGGTTTGTGAATATCCAGACAGGGAAATGGTAATCACTATGAATCCATAAAGCTTTATCAAAAACAATCAGCAGCAGCAGCTAGGTGGTGCAGTGGATAGAGCACCAGTGCAGGAGTCAGGAGGACCTGAGTTCAAATGTAACCTCAGACACTTGACACTCACTAGCTGTGTGACCTTGGGCAAGTCACTTAACCCCAATTGCCTCATCCTGGGTTATCTCCAGTCATCCTGATGAATATCTGGTCACTGGATTCAGATGGCTCTGGAGGAGAAGTGAGGCTGGGGACCTGCACAGCCCTCTCTCACTCAAAACAAAGTCAAGTGCAAGTCATGCCATTATTTCTCTGATGGCATGGTCTTCTTCGGCAATGAAGAATGAACACACATCAAAAACAAGCTGTGTTTAACGCTTAAGCTGGAACATACTACGAAGAGTACAAGATTTCAAACACAAGAGAGTTATTTAATAGAGCACAAGAGGATATGAAGTTATTAAGTGCGACACAATGAAATGAAAGAAAATATGTAAAATGTCATCTTGAGCAACCAACATTGAGCTCTTCTACAAGATAAAGTAACATTATCTCCAGCCTTTGGTGTAAAAGCAGGCACCAGGACATACACAGGAGGGTCTGCTATCACAGGTTCTTAGATTTGCATTTTTAAAAAAAAGCCACTTTCAAGGGGTCAACAATCACTTTAATCCAGCACATGAATCATTCACTTTGTTCAGGGGGAAAAAAATGTCAGCATTATAAACTTCAGAGAAAATACAAAGAAATCAAAATCAACAGACATGCTTCCAATTGTCTGACATAAGCAATATATACATCATATGTCAACAGCCAGATCCAGCTGTCTGACCATTACATCCATATATCCATGCATAGATAACAGAGAGGGAAGCACCAACATCTCGCTTTCGGGGGCGGGGGTGAGGAGGGGGACAGTTGGCTGCTAAGCTGCTTCCCAGAGTCTTATCTGGCATACAAAGCTTCCTCCAAAAATTAAGCCCCAAAGTAAAACTTCATCTAAGAGTATTTAGGCATTTTTGTAGCCAGAGGGCACCACAACCTTTGAGAACCAGTGCCTCATTAACAAAAGGTGGGGGCCTTCCTACAAATCTTCCCAGGCCCATTAATGGGTGGGGAAGATCTTCTTAAACACATTATTTAATCAGAGGCATTTGATTATACTAAAACAAACAGCAAAAGATCCTACTTTGCTTGCCTTTGCATTTGGTTAAATATGAAAATGCATTAAACAAAATATAAAGAAGCCATTGAATAAGTTATCTAAGCAAACTAGCTAGTCTCATCTATGGTTTTGGGGAACGTAGTTGAATGATAGTGCAAATGTGATTCCTGGCTTCATGAATCCTAAAGTCTAATAGGAATTACAAAACAGATAGAATCGAAGAGGCAAGTATTCAGTGAGGGAAGCCCTGAGACATCTGAATCTTTGAATCTTTGTGGTTGTATGTAAAAATTGCACTAGTAAGAATAGCTGGTTTAAAGAAGGAAGACACAGGTCGGCAAGTAGATAATCTTCTTGGCCATGGAGATCATCACTTTTCTTAGGAGCACTAAGAATGATTTCGATGCCTGTTTATTTAACCATATTACTTTTCTATTCTGTTTTAATTAAACAGTTTACTATGTGATTTATGATTCTTCCATGGTCTATAAGAGAAAATCCACGGAATATGGACTCAAGGTGTTACTTGTACAACAGATTATTCAAAACAGTGGTGTCAAACTCATACCATACATAACCATACCATACATACCATACAACCATACCATACAAACTCATACCATACATAACTCATACCATACCATACCATACATACCAAACTCATAAACCATACATAAAGATCAGGATTTGATGTATATTGACTTGAAAAACTATTTATTAACACTCTAAATACTGTATTTTTAAATCTATTTTGTTAAATACTCTTCAATTTTATTTTAGTCTGGTTTAGACTACACTCTGGAGTGTTGAAGACCCAGAGTGATTAACACCTCAGACCTAAAATACCTCACACTGAACTTGGGGATAGCTAAAGACCACAGAGTTGAGGGAGAGCTCTGCTTTTAAAAAAATAATATAAGTAATAGATGGGGAGAGATGAGTTGCATTTTTAGGAGATAAATGCGTCTAGCTAGATTCCCTGGTGCTACAGATATCTACATAGAAATAAAAACCACAATTGAGTTATCCATTGCTAGTGAAATTGAATACTTAAAAGACCTTTATAAAGAAAAATCAGCTGGTGTGCAGTAAAAATTGCCCCCAAATGTCCTTTTGACCCAATAATTTAATTTTGGGAAATATATCCTGAAAGTGATGAAAAGAAATTTTGGTTTTTTTTTTAAATTGTTCAAAAGTTTTATAGCAGTTATATATGTAATGCAAAAAAATCAGAGAACAGTCTAAATGGGAAAGGGGGGAAAGAATAAAACACAATAATTGGATTTTGTTTGGATTACCTAGATTGCTGAGACGATATTGGAGTTTTCACAATGAATTATCCATATAGGTACCTGCACTTTCAAGATTTTTATTAATCTTCCAACTTTGACTTTTGCCATATACATCTACCTTGAGAATAAGGTTTGAGGAGTATAACCTAAATAGACAGGTGTTGATCTGCAAATTTTGGGGCGTCCTTTTATTGTAGATGTAAGACTGGAAGGTATAAACAAATGATAACAAAATAGCCACGCATTTGTGTGCTATGCTATTCATTTATTGCTATCTAGAAAATTACAAGCTTTTCTTTTATTATCATCTTGCTACAAATAGAGGCACTTAGACTTGCTGTACAAATTACTGCTATAAAATGTATCTAAGTTTTTAATGTATTAATAAAATGAGATATTCTCCCCAGATGGAAAAAGTGAAATATACTTTAGGAATTCACAACCCATGAAGTATATAGCTCATTTCCTGATATTTTTGTCCAGTGCCTCATTAATAAATACCAAAGCTATGAAAGCTTTTATAAAGACTAACCCTACCTTAATCAGTAGAAAATCATCTTTCTGCTTCGTCACTTTTTAGCAAAATAATTCTTTTTTTAAAAGAACACAAATATTGCCAACTGAATACATATCTAAGACTGAAGGTCTTAGCCCTAGCCAGTTAACTGAATATATTATAAGTTATTTTCCTTCCATCTTCTATTTCATTCTGATTTGTTTTATTCTAATGAAGATAGGAATCCAAGACAACCACAAAACATCAGAGAATACCTTAGAAAAGAAGAGGTCACGTCCAAATGTATTTGTAATTCACCTAAAATACTTACACTTGTAATCAGATTGCCCGTACCTTATGTCAATGTTGTACCCACTTATCTCTGTTATTCTTTCTCATTTGTGGTATAGTTACTGAGGTTAGTTTTTCCTTGTAATTGGATTACATATTTTGATAGTATCCTAAAGTATGAACGCTTTTAAAAGGAAAGGTTCAAGAATTATAATATCCAATAGAATGGAATACTAAAAGAACTTTGGAGAATAATTTAGTTTATTGTCTTGACTTCAATTGTTGTATTACAGAGATTTGTATTAATCCTGCCATAGAAAGAGAAATCATAACATTTCTTAGATACTGTGTACAGTACAAAAGGCACTTGGGTACAGAAGGCACTATGATGAAAGGCAGGAAAACATAGTGAATTGACGATGGATCGGGGCTCTGGAAAGCATGGGCTCTACTCTTACTTCTGACACATACTAGATGTATAACCATGAACAAGGAATAACCTCTTTCAACATCAGTTTTTTCATCTGTAAAATTAGGTATTGTACAAGGTGATTTCCAACAGCCCTTGTAAAGTTATGAAGATATGGTCCTTTGCCCACAGAATGACTCCTTACAAGATCTCTAATACATGGCCTTCTTTTTGTACCTGACTAGAAGGGAACATAGTATCTCCCCAGCTACCCATTCCACTTTCAGAGTTCTAATAGGAAGTTTTCTTCTTTCAACAAACATTTATTATACTTCTACCATGTGCAAAGACTTGTGCTGACAATGGGTATACAATGGTAAAGTATAATGCAAGTTTTGTAAGGAACTTGCACTATAATTGGTATGGGGCGTTCTGCAGACACAAAGATAACTGTAATCAAAAGTTGAAACAAGTCACTAAGCAATTACTTATGTTGTTAAGATTATTATATCCAAGCAAAAAACTGAACAACAGGAAGGAATTTTCAATAAAAGGCAAGAGATTCAGGAGAAAAAGAAAGATGTAAGCACTGAACAACTGAAACTGGCATCTGAAAATAGTATTTAGATTTCTGGGCCATGACTCAAAATGACAGCCCCCGAATCAAGGACCTCATAATTTCCTGACTTCCCTAAAGATAATTTTATCATTCCAAATCTAGTTGAGCTAATGAAGAGAATTTTTTTTTTGCGTGTGATTGTTAGCAAGAAGTTGTTGGGGTGGAAATGAAAATCTTTGGGAGAACTAACCATTCCATTTTAGAGTTTGCAAAATAGACAGAAAGCCTAAGATGTTATGACCTAACCCCTAGATTTTAGTAGGATCTATTTGAAAGAGTTCAAAGAATCAAGGGTGAGGTCTCATGGCCAAAGATGTTATAGAGAAGTCAGCCCTGGATCGATAGAAACCTCTTAAGAATGAAATTCTGATGATGCAAAGGAAAATATTTGCAATTATGGTGGGAAGAAGGCATTGTTTAAAGAGGTTAATGTGGATGCCCAGAGAACTCATCAACCAACTTAAATTTATTTAACCTACATGTGCAGAAGATATCAGTAAGGCCAAGTAGGAGGGGATGAATAGAGCAGCATGGCATAGTTTTGTTAGAATAATGTCAAGAGTATTAACATTAAGAATGAGTTGAAATGGACATGGGAAAAATAGGGCAGGAAAGTTTGTTTTTTTTTTATTTTTTAGCTACATGAGAGAAAAGAGGAGGAGCAGAGAATGGATTAGTGTTGCTCCGAGTATAAAATATGGTGATGACAAATGATGATTAGAAGACATTGTTACTTAATTGCTATTTTGCTTCAAAGAAGCAAGCCTTTTGGCCTAGAAATGCAGAACCCAAAAATGGCTAAGAGGAAGTTGATACTCAAGCTATAACAAGAGATGATAGGAGTGCATCTAGTTGCTCTTGATTGGCTTGACTTGGAAAAACTAAATTGACTATGTGGTTACTAAGGTAAGTAAACTCATTAATCTTTGAAAGATTCTGTGAAATGTGAGACTTCCCATTCTACTACAGGAAAACAGAAAAGAAAATGTTCTGATTCTTTTTTCAAAGAAAGAAGACAGTAGCACCTGAAAATCATAGACCAATCAATTCAATTCCCAGTAAAATTCTATGACGTATTATTAAGGAAGCGCAATTGAATATCTAGAAAGGAAAGTAATCATTCTTAGTTAGTTGGTTGTTGTCCTTTGTTCTTGAAGAGGTCTGGACCACAATGACATCACCAGGATAAAGTGAAATTTCAGTGTTGTCCGACTGTGGCTGATCAGAACAATGTATGCTTAGAATGCTCTACCACAGGTTGGGCACAGATAGTCTGTATGAATTTTGGGGGTGGATACTCCAAATTTGCGCATCCTATGTTTACTTTGTGCTGTCTCATTTCTGCTTTGCTCATAGAGCACAGCACCCTTTCTGAGGTCTCAGCCATGCTGAGCACTCCTGTGCCAGGGTGTCTCATGTTGCCCAGTTAGTTCCAAAGTTCTTGAGAGAGACCTTGAGAACATCCTTGTATTGCTTCTTCTGACCACCATGTGATCACCTGCCCCATGTGAGTTCTCCATAAAAAAGTCTTTTTGGCAAGCGTATACTTTGCATTCAAACAATGTGGGCAGCCCATCAGAGTTGCATTCTCTGAAGCATAGTTTGAATGCTTGGCAGTTCAGCTGGAGCAAGGACTTCAGTGTCTGGTACCTTACAGCACCAAGTGATTCTCAGAATCTTCCTAAGATAGTTCAAATGGAAGTGATTCAGTTTCTTGGCATGGCGCTAATACACTGTCCATGTTTAACAGGCATACAACAATGAGGTCACCACAATAGCTCTGTAGATCTTCAGTTTGATAGTCAGTCTAATACTTTTTCTCTCCCAAACTTTTCTTTGGATCCTCCCAAACACTGAATTAGCTTTGGCAATGCATGTGTCAACTTCACTGTCAATGTGTACTGGAAAGTACGCTACCAAGGTAAGTGAACTTATCCACTGCATTCAAAACTTCTCCATTTGTTGCAACCGATGATTCCACATATGGCTGGTGTGGTTGTGGCTGATGGAGCACCTGTGTTTTCTTGGTGTTAATTATTAGGCCAAAATTAGCACAGGCAGCAGAGAATTGATCCATACTTTGTTGCATTTCAGCTTCAGAGGCTGCACTGAGTGCACAATCATCTGCAAACAGAAAATCATGCCCCAACTCCTTCCACTTTGGTCTTGGCTTATATAGCCTTTTCAAATTGAAGAACTTACCATCAGTTTGGTAGTTGACCTTGATGCCATGTTCATCTTCATTGAAAGTATTTGACAACATGACTGAAAACACTATACTAAAAAGTATGGGAGCAAGTACACAGCCCTGTGCATTGTCCACTATCTAGAACCTGGGCAAACATGCCATCATGAAATTGACATGCAATACTGATGAACTTCTCCGGGCAATCAAATTTTGACATAATTTTCCATAAACCCTCATGACTGACAGTGTCAAAGACCTTGATCAGATCTACAAAGTTGTGTACAAACCTCTCTTCTGCTCCTAGTATTTCTCCTGGAGTTGTCGGGCAGCAAACACCATATCGACTGTTTCTTGGCCCTTTCTGAAGCCACACTGGCTTTCAGGTATATGACCATCTTCCACGTGAAGAATCAGTTTATTAAGGAGGACTCTAGTAAGAATTTTGCCAGCAGTGATTAAGAGAGAAATCCCACTGTGATTGTTGCAGGACAATCTACTCCCTTTACCTTTATAGAGATGGACAATGGAGGTATCCTTGAACTCTTGGGGGATAATAGCCTCCTCTTGCCATGTAAACTGGAAATCTTCAGTCAGCTTTTGTGTGAGCAATGGCCCAATACCTTGCAATTCTCAGCTGGAATAGAATCAGCACCAGGGGCTTTGCCACATGAAAGAAGCCTAATGGCCCTGAAAACCTCTTCTTCAGCTGAAAGTTCTGCTAAGGAGGGATTGACTTCAACCTGAGGTAAACAGTCAGTCACCTCAGGACTGACTGAAGATAGTTTGTTGAGAACACCATGGAAGTGTTCATCCCATCTCTCTAGGATCATGTTCTTGTCACTAATCAATAAGCCTCCATCAGCACTGAGTAGTTCTGATACACTATAGGTTTTTGGTCCATAAATAACTTTCAGGGAATCATAAAAGTCCTTTGGATTGTTACTATCAGCATAAAACTGAATTTCATCTGCCTTCTTACTGAACCAGGAATCCTGCATCTCTCTAAGCTTTGCTTTGTACTTTGCTTATGAAGGAATTAAATATCTTCTTAGAGGTAGATGAACTATCCTGCTGGTATATCCTGTGGAGTTCTCATTTTTTTCATTTAGAAGCTTCTGACTTTCCCCATCATTTTCATCAAACCAATCTTGGTGTTTTTGGGTGTTCTGACCCCAGATGAGCAAATTCAACCAAATCTCTGAAAATTGCCCTCTCCTTTTCTGCTCCACTATTGCCAACTATGTGTTGATTCAACTTTCCCTCCAAGTTAGCAACAAACTGTTCACACTCAGAGAAGAGTTCTAATTTGTTGACATTAATTCTCCTCGTAGTCATTTTGCTTTGGAGGCAGCACTTTTGATGAATACAAATATTTAGCTTGGAAAGGATAAAGTCTATGATCAGTCTAGCACTCTGTACCACACATTGCCTTTTTTCACTCTCACATCCTTTCTGTTTCTTCTCCTTACAATCACATAGTCTATTAGATGCCAATGTCTACTGCAAGGTGGCATCCATGACGTTTCATCGCGTTTAGGTAAATGGAAAATAGTGTTGGTGATAAGAAGGTCTTGTGATGCACAAGTTTTCAGCAGTAAATGACCATTGTTGTTGCTGTTTCCAACTCTGTTCCTCCCTAGGACTCCTGCCAAGTCTGGTAGTATGAGCCTACTCTAGCATTAAAGTCACCCAGAATTATAAACTTGTCCTCTTTTGGCACATTGATGATGAGTTTCTCTAGGTCTACATAAAATTGTTTTTTGACTTCATCAGGGTTTGTCATGGTGGGAGCATAGGCATTGATGATGGTGGCATGGTGTTTTCCTGAGAGTGGCAATTGCATTGTCATGAGCCTGTCATTCACTCCTTTTGGCAGGCATACCAGCTTGCTGGCTAGATTAGTTTTGATAGCAAAACTGACACCAGCTTCATGACACTCCCCTTCACTGATCCCACTCCAGAAAAATATATATCCATCTCCAGCTTCAGGAAGCTAGCCTTCATTCGCCAACCTTGTTTCACTCAGGGCTGCTATTTGGATGTGATAACTATTGAGTTCTCTTGCAACAAGAGCAGTTTTTCTTTCAGGTCTACTGGATTTTGTGATGTCTATTACCGTGTGCACGTTCCATGTGTTGATGGTGAATGGAATCATCTTTGCAGATGCTTTTGTACATTTTGTACATTTTTTTTGTGTTTTGACTGCATAATGGGATTCCTTGCCTACCACATTAATAAGGCCAGGGTTGGGTAATGACTTCATGAAGAACAGTGTTCCAGACTAACCTAATGTTTTGTTTTCCTGATGGATCAGAGACATGGTGCAGATAACACTTAAATTTTAGCCAAACTTTTGGCAAAATTTCTCATGGGAAAATGGAAAGGTTTTAGATTAATAACACTATAGTTAGAGAGATTTCAATGATTAGATCTAATGGTCTGATGTCAACTTGGAAAAAAATTTCTGGCAGAATGGCTGAAAGAACAATGCTTAACTCCATGTTGATTGCATTGTTAACAATAACTTGGATAAAAGTACAGATAATATACTAATCAAAGTTGCATGTGAAACAAAGCTTGGAGGTATAGCTAATAATACTGGATAACAGAATTAAGATAAAAAATACTGATAAGCTAGAATGTTGCACCTAATCTAATAATTAATTTAATAAAGATAAATAAAAAATATTACAGGTAGGTTTAAAAACTGAATTTCACAAGTGTAAAATGAGAGAGGCATGGGCAAATAGAAGTTCATAGAAAAACACCTGCTGTTTTCTCCCCATAGATTTCAATATCAATATAAATCAACATAGTTTGAAGGAAAAAAGTGTGTGTATATTGGTTAAGAGACTTGGGGAGGGAGGATAGAGGACAACACAACTGTTATACAAAAGAATAAGAAAGTTGTGTTATGGAAGAGGGATTAGATGTGTTTATATTTACCCCAGAGGGTAATCTAAAAGTAATGTTGCAGGTTCAAATTTAGGCTTGTTGAAAGATGTTCTAACAAAGCTACCCAAAAGTTTCATGGGCTACCTCAGATGAATTTAGGTTTCCTTTACTTAAGTCTTTAGAATTAGTTAGGAATGCTGTCCAGTCAGTCAGCAAACATTTATTGGGTACTTACACTATGTGCTAGGCCCTGTGCTAAGCTCTAGGGATACAAAGAAAGGCCAAAGACATGTCTTGCTTTCAAGGCTCTCACAGTCTAATAGGGGAGAAAACATGCAAAGAATTATGTACAAATATTACACACACACACACACACACACACACACACCCTGAACTTAAGTTTCCCTATAATTATTTTCAGCCATGTAGATCATGCAAATTATCCTCCAAAAGATTTTTAGGATAACAGATTTAGAGCTGAAACATACTCTATAGATAATAGAATCTGACTGTCATTTTTAGAGATGAGGATACTGAGGCTCTGAGTAGATAAGTGCCTTTCTCAGGGTCACAAAATTAGAAGTCGAGGCTGGATTTGAACCCTGTTCTTTCTATTCCAGCTCCATCAAACCAACTTGCTTCTGCTGAGAGATCAGTAGAAACCAAGGGGTGAGATATTATTTAAGTGATTGGGCAAGTGACAGTCTAAATTTAAAATTCTAAGAAGTCTACCAATAGTATTGCAGAGAAAAGCAAAGAGTACTTACTTAGAATTTTCTTAGGGGCAGCTAGGTGGTGCAGTGGATAGAGAACCAGTGCAGGAGTCAGGGGAACCTGAGTTCAAATGTCACCTCAGACACTTGACAATCACTTGGGCAAGTCACTTAACCCCAATTGCCTCATCCTTGGTCATCTTCAGTCATCCTGATGAATATCTGGTCACTGCATTCAGATGACTCTGGAGGAGAAGTGAGGCTGGTGACCTGCACAGCCCTCCCTCACTCAAAAAACAAAGTCAAGTGCAAGTCATGTCATCATTTCTCTGATGGCATGGTCTTTGGCAACAAAGTATGAACACACTGAATTATCTTAAATGTAGAATTAATTTATCATGAGGCTCCACAGAAAGGCAATCTAATTTAGGGGACAGAGTTAGTCTCAGACTCAAGAAGCATTAATCCTGATTCTGATACATGAATGACCCTGGGCAAGGCACGTAGACTTCTAGTACCCCAGGCAACTATATGAGACTATAAATTCTAGAATAATTGGTAATAGGGGTTTCTACCTTCAGGAGTTCCCTATTGAAGCAGTGAGAGAGAGAGAGAGAGAGAGAGACAGAGAGAGAGAGAGACAGAGACAGAGACAGAGAGACAGAGAGAGAGAGACAGAGAGAGAGAGAGAGACAGAGAGAGAGAGAGAGAGAGAGAGAAAGAGAGAGAGAGAGAGAGAGAGAGAGAGAGAGAGAGAGAGAGAGAGAGAGAGAGAGAGAGAGAGATTCAGCCAAGGTTCAAAATCCCAAAACTGGAAGTTGGCCAAGATTTACTGTGACTGAATACAAATAATGTCTGTTTCAGGTGTTTTTCCTCACTTAAATAACAAGAATTAATTATTTTAGCTTTATTATTTACATAAAGTTCTCTTTATAGTTCCCATTTGTTTTCCTGTTATTTTCTGACTTACTCTAGTGAAATTTAAATATTTAAGGAAGAGTAATAAAAAAACCACCACCCTGAAGAGACAGCAGGGATGAAAAGGCAGAAGAGTGGAACACTGGGCAACCTGGCACATAGGGCTTAAATCATTCAGTGTATGCCCGGGTTGTATTCAAAGGAGAAGAAATTGTCTTTTTCAAGGCAGAGAAAATGGCTGGAATGCTGCATGCAATTTTAACTGCCTCTTCAGTTCACCCAAAGGATCTTTTATTCAGCTTCTGACAGGAAAGTAGTGAGTATTACGCTGTGAAGCCTGTTCTCCTCTGGACCCAAAGGACTTTACATATTCCACATTGGCTATGAATCATACAACACAATTTCCCTGTTCAGAGAGGACTGTCTTTTCTACAAATCAGTGAAGCACTACCATGCTGATGAAGTACAGCCACAGTTTGGATGTAGGATTTGTATTAAGACATCCTGTTTTCATGGACCTTGGTTCCTCATCATTAGCTTGGTGATGAAAAGTCTCTGTCTCTCTCTGTGTGTCTGTATATTTGTGTCTCTGTCTCTCTGTGTCTCTGTGTGTGTCTCCTGTGTTTCACTTTCTCTGTATCTCTTTGTGTGTCTGTCTGTTTTGCTCTCTCTGTATCTGTGTGTGTCTGTCTTTCTATCACTCTCTCCCTTTTACAAAGCTATTGCTGCTATTGTTTCTAAGAATCTTTAGTGTACTCATTTTACTCAAGCAACATCTCCTTATTTATGCCATTGTAAATAATCTTATTTCCATGGATCTTCTTCTATTTTACATCAGCTATGGGGAAACTGGGCTTTTTCTCCTCCCTATCCATTCTGTTATGACCCCTAATAATGGGAAATGCTTGTGTATATGAAGATCCCAGCATCTTTTCCAGAAAGTTTTAAACCTCTAGTCATTTCCTCCATCAAAACTTTCATACTTGGGGTCATTTCACTCAATTCTTCCTCTTTGATAGTTCTAATTTTCTTTAATTGTCTTTGTAAATGTTCCCCTTCTTCATACTGATGACTCTGAAACAGCTAAGTAGAAGTTATTGAAATTAATATCATGCAACCACTTAAATCAACTAGAAAAAGGCTGGTCAAGTGTTACCCTCAATCACTCATGCATCTATTTTTCCAGAGCTAGAATGATTTCTCAAGAAGTTTTCAGCTGGCTTCACACTTGACTCCCCCAACAAACTATTTGTCCATTCATTCAAGTAAGAGAATTTGCAAATCAACTGAGTAAGAATTATTTCCCAAGGAGGTTGTGTCTCTTGCTGATCTTGCATTTTAAAAAAACAAGCAAGTTCATCAGTCATATTTTGGCCCCTACTGATTAATTTTCTCTAAAAAATAAAACCTATGAAAATATAATTTTTTAATATTTGTTTTTAAAATTTTTGAGCTTCAAATTTCTCCCTCTCTCTTGCCCTATCCTCATCCATCAAGAAAACAAGTATTATAATACCCCCTGTATATGTGAAGTCATGGAAAACATTTCAATATTAGCCATGTTGCAAAAAAAGGAAGAGAGAGAGAGAGAGAGAGAGAGAAAGAAAGAGAGAGGTAAAAGAAGAAAAGAAGGAAGGAGGGAAGGCCAAAAGGAAGAAAAAGAATGAAAGAATGGAAAATAATATATTTAAATTTGCACTCAGAGTTTGTAAGTTCTCACTCTGGAAGTCCATAGCATTTTTTTCATAATCCTTTGGAATTGCCATGGATCACTCTATTGATCAGGGTAGCTAAGTCCTTCATAGTTAATCATTGTTCCCATATTACTATTATTTGTACGATGTTTTCTTGGGTCTGCTCATTTCACTTCATATCAGTTCATATTAATCTTTTCAGATTTTTCTGAACCTATCACCCCCATCATGTCTTATAAACCCAATAGTATTCCATAACAATCACATACCACAACTTGTTCAGCCATTCCTCCAATGAACTGACATCCCCTCAGTTTCCAATTTTTTGCCACCACAGAAAGAACTACTATAAGTATTTTTATACACATAGGTTTCCTTTTTCTTTTTTTTCTCTTTGGGATATAGATCCAGTAGTGGTATTGTTGGGTCAAAAGATATGTACAGATTTATAGCCCTTTGGGCAGAGTTCCAAACTGTTCTCCAGGATCATTGGAGTAACTCATAACTCTACCAAAAATGCATTAATTTACTTATTTTACCACATCTTTCAACATTTATAATTTTTCTTTTCTGTCATTAGTCAATCTGATAGGTATAAGGTGGTACCTCAAAGTTGTTTTAATTTGTATTTCTCTAATTATTAGTGATTTAGAGCAATTTATATGTAATTATTAAGTAGCTTCAATTTCTTCTTCTGAAGACAACCTGTTCATATCCCGTGATTATTTCTCAATTGGGAAAAGGATTTTCTTTTTTACTAAAATTCACCCAGTTCCCTATATATTTGAGAAATAAGGCCTTTATCAGAGAAACTTCTGTAAATCTTTCACAGTTTTCTATTTTGCTTCAAATTTTGGTGCATTGGTTTTGTTGGTATAAAAAGTTTTTGATTTCATGTAATCAAAATTGTCCTTTTTGTTTCCCATGATCCTCTCCATTTCTTATTTGGTTGCAAATTCTTCTCTTATCCCTTTATCTGACAGGTAAGTTTTTCCATACTCTTCTAATTTCCTTATGATATCACCCCTATGCGTAATTTATACATGTATTTTGACCTTGATATTTGATGTGAGATGTTGGTCTATGCCTAGTTTCTGTCAAATGTTTCCTAGTTTTCCAAGCAGTCTTTGTCAAACAGTGAGATTTTTGCCTTATTAAGTTTATCAAGCTCTAAATTTCTACAGTCATTTAACTCTATAAATTTTGTACCTAATCTATTCCATGGATCCATCATTTTATCTCTTAGAAGCAGATTTGTTTGTTTGCCTGTTTAATGATTATTGATTTGCAATATAGTTTGAAATCTGGTACTTCCAGGCTACATTTCTTCACAAATTTTCTCATTGATTCCACTGATATTCTTAAGATTTTGTTCTTCCAGATAAATTGTGCTGTTATACCTGCAACTTTTGTTAATCAGGCACTGGTTCTCAAGGGGTGGAATGCCCTCTGGCTCTAAAAATGGTATAAATACTCTGTGGGTGAGGTTTTATTTTGGGGCTTATTTTTCACAAAAAAGTTTGAGTGCCAGAAGAGGATTCTGGGAAGCTGCTTTAAGGAGCCCCCCAGCTTTGAGAACCCAGATGTCATGCTTCCCTCCCTGGTAACTGTATAGCTGTACCTGTCTGTTGAATTATGGTCAAGCAGAGGAAACCCTATCTGTTGATTACTTTGGAGTTTATTGACTAAAAGTATTTGTTTGGCCAGATAAGGACTCTGGGAAGCTGCTAAGGAGTCCCCTGGCTTTGAGAACCTAGATGTTGTGCTTCTCTTCCCAGTAATTATGGTCAAACAGTTGGGGTCCAATTGTCTGTCAAATTCAGGCAGAGGAAGCCATGTCTGTTGTTCTTTTGATTTCTCTGTATTTTCTTTTAAATTCAGGGTGCTGATTCCTTGAACTAACTGAATGATATATTCACTTGGTTAAAGGAATGATACATGTGCTTGATTAAAGTGATTATTAACCCCCCAAAAGTTTACTTTCCTTTTATGAATGCAGATCTAAGAACCTGTGAGAGCAGGCACCTTCTGTATGTTGGGTGCTTACTAATACAGGCAGTTTGATTGACATGGCACTGAATAAGTAAATTTATTTAAGTAGAATTCTCATTTTTATTATATTGGCCTCAGCCTTCCCAAAAGGAATTAATATGTCTCCAATTGCTTAGCTCTGTCTTTATTTGCTTGACAAAAATGTTTTCTAATTGTGTTCATATATTTATTGGGTGTGTTTTTGCAAGTAGATTGTATTAGCAAGTGCTCTAGCACACAGGGTGGGCTGCTAGCATAGGTTCTTTGATCTGCTTTGCTAAAGGAAAGAGATAAACAATCTTACTTTAATTACATCCGCTAGTTCAGGGAAAAGGCCAGCACCCCGAATGTGGAGAAAATACAGAGAAAATGCAAGCAGAGAAATTAGCACAAAGATAAATAGACATGGCTATTACTGTCTGAACAAAGTAACACAACCACTTGTATACCCCCCAGATTGGGGAGCACCAACAACATCTGAGCAGGTGTGTGTGTGGATGCTCTTAACAAATGGCTACTCAGAGTAGGGAATCAAAAGGTCCTTCTCATAAACAGACCCCCAAAGCAAAATGTCAACCTCCCAGAATATATAGCAAAGACTTGGTTCTTGATTGGCTCAGGGTTAGATGACTCAGCACAGCTGTGAATTATCAGGGTTCAAAAGAGATTAGTCCTTCAGATGTTATCAATGAGCCTGGGACACAACTCTAGAAAAAAAAACAACAAAAAATCTTACTTCACTTGGACTGACAGACTCTCAAGTATTATATACTGTCTATAGTATAAATATAATTTCAATATGAGATTATCCTATCCCAATAGAGATATCCTTCTCTATTCTGGATTAATTAATTTTTTAAAACTTACCCCCCCCTTTTTTTTTTACCGTTTTTAAAATATTTTGACTGCCATTTATAAATGATTTCAATCACTACCTAAGATGTGAAGATAGAACTATATTGTAGCTCTTGCAGAAACCTCTGTAACATCAAACAAAATCACATGTAAAGGCCAAAATATTTTAGGCATTGTACCAAGTTATCAGAATACAAAGATAGAAATGGAACAGCTCCCATCCCTTAAGGAGCTTATATTGTGCTCAGGGAGTATAACATCTCTTCAAGCAAGTAAATACAAAGTAACAAAAAGCAATTTCAAGACAGAAAGAGTGTTAATAACCTAGTGTTAATAATAAAAATTACTCTTAGGAGCCATCTTGCTCAAGAGGTAACAATTGAACTATACATGAAAAACTTAAAAGCGGGAGGTACAAGGATGGGACATCATATTTGTGCAAAGGTTTGGAGATAGGAGATTATAGAAAGTCATCTTAGGAAAGCACTAGAAGGCGCTTTTGATTTGAATGGGAAAAAAAACAAAAGGGACCCATCATATGGAGTAGTCACCTAATACATGTTAATTTAATAAAAATATAAAACCAAGAAATGTTGGACTAGATTATGTGTAAGCTCCCCTCAGCATAAATTCTCTGATTTTCATATTCTATGTTGCTCTCATGTTTTTAAAACATGTCAAATTAACATGAAATATTCCTATATACCTTGCATAGTGTCCACTTCACAAATCCTTTACAACAGCACTCACGCACTTTTCCTTCCCATTAGCACTGTGCCTTGTAGGTGCTCAATAATTTATTTTTTCCTATTTCTTTTACTTGTAATTGTGTTTTCACAGAGCAAAGCAGGCTTCTTCATAATCATGTTCTGCTTTTCAGAAGTTGCATTTGAACTAAGTTTTCCCCTCATGTTTAGTAACATTGAATTGTTTTTTTTTCAAATCCTATTTTCTCCCTAAAATTGCAAATTACACAATCTCTTAAAAAGAATAAAAATAGAGGAAAATATTTTCTTCTGTCAGAAACACCCAAATCTTAAAATTCATTTCTGTTTAGGTATAAGCATAACAAAAAAAAGCAGAAAGAAGAAACTTGACATATTATCCTATCCTACATTCTAAAAAATATCACCAATCTCTTACCTCCCAATGAAGATTTTTGAGTGAAGGAATCTCATGACCAGATCTATGAATATTTTCCCCTGATAGTGATATTTATTAAGTATGGGTTTAACAAGAGAGAGGTAAGATGTAGGAAAACCTTTAAGACAGTTATTGCATAAGGTTGGGCAATCTAGGTATATGGTAATGATATGGGTCTAAATCTGGATAGTGACAGAGAGAATAAAAAGAAGTGGAGATGGAACTGACAGGCCATGAACATTAGATGTGGAAAATGGAGGAGCCATTTATCCCAAGGTTACGCACATGGGGCACTGGGCGATGCCAGAAATGGAAATAATATAGTCATGGAATCCTTTCTGATCTTGTGCTACATATAGGAGACATCTTGTTTGAAAAGAGACTTTGAGGCTGCCTTTTACTCTAAATTAAATGCTTTAAAAAAATCAACAAATAGAAACAACAGGATTTTGTATTCTCTTAGTCAAATGTGTAATTATAAAGATATTGTCTGCTGTAGGCAATTAACTGTAAAAGTCTTCCTATTCCCCTCTCATATACACATCAAGGACACTTTTACGGTATACATATTCAATTCTCATAAAGATTTTACAGAGAGGATAAAGTAGACAGATGAGGTGGCAGATCACTTTGTTGCCTTTAAAATACTATGAATTTTCCCCCATTCCCTTTGGTGCAGGCTAGCTAGCGTTTCCCCTATTCGAATCCCAAGTTCCAGAGAGAAACATTTCAACAGAAATAGTTACGATGACTGGAAGTTTCATATCATAACTACTAGATGACACCAAAGAGATTGTACCAATTTAGACTTTATTCTATCATCCAGGATGTGGACTGTACTCCCAGGTTTGTGTCATCTTCAAAGTTGACTAGCATGTCATTTATGGCTTCATATAATTCATTCCTAAAAATCAGAAATACCACAGAACAAATGATATCCCTCAGTCATTCACCTGTTCAACAGGCATTTATTAACTACCTACTGCATGTGAGACATTGTGCCACATTCTAGGGACGGAACTATAAAGGAAAAATACAACTTTTACCCTCAGTGACTTTATATTTTATTGGGGCATCCTACCTTGCAACATCTCTGCCTCAAACCCCTTCAGAAAGCACTGTGGCTTTCACCTGAACCCCCTTGCCAGGACTGTAACAGTAGTGTCCTACTTCATTTCCTTGGTTCTTGCCTCTCTAATATGTCCTTCACACAGTTGCCAATATAGCCTTTTTAAACCAAAAGCCAGACTATAAAATTTTTCTGCCCAAGACTTCATTCTAGTGGCTGCCACTTGCTTATGGGATAAAATACCAGTCCCTCTTTTTGATAATGAAAGTCTTTCACAGTCTGGTTCCAGAATACCTTCCTAAGTTTACTGACTACAATTTTCCTTCATAAACTTTCCTCTCTATTCCAAACCAACCTACTTGCATTTCCCTTTGTTTGATGATCCATCTTTCATCTTGTCCCTCTGCATAGGCTGTCTGCCATTCCCTGAATGCACTTCCTCCTCTGTCTCTCAAATCTTTAATTTCCCTGGAAGTTCAGCTCTAGGGACACCTCTTAGCCAAGGCCTATCCTGATTCTCCCACTGCTAGTGCTGATTCCATTTTTATATTTACTTACTTGTGTACATGCAGTTTCTTCTCTAATAGAAGCTAAGCTCCCTGAAATGAGGAACTTTTTTTTTGTTTGGTTTTGGTATTTCCAACACCTAGGATGATACTTAGCACATCAGATGAGCTCAATATATCTGTGAATAAATTAATTAAAAATGTAGTATGATCTGAAGAGGGAGGGAGCACAAATTGTAGAGGGAATCAAGAAATGTTTCCCTTCTAGGTGGCACCTGACTTGATCTTGAGTTAAGTATTCTAAGAGGTAAGGGGAAGGAGTGAATTCCAGGTAGGGCAGTAGGGGTGGGGACAACCTTTGCAAAGGTATAGAAGTTGGAAATGTAATGCCAGTTCAGGGAACAGAAAAGAACAGAGTTTGGAGGGAGGAGAATGCATAAAGCTAAGTATTGTGTAATAGCTCTGGAAAAGGTCAGAACCAAGCTATTTGTGATTGTAAATGTGAAGCTGAATGGTTTGCCAATAAGGGGCCACTAAAAGTATTTAAGCAAGGCAGTGATATTGAGAGTTCTCTGCTTTAGGAAGAGAATTTGGCAACTGGGAAGAGAATGGATTGGAGAGGGGAGAAACTAGAAGCAGGAATTCCAATTAGGAGATTGCAGTAATAGGTCAGGTAATGAGGGTCTTGAACTACAGTGATGGTCATAAGAACAAAGAGAACTAACGCAAGAGATATTGTGATACTAGAAGGAGCTAAATTCGGAATCTCATGGGGTTTGAGGGAGAGTGAAGAGATAAGGATGACTCTACAGATGCAAAACTTGAGTGACCGCAAACATGGAGGTGTATTGGAAATAGTATTAGATCTGGAGTCAAATGATGTTTGTTCAATTCCTGCCTCTGCTGCTTACTCTCTATGTATCCTCAGGGAAATTATGTACCCTCTCTGGGCTTCATCTTACTTATCTATGACATGAAGGAGCTGGCCTAGATGATGACTATGGTCATTTAGAATTAAAAGAAGCCCTAAATCTGTGATGATATGGTACCATGCTGGTTGAATGGATGTTGTCTTTTGTTCTCAAAGAGGTTCAAAAATGGCATCAATGAGGGTACTCTCAAGAGAAACGGAGAAGTTTGGTGAAGTGTCTGTTTGAAGAAGATACTGAATTTCATTTTGAAAATATGGAGCATGAGATGTATAGTAGGTATTGTGCTAGAAAAGGCAGTGAACAGTTGGTGATGTGGGGCTAAAGCAGTAGAGAAGTAAGGTTGAATATCAGATAGCTAGATAGCTAGATAGCTAGCTAGCTAGATAGATAGATAGAAAGATAGATAGATAGATAGATAGATAGATAGATAGATAGATAGATAGATAGATAGATAGATAGATAGATAGATAGATATAGATCTTGGAGTCATAATATCACAGGATTCAGAAGTGAGAGGGACCTTAGAGGCCATTTAGTCAAAGTATCTCACTTTACAGATGAGAAAGCTGAGGCTGACTTGTTAAATATTGGCTAAAAAATTTTTTCTGGAAAATAAATTGCAGCTAATGTGCCAACATTGGTTTCAGAACATGAAGAGGAAAAGAAACTAATACAAAGAACTTGATAATACCCCATAGGTTAAACCAATATCTTTTTTATATTTTGGTGCCTTTTATGCAAAGGTTGGAATAAGGAAAGATGGAGAAAATCAGAAAGTATGGATCAGTGCAAAGAATGAGAAGGCAAAGATTTGGATGCAAAGAAGTCTCATAATTATTTCTTATGAATATTTTCTTCAAGAAAAGAATCGGGTAGTGATTACTGAATTAATGAAAACTCAATTTTTAACAGCCAGTCAACAACTTGTTACTGACATTGATGTCATTCATTCTGGAATCAAATGTCTGTGTACAGCTGTATCACTATGTTATTAGAACAAAGATCAAAACTTATACAAAGCTAGGAGAGACAGCAAAAAGGAGAGAACTAATACTAAACAACTAAAACAATCCCAGTCTGATCTATTCAAGCCATTGATGCTAAAAATAGAAAATATATAGAGAAAAGAGCACTGGTGTCAACTAGTAATCTTCAACTAATTCAACTAATGCATATCAATTGCTAAAATTAGAAGACCAAAAGAGTTTTAAAATTACCTTAGAAACACGACTTACTTTGCAAGTAAAAAGGCATGGGACCTAATGCCAACATCAGTTTGGAATATCAACTCTCTTAAATCTTCAACAAAAAGATAGTCAAAAATTATAAGTAGTATTGTCTCATAAAATAGTGTGAAATAAGGAAGGGGAAAAAAGTTTAAAGAGATCATAACAAAAGATCCAATCAAATAAGTTCAATCCAAAGACAGAGATAAAAGCAAAAGAAAGAAATTAGAAGGAAGAAAATATGTAAGCAAAAACTAGAAAAGATCTGAATGGATTTTCATAAGCAAATATTTTCTCCATCATGTGAAGAGGAACCACAACATTTGCATCCCAATCACAGTCCCAAATGGACTTCTAAAGGAGACAATAGTGGAATTGTAGCAAAAAAAAAAAAGGTAGGAAATACAATTACATATTACAATTTTGAGGACATTGAGAGCCTAATTCTTGAGGTATCTAGAGAGGAAGATTCCAAAGATACAGGGAAAAAAATCTTTCAGACTATTATTCTTGAAAGAAAGGTAATTGGGAGGACATTAATAATTACTGACCCACATGTCTACTTTCCCATTCATATAAATTTTAATGATAATCATCTACAGATGCATCAAAAATAGCATTTAACAAAGAAATTAGAACAGAATAAGCAGGCTTTCACAAATGATACTCCACAGTACAGTTTATTATTTACCATCATAACTTTGGCAGATATAGAATACTCCTATATTGTTGGTTAACTAAAAAATAGTTGATTCATTAAAGTAAAATTCTACTCTAAAGCTTCTCCTCTAAAAAAATAATACTAGATTTCTGGAAAGCTATAACAATGGAGATAATTTTGATTGATGACTCTCTGATGATTCATATTAGTCAACAAAAGCTCATTCTATGTTTGCTGCTGTCATAGAGATCTAAAATGGAGTCCAGGATGAAAAAACATCCCTATAGGTAGTAAGTCGCTCAGATTCTCCTGTTAGCAGATGACAGAGTGCTGTTGCATGAAGCCTCCAGACATTGTGGAGTGTCCTGAATAAGATTCATAGTCTCTCAAAAGACTTTGATAACTCAACTCATAGAAGAAGAAGAAGAAAAAAAAAAGTGGAAGAGAGATGCCTACCATTCCTACTTTAATATGCAGTTAGATGAAGAGTTTTTCCATCCATGAGTATGGATGTAGTTGTGATAAACTCAGAAAACGGAGAGTGAGTTGGGTCCAAAATTGAATAGAAGATGAGAAAACTGGGTTGTCTTTGGACAATTGCAAAGTTCTTTTAACCGTACTAAGTTTCTTATTGAGACAAAGACATATTTTAAATAACAACATTCTCGTTGTTGTAGGGTGGCTATTCATGAAGCATTTCTGATTCTAAAGAATAAAAAGTAAAGAGCTTCAATCTCCCTATTACCTCTAGAAACACATATAACCTCTTCTGTTTGGCATTTAAAGACCTCAGAACCTTCCCACTTCCTGTCTTTCTAGTTTCCTTACACCTCAGTCCCTTCTACATACTCTATGGTCCAGCCATACTGGTCTGCTTGCTTTTCCTTAGGAAGCATTCATTTCTATGTCTTGTGCATAGAATGAACTATCTGTAATGAACCATCATTAAAATATTCTCTTCTCATTTCTGCCTCTTAAAACAGTGTGTGCTCATCCTTTGTTGCCAAAGAAGACCATGCCATCAGAGAAATAATGACATGACTTGCGCTTGACTTTGTTTTGAGTGACAGTATCACTTTCTAGAGGAGGACTTTCCCTGTTCCTGCAACATCTAATGCCTTCCTTCTCCTCTAAGGCTTGTGTTTTCTCTTGCTACTAGCTGTTTTTGCTTTTTCTTTGTCTCTCTAGTACTTAAACAGTGCCTGACATATGAGAAGGGTTTAATAAATGCTTGTTGATTATTGTGTTGTGATTGATTGATGAGATCAATTAGATTGAGCGGATTCATTTGAGTATTTCCCTCCTTCAATTATGTCTATGTGCTTTCCTCTTTTCTCTTGTACAAATACTCCTACTACAATACTATTTATGGAAATGCATTATACAACGAGAAAAAATAAAGAAAAGAGATTTTATTGCTGAAATATGCAAATGAGATCTGTGACAATATCATCATTTGTTCATTTCTTTATTTATTACCAAATCTATAAGCTACCGGGTTAATAAACCATGAGTTTTTGACAAGTCAAGCATCAAATGAAATATGCTAGATTTCATGAAATACATAAATACCGCATTTGCCTTACTTGAATACTTTAAAAGATACTTACCTGATAAGAATGAAATCTGTGATGACTTTTTATAACAACCTGGTTTAAAATGGAAAATGGTTTTAAGCCTTTATTTTTACCATTTATATCTGTCTATTCTTGGAGTGCATAACTTAGTCAGCTAAAGTGATACAGTTCAGTGGCTCAATGGAAGTACACTATGCCTGGAATCAGAAAGACCTTGGTTCAAATCTGTCCTCAAACACAAGCTGGGTGACTCTGAGCAGGTCAATTAACCTCTGTTTGCATCAATTTCCTTTTCTATAAAATGGAGATAATAATAGCACCTACCTGTCTGAATTGTTGTGAAGATAAAATGAGATAATAATTCTAAAGCTCTTAGCAAATGCCTGTCATTCAGTAAATATTATAGAAATGATAGTTATTATTAATCACTAAAATTAAATTTGCATAAATCATATCATATAGAATAAGTTTATAAAACTTATGAAAGAAATCAATAAAAGTAAAATTGCGACTAGTTACAGACTGACAATACTTGTAGGAATCTGATAGCCATATAAAATGTTGTATGCTTTGCCTAAATAATAATGAACACAAGGACTTTTGGAAGTATCTAAGCTTCTAACTAATTTTTTTCAATTAATCCAGGTATTTGAGAGTCTATAATTTAGGGTTATCTAGTCAGATATTTTAGATAAGTAAATGCTGCCTAAAAATACAAAACTAACTGTTTCCAAGTTTACCTCAGTCTAAAATCTCAAAAGAAAGAATCACTCTTGTATTTGGGTTTTAATTAGTACCTTAAAAATATTCATATTTTCTTTTTTGGTGTGCAATAGGGGATATCATTGAAAGTTTTATTAAAATAAGATTTGGTGGGTGGAATTAAGATGGCAGAAAGAGAATTCAGAAACTTTGCTACAGTACCCCCTTATCAATCACTTCCATAACAACCAATAAAATGCACCGAATTAAATTCTAATCAGGAAAGCAAAGAAAAAGTCATAGTGAGTCGTTTTGCCAGTCCAAGACAGCTCAGGAAGATGGAGAGTTCTGCAGATGCTAGAGTAGGGATTGGCCAAGAGTGCAGAACAACAGAAACAGCAAAAAAACTGGCTTGGGGCAGCCATGCTGGGCTGTGGCAACAGAAGAAGGCATGAGGAGCAGACCAATGCTAAGGGGACTGAATACCTGGGCAGAAAGAGATTCCAGGCAATCCTTGTACTAGGACTGGAATCAGGGATGTTGCCATCAAATAGCTCTGTAGTCCATTAGTCAATTTCAGGTCACAATTGCAAGGCAGAAAGGAATGGTTGTAGTCATGAGAGAGTAGGGGTCCTGTCTATGTAAAGAGAAAAGCACAGACCAGGAAGACAATGAATAGATCTCTCCCTGGATCACACCATGGAAGCACCCAAAACTTACAGGCCCTGAGACTGAGCTATGAAGGCAGCAGAAAGACATAAAAAACAGAAGCTCAGGCAGTTATCCCATCTTTCCCCTCACTACAATAAGTGAACAAAACCCAACTCTAACATAAAATTCAAAGTCATGAAGTAGTTTTAAAAAATGAATAAACAACAAAAAAATGAAGAAAGCATTATAATGACAGGGAAGTTCAAGAGTAAGAAGGTAATGACTTGAAAACACCTACAAGAAAAAGGCAAGGGTAAACTCCATGATCTCAGCCTAAACCAAAGTCAAAATGGACCTAATAAAAAGTCAGGGAAATTGCACTTTCCTGAAAGGTACAATAGACAGCAAATCAATATCTGTACTGAAGATATATACACCAAATGACATAGCATTCATATTCTTGAATCAAAAATTAATTGAGTTTCAGGAGGATATAGATAGTAAAACTATGCTATCATACTAATGGGCAATCTCAGTTTCCCCTTCTGTGAACAAGATAAACCTAACCACAAAAGAAGCAAGAACTAAGTTAAGAAACATATAGAATTTTAGAAAAGTTAGATACAATACATGTCTGTAGAAAACTAAAGGGGAATAGAAAGGAATATACCTATTTTTCAATTGTGTATGGCACCTTCACAACAATCAACCATAAATTATGGCATTAAAAACCTCACAAACAAATTCAGGAAAGCAGAAATGATCCTTGTTCTGACCATATTTCAATAAAAAAAATACACTTAATAAAGGACCTTTGAAGTATAGATTAAAAACTAATTGAAAACTAAATAACAATCCTAAAGAATAAGTGGTTCAAAGACCAAATCATAGAATCAATCAATAATTTCATTAATAACAATGAGAACAATGAGGGAGCATATCAAAAATTGTGTGATGCAGCCAAAGCAGTACTAAGGGGAAACTTCAATTTGTAAATTTCAGAGAAAGAGAGAGACAGAGAGACAGAAAAAAGAGACAGAGAGACAGAGATAGAGACAGAGAAATAGATGGAGAGAGAGAGCCTAAATTGGATATGTTACCAAAAAAGCTGGAAATAAATCACCTTACAAACTGCCAATTAAACCCAAAATTGAAATTCTGAAAATCATAGGAGAAATAAATAAATTTGAAAAAAATAATAAATAAAACTAAGAGCAGGTATCACAAAATGACAAAATAAAATAGAAAAACTATTGATAAATTTGTTTTTTTTAAAGAAAGACAACCAAATTTTCAATGTCAAAAATAGAAATGATTACCCAACCAATGAAAAGGAAGTAAATGTGTTTAATAGGTGCTATTTTACCCAACTATAAGTCAATAAAACTGACATTTTAGTGAAATTGAAGAGTATCTACAAAAACATAAATAGCCCAGATTAAGAGAAGAGAAAATAGAACACAATACTATTTTAGAAAATGAAATTGAGTAAATAATAAATGAATTCCTTAAGGAAAAAAAAAACACTCAGGACCCCATAGAACAAACATTTAAAGAATAATTAATTTCAGTAATATATAAATTGAAATAATAGATAAAGTAAGAGTCCTACTAAATTTCTTCTGTGAACAAATATGATTTTCTACACCAACTAGGGAGAGCAAAATCAGAAATATATATATATATATATATATATATATATATGTATATATACACACACACATATATATGTGTATATATATAGTCCAATTTCTCCCATGAATATTAATGCAAAATTTTAATGTAAAATACTTACAAGGAGATTGCAGCAATCTATAACAAAGATCATGTTCTATGATTGTACTCTATAATAGGAATACAGAATTTGTTCAATATAAAGAAAATTAAGTGTAATTGACCTAATTTACAATGAAAGAAATTGTTATTTCAATATATGCATTAAAAAAACTCTGATAAAATAAAACATCCATTTCTATTTTTAAAAATCTGAAAGCATAGAAATAGTTTTTTCTCAAAATGATAAGTAATATACATTAAAAATGAAGGGAAAGCATTATCTGTAATGGGGATAAACTAGAAGCCTTTCTGAAAACATCATCATCATTATTATTCAGTATTGTACTAGAGATTCTAGCTATAACAAAAAGAAAAGAAAAAGGAATTGAAGGCATAAGTATAGGCAATGAACAGACAAATTTTTTTTTTCAGCAAATGATACGATAGTTTACTTGAAGAACCCTAAAGAATCAACTAAAAAAAATTGTTGAAACTATTAACAACTTACGCAAAGTTCAGAATGGAAAATGAAGACATGCAAAACAGCAGCATTTCTTTATATTACCAACAAAACTCAATAGGGAGAAATATCAAAACAAATTCCATTTAAAATAACTGCAGGTAGTATGAAACATTTAGGTGTCTACCTGCCAAGACACACCCAAACATTCTTTATACAAATAAAAACAACTGTAAATAATTGGAGAAATGTTAATTGCTCATGAGCAGGTTGAACAAATATAATAAAAAATGACAGTACTGTTTTGGTAATTACTAATGTCATACTAATCAAACTACCAAAGAGTTACTTTAAAAATAATTCATCTGGACAAACAAAAGATCAGGAAGTAAGACTAGTAACAGATTTTAAAGTATACTATAAAGTAGTAATCACAAAAAAAAGAAAAAAAAAGAAATCTGATAGTAAATAAAAATAGAGGGAGTGGATCAAAAGAACAGCTTAGATGCACAGTATAGAGATAAATGACCATAGTAATCTAGTGTTTGATAAACCCAGAGAGCTAAGCTTTGGGGGCAAGAAAGTAGTTAGGCAGAAAATAGGCACAGACCAGCATCTAACATACACCTAGAAAAGGTCAAAATGGGTTCTTGATTTAAACATAAAATGAGATATCATAAGCAAATTACTTAT
Source organism: Bettongia penicillata ogilbyi (assembly GCA_023548195.1). Classification (NCBI taxonomy): domain Eukaryota; kingdom Metazoa; phylum Chordata; class Mammalia; order Diprotodontia; family Potoroidae; genus Bettongia; species Bettongia penicillata. The sequence continues at coordinate 33,815 of JAJHZJ010000942.1, forward strand.
CAGATCTATGCATAGGGAAAGAGTTTGTGACTACAAATGAGATAGAGATAAAATAGATAATTTTGATTATAAAATTTTTTTTAAATTTGTACAAACAAAACAAGGTAGTCCAAATTATAAAAAAAAAGCAGGAAACTGTGGGAAAAAATCTTTGCTTCAAGTGTCTTTGTGAAAGGTCTCATTGTTTCAATATAAAGGGAATTGAGAAAAATGTATAAGAATAAGAGCCATTTCCCAATTGATAAATGATCAAGGGATCTGAACAGGCAGTTTTGAGATGAAGAAATGAAAGCTATCAACAATCACATAAAAAAATCTCAATCACTAATGATTACAGAAGTGCAAATTAAAACATCTCTGAGGTGCCACCTCACACCAATCCAATTGGCTAAAGATGACAGAAAATAGAAAATGACAAATTTTGGAGGAGATGTAGAAAAATAGATACATCATGGACTGTTGGTAGATCTCTGTACTAGTCTAAACATTTTGGGAAACAATTTGAAAAATTTCTCCAAGGACTATAAAACAGAGATAAAACTGTGAATACCCCTTGACCCAGAAATGTTGGTACTAGGTCTATACTCTCAAAGATGCCATATGAAGGAAAAAAAACCTACATTTACAAAAAAAAAAAAAAAAATTTATAGCAGATTTTTTTTTGGTGATTGCAAAGAATTGGAAATTGAGGAGATGCCCAATGATTGGAGAATTAATGGCTAAACAAGTTATAATACATAGATGTGATGGAATACTACTATGCTATAACAAATGATGAGGGGGATTGTTTTTTCACAAAAATCAGAACTTATATGAACTGATACAAAGTGAAATGAATAGAACCAATAATTCTTCTTTACAACATGATTAATGTGAAAATGTTTAATATGAATGTATATGTAGATTCTATATCAGATGGCAACGCATCTTGGGAAGGGGGTAAGAGAGGAAGGGGAGAAAATTTAGAACTCAAAATCTTTTGAAAGTAAATGTTGAAAACTAAAAATTGATGAATTAATAAAATTAGAAAAAAGTAAAGAAATAAAGAAACAAATAGAACCAGTATAATAAAGTAGCAGCAAGGATAATCAGCTGGGAAAATCTACAGTGATACATCATGATTCCAAAGGACTTATGAAAAATGCTATTAATCTTCAGATAGAGAATTGATGGGCTCAGAATGTAGACTGAAATTGGAAGAAGCCAGTTTCTTCCTTTTTTCCTTCTTTCCTCCCTTCCTTTCTGTCTTTCTTTTTGCAACATGGCTAATAAGTAAACTTCATATGCATAATGACTATTGTATTTCTTGCCTTTTCACCGGGTGGGGAAGGAAAGAAAAAAAGAATTTAGAACTGAAAAAATGTTTGAGTAATAAGAGGAAGTAAAATTCTTTGGGAAAGCAACTATATATTTATAAAATTTACTTTTATTGTTGTGTCTTTTACATATTGTTAAGTTCAGAACAATGAACATGTCAAGTATTTTATGGAGGAAAGGAATGACAGGGAAAATCACCGTGACATTCTATATGCAGAGAAGTATTTAATGTATTTATATTAAATTAATTGAGAAGAAGTAAATTATTTTTACCATGGTGAACTGGCACAAAAAATAAAGAAAAGACAGCAACAATATCAAATGAAATTTTGAATATCCTTCTGAGTAACACATAAAAGAAAGAACAGAAATATTCTCCCCAGTTCTCTCATTCATCATTCTATTTTGTTTAGTTACATTCTGGGAATTGGGAGATTTAGGGAAAAGACATTAATCACATATACAATGGAGAAGAATTCAATATGCAAATAGTTTTCTGATACTCTAAAGATATCTGTGTTTTAACCGTCTGAGTTCACATCTTTATGTAGGCTTTATGCTATATTTTTCTCCAGTTAATCAATTACAATATTGTGTGCTTATTATGTGTCAAGTACTATGTACTATTATGTGTGAAGTATAGCTGGAGATACAAAGGCAACAATGAAATGGTCCCTTTACCCAAGGAACTTAAAAATCTAGCCACTTGAGCCTTCCATCTCTAAAGATGTCTTCCTTGTACCCCAGATTGTATCTCATATGTATTTACTTATAGTCTCATTACAAAGCAGAAACCTTGAGGTTATGCCTCTTTTTTTGCATTTTTTTAATTCTAAGAATTGATCATGGTGCTTGGCACATAAAAAATGCTTAATAAATGTTAATTGATTGAGATAACATAGTGGTGGGGGTCTTAGCCTGGGAAATGTGAAAAAAAATATACACACACATATACACATGCATCTGTGTATGTGTATGTAATATATGTATGTGTGTGTGTATATATATATGTGTGTATACATATATATGTGTGTGTATATGTATATATATTTAAAACTTTTAATATAATTGGTTTCCTTCATAATCCCATTTTGTGTATTTAAAAACATCGTTCTGCAAATGGGGGGTCCATAAGCTTCATTATACTGCTTAAGGGATCCATGACTCATAAAAGGCTAATATCCCTGTTACAGGTCTCTAGTGAAGAGGCTGAATAGGTCTCTCCCACTATAGGGGTCACCTCAGGGAACATTTGTCTGTCACTCTCTTGAAGCTCTCAGGGATATGGTGACTCAGTTTTTATTTGTGGAGATGATGGAGTTTTGGGCTCCTTCCAATCAGTGAGGTCTTGCTGTTTTGGTATGAGGTGTCCAATTATGAATAATCCCTGGGTCCTTGCCTCATGACAGTAAGAGGGCAGAATACTGTGTCAGTTGAAAGAATAGACAGCTTCCAGCAAGTGCTGTGCAAACACAGGAAAGAAAAACCATAATGGAAATACTGGATTTAGATTTTTCTACCATTCCAGAATCTAACTCCTAATTTAATGCCACAGTAGCTAGACATTAAAATGTACCTCACTCTTATTTCATCTAATTTACCCCAAAGTAAAAATGACACTCACTCTCCTCCCTATCATCCCCACCAAAAAATCAAAACATTCAGCAGCTACTATATAATGTTTTTAAGCCAGGCTAGAAAACCCAAGTCCAGTGTTTTCATTATAGTTTTTTCTTTTCCAAGTTGGGTAAATTATTAAACCAGTCAGTTCAAATGAGGAAGAAGCAGAGGATTCAGGCACTGCAAAGGCAATTTAAATGACTGGTATTCTATAGTCCTTGTTTTCCTTTTGGTTTCCCAAAGTAATAACAATTGAAGAATCTAATTAGGCAGAGAAAAAGCCTTCAATCATCCTCAGAAACCAAAGAAAACTTGACTGCACGTGTGTGTCATTGCTTCTGAATGGCAAGGAAGCAGAGACATTAGTATTGAATTTTAAAAGCCTCCAAGTGTTGAACTCAAGATGAAGGAAGGATGCATAGACTTTTCTACCTCTGGGGCTTAAGTAGGCTTCTAATGTATCCTTCTCTACTCTCTTTAATATCAGATAAGTTATATGATATTGGTTTTTGAGCAATAAAGTTTCATCCTGTCCAAAATACTCTACTAATTTAGGAGCTGACACAATAATGAATGTCCTTTTCTCTGCACTGGTGAGGAGGTTGGGAGAGTCACAGATGTCATAACACAGGCTTCTTTAATGTAGTAACCCCAATCTGAGTCATGTATAAATTGGTTTCTCCCCTTTCTGAAAGGGATTCATTATAAATCATCATGACCAGAAATGCAATCCTTGCCTCTTTATCAGTTACTTCCCTCTAGTGTAAGGATTTATCCTTCTCTGAATATTCTTTCTTCCTTTCAACTTCTGATACATTGAAAGACTTAAGATAGCGAAGCCAGTGGGTGATTTAAGTTTTGCGCTAATATTAGGTTGTTTTTTCTCCAATCATAAATTTCACATGAGCATGAAACATCAAAAAACATTCCCTCCTTTAATTTTAAGGAATCTATTTCAAGGTCAAACTTACTGTAAAGTTATTTCTGTCTTTACCAGAGTTTTACAAAAAATAAGTATGTTTCTTTTAACATATTTACTTTCACTCTTCCAGGGAAAGCATACCAATCTAAGAAGTAGAACTGAATTTGAAAGAAAATGTACCATCTTTGCTATAGTAGAGCATAAACCTGACATGATTCTAAATCTTCCTAGACTCTAGGTAACAAAACTTGTTAGAAGTGAATGATGATGACTCATTCTAATATAAAGACTTTTCAAAGTTTTTATGCTTTGCTAACATTGTATACAAGATTAAATTCAGTACTTTAAGTGAAGAACAAAACTGGAATAGTAATTCATGAACATTTAAATTAGATAAAAGAAATAAAAAGTAGCTTGGTGTAATCAATCAAACATTTATTAAGTGCTTACTATGTAACTGTACTGAGTGCTGGGGAAACAAAAGGAGGTAAAAGACAATCCCTGCCCTCATGGAGATCACAATCTAATAGGAGAGACAACAAACAAACAAATATATAAAAATAAGATGTATACAGTTTACATAGGAACCAATGAATACAGGGAAGACCCTAGAATGAAGAACTATTGAGAAGGGCTTGCTGTAGAAGGTGGGATTTTAGCTGAGACCTAAAGAAGGTCAAGGAAGCTGGTAGAGATGAGGAGGAAAAGTATACCATCCATAAAGTATAGCAGAGAAAATGCTTAGAACTAAGAGATGGAGTGTCTTATTTGTGGAACAGCCAGGAGGCCAGATAAGAAGAAGAAATGAGAGATAAGACGACTAGAAAAGTAAGAGAAATCTAGGCTATAAATGGTTTTGAATGCCAAACAGAAGATTTTCTATTTGTTCCTGGAGGTGATGGGAAGCCATCAGAGTCTTCTGAATGGGGGTGACATGGTCAGATGTGTATTTTACAAAAATCACTTTAGTGACTGAATGGAAGATGGATTGGAGACTTGAGGCTGGCAGACCACCAACAGGTTATGGTAATAGTCCACACAAAAGTTGATGGGGGTCAGTACTAGAGTGTCAACAGCGTCAGGAGAAGGGAGGTTACTAGAGAGATGATTTGCAAGGGTGAATTGACAAGATTTGACAACAAATTGAATATGGTGGGGGGGAGGTGAAAAAGAGTGAAAAGTGAGGATGACTCTTAGGTGGAGAGACTGAAGGATAGAGAAGATTGTCCTCGATAGTATTAGGAAAGTTAGAGAGTTTAAGGGGAAAGATGATGAGTTCTGTTTCAGATGTGTTGTGTTTAAGATGTCTACTGGAAATCCACTTTGAGATGTCTAAAAAGTGGTTGGAGGTTCAAGATTGTAGATCAACAGAGAGACTGGGGCAGGAAAGGTAGATTTGAGAATCATGGCCATTAAATCCATGGGAGCTAATCAGATCATCTAGTGACGTAGTGCAGAGGGAGAAGACAAGAGTTCTCAGGACAGAACATGGTAGGACACCTATGGTTATGGGTGTGATCTGGATGAGGATCCAGCAAAGGAGACTTGAGAAGGAGTGGTCAGATAGGTAGGAGGAGAACAAGGAAAGAACGATCTCCACTCTACTCTGCATCTACTGCTCTGCCTGGTTTCAGTTCCACAGAATAAGATTCCTCCATGACTGGTATCCCCTGGCCTCCCATTATCTCCACCTTTTTTGAATCCTTTTGTGTGTCTCCTTCTCCTACCTTTAGATTATAAATCCCTTGAGGTCAAAGACTCTTATTCTGTTATATTCCTAGTGTGTAGCAGAGTGACTGACACATAGTAAGCTTTAAATAAGTATTTATTAGATTGACTGGTGTCTTGATAATCTAGAGAGAAGAGAGTATCAAGGAAGAGATGATATTTAACAGCATCAAAAGCTACACAGACGTTAAGGAGAATGAGGATTGAAAATAGGTCATTCCATCATAATAGAGAACTATCCTTGGAACTAGGACTCTCTTTTCTGATTCTTACTAGATTTTTTAACCTGATCAGCTAGCCAAATTATACTCTAGTCAACTTTCAAGTAGCAGATAAAGTGCAGACCTCCACTGCTAGAAGGAGTTACCTCATTTGGCAGTTCCCTATGCCAATAAAATTATACATTCACTCCCTATCCCCTAGAAATAGGAGCAGCTCTAAGCAAAACTGGCAAGTAGAAGAATTTGGCCTAAAGCAAGAAATCAGTTTTGACTTCAAAAATTCAATCCTTAGGGGAAAAAAGAAACAAACAAAACAATATTTTATGTAAGTTTTCCTCCCTCAAATGCTTATTGTATAGATTTAGAAATGACACTCTAGAAATTGTGTAGTCCTGTCCCCACATTATAGATTAGGAAACTGAGGTCCACCTAGCCCAAGTACTTTGTCCAAGACTACACAAACCGGAAACTTAAATTTAAGTGCCCTGATTTCAAATGTAGCAATTTTTCCAGCATACCACTTGAACTGAACCATGATTTCACAAAAATGGATATTCCCTCCACTAGATCCAGAGTAAAGTGGAGACTATCCATTCCTGGTTCTCCTCCTACCTATCTGACCACTGTGTATCAGTCTCCTTTACTGGATCCTCATCCAGATCACACTCATAGCCATAAGTGTCCCACCAGTGTTCTGTCCTAACAACTTTTGTCTTGTCCCTCTATACTACTTCACTAGATGATCTCATCAGCTCCCATGGATTTAATGACCATTTCTGTGCTGATGATTCTCAAATCTACCTTTCCTTACTCAGTTTCTTTGCTGAGCTACAATCTTTTTTTTTGTATTTAAATTTATTTAAGTTTTCAACATTCATTTCCACAAAATTTTGAGTTCCAAATTTTCTCCCCACTTCTCTCCTCCCCCACCCCAAAATGCTGAGTATTCTAATTACCCCTATCACCACTATGCCCTCCCTTCTAACATCCATCCCTTCCCTTATCCCCATCCTCTCTTTTGTCCTGTAGGACAAGATAACTTTCTATACCCCATTACTTGTATTATTCCTAGTTGTATACAAGAACAATACTCAACAGTTGTTCCAAAAACTTTGAGTTCTAACTTCTCTTCCTCCCTCCCTCCCCACTCATCCCCTTTGGGAAGGCAAGTAATTCAATATAGGCCATATCTGTGTAGTTTTGCAAATGACTTCCAAAAGAGTCGTATTGCATAAGACTAACTATATTTCCCTCCATCCTATCCTGCCCACCATTTCTTCTATTCTCTTTTTTGATCCTGTCCCTCCCCAAGTGTTGACTTCTAATTGTTCCTTCCTCCCACTTCCCTCCCTTCCATCATCCCCCCCACCCTGCTTACCCCTTTTTCCCCCACTTTCCTGTATTGTAAGATAGGTTTTCATACCAAAATGAGTGTGTATTTTATTTCTTCCTTTAGTCGAATGTGATGAGAGTAAGCTTCATGTTTTTTCCTCTCACCTCCCTCCTTTTTCCTCCACTGAAAAGTCTTTTACGTGCCTCTTTTATGAGAGATAATTGGCCCCATTCCATTCTCCCTTTCTCCTCCCAATATATTTCTCTCTCACCCCTTAATTTCATTTTTTTAAGATGTGATCACATCCTATTCAATTCACCCTGTGCTCTCTGTCTGTGTGTGTGTGTGTGTGATCCCACCAACTACCCAGATACTGAAAAAAGTTTCAAGAGTTACAAATATTGTCTTTCCATGTAGTAAAGTAAACAATTCAACTTTAGTAAGTCCCTTATGATTTTTCTTTACTGTTTACTTTTTCATTCTTCTCTTGATTCTTGTGTTTGAAAATCAAATTTTCTTTTCAACTCTGGTTTTTTCATCAAGTATGCTTGAAAGTCCTTGGTTTCATTGAAAGACCTTTTTTCCCCTGAAGTATTATACTCAGTTCTGCTGGGTAGGTGATTCTTGGTTTTAGTCCTGGTTCCTTTGACTTCTGGAATATCATATTCCACACCCTTCGATCCTTTAATATAGAAGCTACTAGATCTTGTGTTATCCTGATTGTATTTCCACCATACTTAAATTGTTTCTTTCTAGCTGCTTGCAATATTTTCTCCTTGCACCTGAGAACTCTGGAATTTGGCCACAATGTTTCTAGGAGTTTCTTTTTTGGGATCTCTTTCAGGAGATGATCTGTGGATTCTTTCAATATTTATTTTGCCCCCTGGTTCTAGAATATCAGGGCAGTTTTCCTTGATAATTTCATGAAAGATGATGTCTAGGCTCTTTTTTTGATCATGGCTTTCAGGTAGTCCCATAATTTTTAAATTGTCTCTCCTGGTCCTATTTTCCAGGTCAGCTGTTTTTCCAATGAGATATTTCACATTATCTTCCATTTTTTCATTCTTTTGGTTTTGTTTGGTGATTGCTTGGTTTCTCATAAAGTCATCAGCCTCCATCTGCTCCATTCTAATTTTGAAAGAACTATTTTCTTCAGTGAGCTTTTGAACCTCCTTTTCCATTTAGCTAATTCTGCTTTTTAAAGCATTGTTGTCCTCATTGGCTTTTTGAACCTCTTTTGCCAATTGAATTAGCCTATTTTTCAAGGTGTTATTTTCTTCAGCATTTTTTTTAGGTCTCCTTTAGCAAGGTGTTGTCCCACTTTTCATGATTTTCTTGCATCTCTCTCATTTCTCTTCCCAATTTTTCCTCCACCTCTCTTACTTGATTGTCAAAATTCTTTTTGAGCTCTTCCATGGCCTGAGACCATTGAATATTTATTTTGGATGTTTGGGATACAGAAGCCTTGATTTTTATATTTTTCTCTTATGGTAAGCCTTGTTCTTCCTCATCTGAAAGGATGGGAGAAGATACCTCTTCACCCAGAAAGTAACCTTCTATAGTCTTATTTTTTTTCCCTTTTTTTTTTTTTTTTTTTTTTTTTTTTACCAACCAGTTACTTGACTTTTGGGTCCTTTGTCAAGAGTAGGGTATATTCTGGGGATCCGTAAGATCTCAGTTCCTCCAAGGTGGCACAATGAAGTGTGTACACTGGTCTGGGATCAGGAAGAGATTTTTGTACCCAGAATCCAAGCAGTTTCCTCTCCACAGCCACCTGGCCTCCAGTTCCACCAAGTCAGCACGGGGGGCTGAGATTCAGATAAGCTGCATCGGCAGGGCTGCCATTCAGTGTGAGATAAAGATCAGCTCCCTCAGGGACTCTATACAGGGCTGAGGTAAAAATGGGCTGCTCAGTGCCCCCAGGGTTTTTACGATCCAACAATGGATGCAGGCTGCTATAGGGGCTGCTGTGGGAACTGCTGCCACCTGCCTCTGTGGTCACTGCCTAAGGTGGAGCTATGGGAAGCTGAAAAAACCCTGTCACTGACCTTTGGCATCTGTGGTTTGAGGGAATCTGCCAACAGCTGCTACTGAGACTGAAGATTCTGCCCCCGAGACTGTTTGTGTTCCATGTGCATGGCCAAGGCTGGGGTGGGCTCTGCTCCGCCATTGGTCTGTTGCAACAGACATTTCCTGGGGGCCTTTCAGGTCACCCTGGGCTGGAAATCTCATCCTCTCTGTTGTTCTCCACTTCTGCTGCTCCAAAATTTGTTGAGAGTCCCTCTCAACAGGTATTTTATGGGCTGTATGGGGTGAGCCAGTATTTGTGTGTCTTTCTGCTCTGCTATCTTGGCTCTGCCCTTGCTGACCTACAATCTTGAACCTCCAACCACTTTCAGAAAACTCATTTCATCATTTTCATATTGAAACTCATCCATACCTTATTATCCTGTATGAATACTGTCTATGTTCTCTCATAAATCCACCACAGAGGAAATAGTGCACAGTCTGGAAGTCATGCTCTAGGTTTTTAAATGTTTATAGGGCAGCTAGGTGGTACAGTGAATACACTGCTAGACCTGGAGTAAGGAAGACTCCTCTTCCTGAATTCAAATCTGCTCTCAGGCACTTACTAGTATTGCGACCCTGAGTAGGTTTTTTATTCCCATTTACCTCATTTTCCTCATCTGTAAAATGAGCTGGAGAATGAAATGGCAAATCACTCCAAGAACATCCCAAATGGGGTCATGAAGAGTGGGACACAACTATTTGTCTAAACAATAAAACAGTGTAGAAATCAGACTTTCTATGTTTTTACTTTTTCTTGTTTCTTGACTGATCTACCCCCTTTTCTGATTATGCATTTCCTGAATGCTCTCACTTATGCTATAATGCTATTTTTTATGGATATCATCATTTAAAATATGTTGCAGCTTATTAATGCCCACTATCAATCTTTGGGTAACCTATAATTTGGTTTCTTTAGAGAGGGTTCTATTCCAGAAAAGGAAAGCTTGAGCAGAGATGTCATATTCATAACAGCAAAACTCCTAAGTGTAACCTGCCAAACTGAAACATAATTAGGAAACGTTTAACAAGATAAATAAAAATACAACACAATATAGATAATGTGTGATTTTCTGAGTCAATATGCAGCAAAGATCCCTTAATATTTCAGTCTGACACTATTTACTTACAGAATTACTGAGAGAAGACTAGTGTTAAAAAATTGTCCAGTATCTTAAAAAATTAAGGATTGGTGCTGAAAATCTTTTAAATGTATCTTGTCAAATCCTTTCCATTTATTCATTTCTGAGTCCAGCTCAATGTCCATTTGCAAAGCCTAAGACATATGCCCTTAACATAAATTAGATAAATATTACAGTCATATGAAGAGATGCAATTTAGTACTCTCCCATAATCACTTCTTCAAGATTTATAAAACATTGTAGACCAAGTCCTAGTCAGGATACCCAAATAAAAATCACGAGTTATTTTTCTAGTCTAGGTGGGCATGGTGAGATAGTCTAAGAAACATGAAAACACTAGAGACAGCCTTTAACCAAGAACCTTAATGCTGAAAATTCTTTAGCAGAAACTGAACTAGAGCCTGTCAACATTATGCATCAGGGCAAGTAGAGGCCCCAGACCTATATAAAGATCTAGTTTAAGAAGCAGCTCTGTCACTCAGTACCTACTACTGGGTCACAGTCCAAGTTATGGAATGGTTATAAGTCTATGTATTGCGTGAGGGACAGATACAGAAACAAGCAGTAGAGGCAGGGCTGTGCAAAGTCATCAGCCTCAATCTCTCCTCCAGAGTCATTAGAGTCCAGTGGCAAGGCAAAAGTCAGGACAACTGGTAATTGTCCAGATGTCGTGGGAGACCTTGACCTTTTGAAGCTACGGTCCTTTCTTCATCTCAGTTTGTCTGAGGCAACACCCATTCAGCAGTTGAAGGTCAGGCAAAAACTGATGTAAAATGTAGCCTACTTTGCCTTCTCAAAAGAATCAGTCAGGGAGGGGAAGACTCAGAGTTTCTGCCCCGAACTGAAATGATTGGTATTTACAATCACTTTGAGCCATCAAAACCCAAACCTTAAGCAAATGATACTTGGGTTGGAATCTATTGTTGGCCAATCAGTGAGAGCCAAAATGACTTGGATTTAAAAGCATAGTCAAACCTTTCCTTACTGTCCCTACCCCACCCCTAACTCTTCGTCCACTTCCTCTGGCTACCTTGTATTTTCCTGTCTTGTAATATATTTGTATTTATTCAATTTTTGTTACACACGTATATGTGTATATATATTTATATATATATTTATTTTCTTCCCATTTAAAACATAAACTACTTAGGGAAAGTGAATATTTCATTCTTTGTACTTGAATTCCCAGTGCTTTGCACAGTGCTTGGTACATAGACACAATTAATGCCTGTTGACTGATTAAGAGTTACTTGTGTCAAGTGCAATAGTGCAAGAAATACTGCAGGAAAGAATGCTAGAGGCAGCTCAGTAGCTCAGAGGATAGTGTCTGTTGGTCCTGGAGTCAGGAAGACCTGAGTTCATATCTAACCTCACACACTAGTGTATGACACTGGATGAGTCTCTTATTCTCTTTATGTCTCAGCTTTCCAAACTATACAATAAGGATAATAATAGTATCTACTTCCCAGGGTTTTTGTGAAATTAAATGAGATAATATTTTTAAAGCACTTGGCACAATGCTTTTAGGAGTTGTATAAATGTTTGGTTTCCTTTCCCTTCTCTCCTATACTAGGCTCTGAGTCTTGCCTCTGTCACTTTCTGGATGTTTAACCTTGAGTATGACACGGAACTTCTCTGAAACTCTATTTCGTCCTCAAGGAAGATAATATTATTAGTAGTCTCTATTCCATAGAACTATTGCAAGGATCAGATGAGAGAATGCATGCTGAAGTCATAAAATCTCAATATGTAGGCAATGTTTCCGATCCATTCATTATTTTTGTTGATATAATATGCTTTTACATAGCCTAATTTCTTACAGGATTCCTTCTTACTCCTTCCAAAGAGGCAAGGAATAAAAAAAAAAAAGAAAAAAATTAGCAAAGCTAATTAAAACATTAACAAAATTCAACACTGTACTCAGAGTTCTGCAGAGTCCTATTACTGCTCTAACAAAGAAGGGCGTGAAGACTATTCTTATAATTCTTCCTTGAGGCCAAGCTTGACAATCAAATGCTCACAGCATTCAGTTCTGCTTGCTTTATTGTAGTTCTTTCCATTTACGTTGTGGTAGTCACTGTGTATATTGTATTACAGGTTCTATTTATGTCATTTTTCATTAGGTCATGTAAATCTTCCCAAACTTCACTCTACTTATCATCTTTATTTCTTCCATTGCAGTAATATTCCATCACGTGCATGTCCCACAATGTATCTAGCTATTCCCTATTTCGTAACCAATCCTTCTTAAAATCAGTTGTTTGAAGCCTGAAATAAAGTATTAGCAGAGTTTAATTCCTTCCAGCTCTGTAGGCTAATAGAGCAGCTGCCATCTGTAATGATGAGTTCACCCTAAATACCTTAGGGTGGGTTATTCTAAAAATGTCAATCACATTCTTTAATAAAATATTTCTTGGGTTCAAAGGTTAAGTTTGCCATAAGAGGGTTTCTAGAATATGTGCAGCTTATTTATATTTCTATATTAGCTAATTACTGTGTGTTTCATGTGCTCATTTCCAATTGAATGCTTAAAACTTTCATACTTTAAACTTCTTATTTATCCCTTTTCCGGGTGATACATTAACAAGTTCAAAGACAATTAGGATTTCAAGTTATAAATTGAAAAGTCCTTAGGGGCCTTGGAGTCTTCTTTCAGTTTCAATCTATTTTGAAAATGTTTTCCCTTGTGATGCCTTCCCCCATAATGGGAAATAAATCTGAGTTATGAAGGGTCAGAATAACTCTGAGGCTGAATTTACTGGACATATCTGTACTCCTTTCTTTGCTGTACTCTCTGCCTTGCACTACTGAATGGTAGAGGAACCAGGTATGAAGTACATAAGACACAGGAAAAGACAAATGTCATATCAACTAACTAACCTTTCCCATAAGTGCATACAGAGGTACATATCCAGAAACACACATGACCATACAGGTGGGAAAAATCAGATCACACTGCTCCTGGGAAGCTCATTTGCTATTCCTTTCCTCACTCTCTCAGGGTTTGGGCTGATCTGACCAAGGTACACCAGTAATAAAAATTATACAAAACCAGGCTTAAATACTTAGAGGATCTGGGTGGAGTCCTTACCTGAAGTGCTCTATCTTTCTAACTTGATTATACATTGTCCCAGTTCATACCCAACTTGTTCCAGATAAGTTGACTTCTTTGAATTTCACCTCCTGTGATGTTCCATGTCTTATAACCATTCCTTTGCAAAAGCTATCCCACCTGCCAGGCATGTTTTCCCTCCTCTCTTCTTCTTGGAACCTCTAGTTCCAAGGATCAGCTCAAGTGTGAACTCCTAGAAGTCTTTCATACTTTCCTCAATTGTAAGTGTTACCCTGTGCCACTAAATCACTTTGTATTTTTTTTATACATATTTTATTCAATTTACCTCTCTGTGTACAGGAGAATACAGGCTTTTTGAGGTGACTCACTTTTGCCTTTGTATATCTAGTGCCTAATAGTGTTGGGAACATGGTAGATATTTAATAAATGCTTGTCAAATTGAATTGAATTAATTGAGTGCTCATTTCCAGTGTAACTGCCTCAGCTGAGTTCCTCCACCCCCTAATCATTGCTATCACCCTGCTTATTTTCTCTAGTGCATTGCATAGCCCCAGAAGAACTCTTTCATCTTATGTTTGTTGTTAACACTTTCCTCGAGACAGAAAGGTTTCTCAACTTCATTTCCCTTTTAAATATACTCAGATGTCACATTTGCATAGCAGACATTAGATCTATGGGACTGGAATGTATACTTTGAAGGAATGATTGCAAGGTGATAGAAGTATTTGTTCATTCTATGATTAACCATACAAATTTTGAAAAGTCACTCTTCTTGGTCTATAACTGCCATATATAGGACCTACGGAAATCAAGACTTTAACCACAGAGTCTACTCATAGTCATCAGTCACCTAAATTGTCACACTGCTTTAAATCAGAATGTGTAGAATGTATTGAAATGTTGTAGTCCCTGAAACAAGTCACCTGCACTTGTCATTTTTCTGTTGAATATACATTTCTATGGAGTAAACAACTGGAGACAGAATTAGAGGGAATAAGTAAAATTCACTGTATGAATGAGTAAAGAACCAGACTCTACCGCTGTCTGACCTATTCCATGCGTTTAACATTTGGAATAGTTTTTGAGCTACAATAAGACAGATTGATTGATATAGTTCATACTCATAGCTTACATTCATTTACCACTTTATGGCAACAAGATTTCATTTAGTCCTTAAAATAACCTTATAAAATGGGTAGTGGAGGTATTTTTTTCAAACCTCTATTTTACAAATGAGGAAACTGAGGCCCAGAGGGTAGAGGAAACTTGATCAAAGTCTCACATCTATCAATCCCTCATCAGTATTTGAAGGGAGTGATTATGCTTTTTCTTCTTCACATGAAGTGACTTGAATGATGTTGAGAATGCCCATTTGACAAGACATTCTTCCTATTGCTTTCTGTAATTTTGCAGTTCAGTGCAATCCAATTCATTTACAAAAGCATTTATTACATGTATACTATGTGCCAAGCACTATGTTTAGCATTAGAAATACTAGGATAAAATCAAAACAGCCCTCACTCTCAAGAGTTTACATTTTAGGAAAAAGGAGATGCAGTAGGGAACAAATACTCATATGTGAAGACTAAATGTATACCAAGTAAATATTAAGCAATTTGCGGAGAGGGGGATATAGGGAGAGCATTAACAAGTAAGATAACAAATCTCTGAATATGCAAGTAAACCATTGGAAGTTTAATTCATGAAGCAGTTATCATTCACACCTTAGTATGTACCAGTATTAGTTGAGTGGATTGTAGAACGGCAGGAGAATTAAAAAGAAATATCTTATTGACCACCGTAAAAATAGAGGTCTAATTCCTGTTGTTTCCAGAGACTGAATGGCTCTGTCAAGAACCAAGTTTGTCCTCCATTTTGTCTCCTGTCTAATTAAGAAAATAGGGAGGTGTAGTTTTCCCATGGTCTCATTCTAAGATATGTTGTACTCAATGATCAATTTCTCACTCAGACGACTAAAAAATTAATATTTGTAAAAAGAACGGAGACTCTTTAACAGTTCTTATCTTCTAAATTACTTCTCCTACACCCTTCTGAGATAGCCCATCAGGAATATGAAGTCAGGAAGTAATTGACTGCCTTTAAGTCCATACCAGAAACAAAATATAACAACATCTGTATATTGGTTTTTTTTTTTTCCAGACTAAACTTATGATTTCACTGTTCTAAGAAAAGCATTTTGAGGAAATTTCTTAAATTAATTCAAACCTATGATTTATAATTTGAGAGAACTACTTGGAACACTGAGATTCAATGACTTGCCAAGGTCACATATCCCCTATCTATGTACAGGAGGTGAGATTTGAATCTAGAAATTCCTAAGCTTGAGACCAACTCTCTTTTCTGGAAATAATAGCCCCTTTATCATGTAAGAGAATATAAAAGTGAATATTGATGATCATTGTCAATTAGGTTTCCTAGAAAGGGCCTACATGGCTAGAATGATAGAAATTATATCTAGCATTTAATTATTTTGCCTGTCAAATTAATGTGCTTTTGACAAAATGCTACATCTCTTTTCTAGACTGGGATGCTTTCCCATTAGTTATATACATTAATTATCAAGAATTAAATAAGTGAAGTGGAAAAATCCAAGTGTTAAATTTTGGAAATGCCTATATTGTGTATATGGCAGAGTGACTGGCACACAAATGTTAATAAGAGCTGGCTCCTTCCTTCCTTCCTTCCTTCCTTCCTTCCTTCCTTCCTTCCTTCCTTCCTTCCTTCCCTCCCTCCCTCCTTCTTTCCTTCCTTCCTTCCTTCCTTCCTTCCTTCCTTCCTTCCTTCCTTCCTTCCTTCCTTCCTTCCTTCCTTCCTTCCTTTCTTTCATCAAAATACTATCAATGGCACAGATATATTTTAACCAGTCACCAGGAGGTCTATTGGACAAAAACAGCTCCTTAAAAAATATATTGCAGCAAATGTATTACAGCACACATTGTTTCCCCCCTCCCCATTATGTAACTGTATAGATTATTCTTTCTTTTATTATCTCTGCCTGACCTGTCTGTTATCTGTGCCTACTTAGCTGTACTCTTAATTGCTCTAATTACTGTTCTAATTGATTTAACTCTGAAAAGAAGAGGAGGAGAAATAGTAGCAATGTTTGTTAAGTACATTCTATCAACCAGTTTCTCACAGAAATTGATCTGTGTTTTCTTTGGGATGAAGAGTAGATAATCCACAGTTGTTTTTACTGTTGGCTTTTCCCAGTTGCGAAAAGTCTCTTCTTGCAAACTGAAAATCTATGTCTTTATCCTTTTAAAGTCATCAGAAAACTAAGACCTATGTGAAAATTTCCTCTATCACAACCCTCTGACTTAGAGAAGCCCCAAGGAGTGGTCTGGGGCATAGAGGAGTTAAACAAAGACTTGCCCAGACTCAACTCACCCCTAGTCAGAGGCAAGTTTAGAAACCAGCTCTTGGTTGCTAATGCCCTGTACTTCATTCAGTACGATTCCATTCATGGTACTTCTTCAGTACTACCCAAATGTCTCATCATGGCATGAAGCCGTTCTTGAATTCTTCAGTAATAAGCTAAGAGAAGCAAAGCTCACTTCTGTTACTGCACTGGAAAGACTGAGTATAGTACAGGTAATAGACTATATCTGAGAACCAGCCTCACTACTGCATCTCACCTCCAAGTAGGCCAATCACACAGAAAAAAGCAATAAATTCTTTGGCTATGGCAATCCATTTGCTTTTATTACAGAACGTTAAACTTTAAGGGTCCACTTCTCATTGTGCCTCATATATGTCTGACCTTCCAGAAGGAACTGATCACTTGGTTAAGCTCTTTGAATTGCTGTTCTGTAGTGAACAAACTCCCTTAGTTCTGGACCTCTTTGCCTCATGCTCCATCCCAGTTTTTACCCTTAAATGAGATGTGACTTCCCATGTCACTCCTCTTCCGTCACTGGCTTTCCTTTCTCTCTTCCCTCTCCCATCTCATACACTCTTCCTTGAGGAGTGTTGCTACTTATAGGCAGTGACTGTTTCATTGTTGTGATTTGTATGTCCAGCACCTAGCACAGTGGTGATGCTTAATAAATGTTTATTGATTGACGTTTGCTGATTGACTTCAATGAATGGTTGAATGAATGGACAAATGAGAAAGAATTTACTAAATATTTACTTTGTTCCAGACAGTACAATAAAAGCTGGGGTTACAAATGCAAAAGTGTGACAGTAAGCTAAACCAAGTAACTATTAGAAAATAGAGGCAAGAAATGAAAATAGGTGAGTGGTAGCCAAAGAAGAGAATTTTTAAATGGGAAATCACAGGAATGTTGAGTGAAGCTACAGGAGAGTTGATAGGTATACCCCTTCTAGAAGAAATGATAGTATTACTATAACTACTACTCCCAGAGCAAGAGGTGAAAAGTGTGTGTGTGTGTGTGTGTGTGTGTGTGTGTGTGTGTGTGTGTGTGTGTGTGTGGTAAGATGTTGGAAGGGAGAAGAGAACAAGGAGACAGTGGCAGGGAGGGTGGTAATATGTGCAAGATGAAGAGAAGTAAAGAATGACATAGGGCTAAATAAGAAATGGAAGTATTTGCTGATCCCTAGCATCATTACTATCAGTGTGTTCGTGCTTTGTTGCTGAAGAAGACCATGCCATCAGAGAAATGATGATATGACTTGCACTTGACTTTGTTTTGAGTGAGGGAGGGCTGTGCAGGTCATCAACCTCACTTCTCCTCCAGAGCCATCTGAGTCCAGTGACCAGATATTCATCAGGATGACTGGAGATGACCCAGAAGGAGGCAACTGGGGTTAAGTGACTTGCCCAAGGTCACACAGCTAGTGAGTGTCAAGTGTCTGAGGTGAGATTTGAACTCAGGTCCTCTTGACTCTCGCACTGGTTCTCCACTTAGCTGCCCCACTAGTATCAGTAGCAATAGTAACAATGTATTATATAATAATATGTAGTAATATTATTGTGTTATAATAATAATAGTTACAGTAACAGTAACATCTTACTTTAAGCTTTATTATTTGCAAAGGGAAGAGAAATAGAAAGGAATAAGCATTTATATAACACCTACTACATACTAGGTATTGTTTTAAGTGTTTTTTTTAAAATATTATTTCATTTGATCCTCACCTGTGATGTAGGTAAACATAAAGCAGTTAACAAATTATTTTGAGGTAGATGACAGCAATATTATTTTCTGCATTTTATACTTGTAAAAACAGAGATCCAGAAAGGTTGTGACATAGCCAGTAAGTGATAGAGGGAGGATTTAAACTCTAACTAAAAGAGCATTGAATTGTAAGGCAAAATATCTGGGTCTGTGCCCTGGCTTCAACAATGGGCTACTGTGAGGGGAGAAACAACTTGCAAATGTTTACATACTAGATTTAGCGTCATTATCATCTTCTTCACTAGCTTTACATAGTCAGGTCTTAAGATTAGAACAAAGGGCAAAATCGACACCAAATTAGATTTTAAAAAGATAAAGTTGAGAAGACCACACATGCACAAATGCCTCTTACCACTCAACCTATTTAAATTTACTGCTGACTCTGGGGAAAAAAAAATTGTAAAAACAGGGATCATCACTATTTTTTAGATAGATTTAAACTATGTAAAACAGTTACCACAATGGAGAGGCCAAAAGGACCCGGAAATGTATCAGTCAGCAAACACTTGATTTTCTCTTGGAGAAGGCAGATTAACTAGCTAAAGGCATAATAAATTCTTTTTCAGCCCATTATGAAGCAGGATGACTGAAAATCTTTGAAAATCAGCCTGCAGAAAGTTTAGCATTTATGAGAATGAAGTAAATCAGATCATCTTGAAATAATTTACATATGAAACCGAAAGGAGGACAACAGTAAGATGTGAAATGGAAAAGATATGCCAGCATTTATGTAGTCATTTATTTTCATCATTGATGTTGGTGGAATTGCCAGACCTGGATACCAACACCTCAGTATTTAATGTGCTGTGTCAATAAGTGGAAATGACACTTAATGAAGATAAATGGAAAAGAATGGTTGGACCTGAACAAATACATGCAGAATGACTATATGCTTTTAATATCAATAATTCATATCAATGTTCAGATTATTTAAAAAAGGATAAAGATTTGCAAAGGATAGAAGATATTGTGAACTATATTAGTTTCCCATTCTCTCTATAAAGGTGAGTAAAGCAATACCAACAGCTTCCAACCCATACCCCTGTTTTTTCATCTCTATAAAATCTTTATGAGAATTGTTCCTGAATGCAATAAGGGTACATGTGATAAAAATATAAAAAGGGAATAGGCAATTCTCACCAATCATTTTCTATAACAAGTGACATTTTCAAAGTTAAGAAATTTGCTCCTAGCTGTAAAGAATACAAAATTCTATTATGCTAATTGTTGATTGCTCCAATGACATAAAAGTTATTACCAATTAATATGTAAAATTATGTGAATACTATATAAAACAACACTGATAAGGGTGTTCAGTGATTCTCAGTATCACTCTCAAATAAAACACAATAAAAATGTGCCTGCCAAAGTGTCCTAAGAAAATTCCAAATAGAAGAGGTATTTTCCCTCTGTCATGAAGTTCTCCATATTTCTTTTTGCCTCTGACACTGTGGGCACTAGGACACTCTAGCCCCTCCTCACTGAGATCTACGGTTACGCAAAAGAGATTGGCTTCATATTAACTCACTACTGGTAGATCTGTGAATTGGTTCAATGATTCTGGGAAATAATTTAGAATTATGCAAGAAAATTTATTAAATTGTTTATGCCATATAACAAAGAGATTCTACTACTCAAATTATGGTCCAAGTCAGTTTAATAACAACAATAAAAATCATTTGTACAAAGATATTTGTAGTAGTATTTTGTGATTAAAGAGCTGGAAACAAAATATGTATTCAACTAATGATTGATGAATGAGCAAATCATGTACATAAGTGTAAGGGGGTATTACTATGCACTAAACAATGTTGAATATGAGAAATTTAGAAAAAAAATATAAAAAGACTTGTTTGAAGTAAGCCAGGGTGAAGAAAGTAGATCCAAAATAGCAACACATACAGTGATGACAACAACATGGAAAATGTCAACATGGAGAAGCAACAAAACTGGACAAAGATGGTGGTCCATGTTATCATACTGTCTGAATTAAAGGATACTTGAAATTGGGCTGAAAAAGCTAGCTGGGTACCAGATTATATAGTATGGAAAAATACTTTACTATATACTATTTTTTAATATTGTTTGAACCTAGCTTTACGTGGCTAGAAAAATGTCTGACTCAAAAGTTTACTACAGAGATCAGACTGTTGCAGAGAGTCCCAGAAAAGTAGGATGGTTGTAAGGAATTCTTCAATCCCACCCAGTGATTGTTTTGGGTCCACCCAAAACTTGTGTTTTAGGTTTTCCAAATCTGAATAAATAACCTGCTGGTATTTATTTTCTCTGGAGCCTGTCTACTGCCTGGGAGGGGAAGACCCTTAGGGTTCCTGGGTAAAAAAGAAAGTTACCATTTTGTATTTACATTCACTCTGTGCTAGGTGAGTGGAGACCTGTGGTCCAATCTATGAACTCCAGAGTGAATTGGGTTTAAGGCTTGGTCTTCCAGCAAGAAATCTAGCCTGTAAATACAAAGGGAAAAACGCAGCTTTTGGCCATGGAAGTGTACCTTCCCCTGAGTAGAGCACCCCAGGCACAGTAGGAGAGGAGAAAAGGGAAGAGGGGGAGGGTAGGGAGGGTAGAGGAGAGTTTGATTTTTTTTTTTTATTAAAGGGGCCATACCTTGAGTAACTACTTAAAGAAATCTATTCATTGAATGGGTGTATCTCACTCAAAGTGAGAATCTGATAAGACCTTAACCTAAAATGGCCAGAGTCTCACATTGCAACCTGGGCTATCTCCAGTCATCCTGATGAATATCTGGCCACTGGACTCAGATGGCTCTGGAGGAGAAAGTGAGACTGGTGACCTTGCACAGCCCTCCCTCACTCAAATCAAAGTTTTCTGCAAGTCATGTCATCATCTTGATTTCATGGTCCTCTTTAAGAATGAAGGATAAACACAAAAGTGACAATCTGCTGCCTACCTGAGGCCAATCAGGCTAATGTCTTTGTCTGAACTCTTTATAATGTAAATCTCACATATGCACACTGGGAGTCACACCTTCTTCCAGCTCTCTCCTATACCAAGTAAATTTCTTTTCAGAGCTATTTCAGATTTCGAGGCTTGTTCTCTTGACTAAGGACTTTAAATGTCAGTCTAAGGAGTTGGCATTTTATACTATATGCAATGAGGAACCATCAAAGCTATCTGGGTAGAAGAGTAATATAGTCTTAAAAGGATTATTTTGGTAGGTGCCTAAAAAGGATGGATTTGAGAGAGATAAACTAGATCGAAAACAGCCTCAAGAGATGTAGTGGACAGAGAGTTGGCCTCAGTGTCAGGATGCCCTGAGTTTAAGTGCTGCTGCTAATATATGCCGGTATGTGATTAACCATGTGAAAGTCATTAATACCTTAATACCCTAGAGAACTCAATAAGACTAGACAATATAGATCAGGTACCAAATCTGCATTGAGAGAGGAAATTTCCTCACTGGAGGTTCCCTAAATTAAGGAACTCATGAAACTAGTCCAAAACAAACAAATTTTAAAAAAATCTGTGAGTCTAGGGTAAGTCACTTTGTCATTCTGAGATGGTAAAATGGGGCTGCTCACTAGGGAAATTTTGATGGATTCTTGATCTCCAAACTGGAAAGTGACTCAAGTGACCTCTACTTTAGATATATGAAACATTATGGATATCATTCCTAAGCTAAAGAAATCAGAGGTCTTTGGCACCAGTTGTGGATACCCCTCTACCCTTGCATGACTAGGAGAATGATTTCAAGAAACCAACACAGGGAAGTAGGTAATACATTGGTAGAGCATTAGACCTGGAGTCAGGAAGACCTGAGTTGAAATCGGGCCTGAGATACTTTCTAACTGTGATCCTAGGCAAGTCACTTAACTGCTGTCTGCTGTAGTTGCTTTAACTTCCCCAGGGTTGTTATTAGGCTCAAATGAGATAATATTTATGAAGTGTTTAACACAGTGTCTGGCACATAGGAGGTGCTTAATAAATGCTTATTTGTTTCCTCTGGAGCAAGATTCCTTTGAATTCCTGCACATTCTAAGAAGTATTCCCTATTTGTTCCCTCCCTCATGTTAATCATATTCCTAAAGATCCCAGACCAAGAGAAGATATAAATAATGATAATCCAAAATGAGGTGCTCAAGGTCAGCTCTATAAATCTGGGGATGGGTGGGACTTATTAAGGGTACATAGCAAAGTGTGGTTGAGTGGAAAGAAGATTAATCTGGGAGATTTGGTTTTTGGTCTATCCTCTGCCAGGATCCGCTAGAGTATAATTTGTGATGGCTCCTATTTCTCTATCTTTTCCATCTCTCTTCCGTAGTGCTGCTGTATTCCTGGTCACATCACATTTGGAACATGGCAGTCAGACCTGGAGGCCACATTTCAGGAAAGACAGTGATAAGCAGGAACATGGATGGTGGAGGGCAATAGGTACTATAAGTGACCTTGAAGCTGTGTTCTATGAGGATCAAGTGAAATAACTCAGGATGTTTAGTCTGAAGAAGAGAGGACAGAAAGGAAACATAATGAGTGTCTTCAAATATTTAAAGATATGTCCTATGGAGAGCAGGATCAGGACTCATGGGCTGAACATTTTGAGTACATACAAGGAAGAATTTCCCAACAATGACAACTTAAAAAAAAGTAAAGCTAACATTTATGTAGTATTTTAAGTTTGCAAAGGAGGTGGTGTGGTGAATAAAGCACCAGTGCAGGAGTCAGGGAGACCTGAGTTCGACTCTAACCTCAGGCACTTGACACTCATTAGTTTTGTGACCTTGGGCAAGTCACTTAACCGCAATTGCCTCATCCTGGGTCATCTCTGGTCATCCTGAGGAATATCAGATCAAAGATGGCTCTGGAGGAGCCTGGTGACCTGCACAGCCCTCCCTCACTCCAAACAAAGTCAAGTGCAAGTCATGTCATCATTTCTCCTATGGCATGGTCTTCTTTGGCAACGAAGGATGAACACATATATAGAGATAAGGAAACTGAGGCTGAATGGTTAAGTAACTTGCTCAGTCACATGATTAGCCACACAGATTGGAATTTGGGTTTTCCTGACACCAGTTCTTGTATGTTAGTTATCTGTTATGGAAAACTTCAACTCAAAATATAAAACAGATTATTTTGTGAGTTTGTAAGTTCATATAATCAAAGCACTTTAATCAGAAGCTTCATGATTACTTCTCAAAGATACTAGAGAGAAAGTCTTCAGCGTTACCTATATATATCTTCTGAGCTCTCTTTAAATTCTAAAGTAACAGTTCTCTAACTTTTTGGTCCTGAGATTCTTTTATACTTTTAATCATTATCAAGATCTGTGATACCAAAGAGCTTTTGTTTTTGTGGGTATATCAGCATATTTTGGAATTGGTTTGTACTGGCATGCAAAGAGTGAGAACATTCATTTACACCTTGGAAATCTGCAAATACCACAAATCAGAACTTGTTTGACTGATTGTCTATCTTTAAGACTGTGAGGAAGAAAATGCTAATGACAAAGATTAAACTTTAAAAGTATATAATGTGTAAGATCCCCTCCCCCTCCAGCCAGTTGTTAAACATTTGCTAGCATAGTCTTAGCTATGTCTATAAATATTTACCACAGAGCCCCTGAGACAGCTTTAGGGACCCCCAGGTACTGATAAACCACATTTTGAGAAATGCTGCACTAAACTTTTATTAAATCAGTGTGAAAAAAGGCTTTTAATCTTACAAATCTTAAACAACGTTAATATTCAACAATCATCTCACTCTGGATCAACATTATTTATGAAGAGCCAAATCATATTAGTCTCAAAAAAGTACAAAAAAATTTAGGTGCTCCACCCACTGAATTAGGAGATAGCTGTCAGTAGATAAGAGTTCTGGGCCTGGAGTCCTGAAGAACTGAGTTCAAATTCTGCCATTGGAACTTCACAACTGTGTGATCTTAGACAAGTCACTTAACCTAAGTTTTTTGCCTCAGTTTCCTCAACTATAAAATGAGCATGATAATCTTGGCACTTACCTCCCAGAATTGTTGTGAGAATCAAATAAGATAATATTTGTAAAGCACTTAGCACAGGGCCAGGAGCATAGTAAGCACTATATAAAAAGTAATTATTATTATGAATTAAGACATCTTGGCATCATCCTAACATGTTCAGCCCAGAGGGCTTGATAACCCCTGTTGATCCTCAAAATGCCTTTTTTTGGACCCTTTTTCCATCTCCTACCCTACTATTTCATCATCATTAGTTTTTTCCCCACAAGATTTAAAACTTTGTGAGTAGTAAAGGCTTCCTTTTTAAAATGTTAACTGGATCATTTACCTCTTTTGTGAAAGCCTTTAAGTCACAAAGAAGATACAACAGAATGGGGTGTGTGTCTTCCAGAAGTCACAGTTCTGTGCTAGGTTTGGAGCCAGAAGACTTGGATCCAAAATCCAGCTTTGTGACAACTACCTGTATAACTTTGGGCATGTCACTTAACCTGTTTCAGTTTCCTATTAAATGAAGGAGTTGGATTACATGATCTCTAAAGGCTCTTCCAGTTCTGCATCTATGCTTGTACTATTGTAAGTTAGAAAGAACACCAAAGAGAAAGATCTGGGCTCAAATTCCACCTTAGATAATTCACTAGCTATGTGAACTTGGCCAAGTCATTGAATCTTTTCCAGACTCAGTTTTTGAATCTATGAAATAAGGATAATAATAGTATCTACCTTGTAGGATTGGTGGAAAGTTGATAATCAGATAAGGTATGTAAAGGCATGCAAACTGAAAAGTGCCTTATAAATTCTAGCTGTTGCTGTTGTGATTACTACAGGGTGGTTTAGTGGACAGTCAACCCACCTGCCTTAGTGTCAAGAAAACCTGGAGAGAATCCTTTCTCTGCCATAAATGAATTCACTGACACCAGGGAAAATTATTTAAGCTCTCAGTCCCTGGGCAACTCTCTAAGACTATAATTTATAGAACTATTACTGCTCTACATTAATGAGATAGAAATGAAATCCTAGGTTCAAAAAAAATCCTTTTATTTCTAGTTCTTGCCGTTGTGGTCTATTAATATTCTTTATAGTCTTATCTTAGTAAGCGCTAGACGTAGTATCAAGGAGATTTAAATCCTAGGAATAGCTTCCTGTTGGAGGACCTTAACTTTATTTTCTTTTAATTTTTAATTTCTTTTAGTTTTCAATATTCACTTTTATAAGATTTTGAGCTATAATTTTTTTCTCCTTCCTATGTCCTCCCTTACCCCTTCCCCAGGATGGCATGAAATCCGATATAGGCTATACATACATGCACAATCATATTAAAGATATTTCCACATTAGTTGTGTTGCAAAAGAAGTATCAGAACAAAAGGGAAAAACCACAAGAAAGAAAAAAAAAGAGAAAATAGTATCGTTCAATCTGTATTCATACCCCATAGTTCTTTCTCTGGATGTGGATAGCATATTCCATCTTGAGTCTCTTGGAATTGTATTGCTGAGAAGAGCTAAATCTATCAGAGTTGGTCATCACATAATGTTGCTGTTACTGTGTACAATGTTCTCCTGGTTCTGCTCACTTCTCTCAGCATCAGTTCACATAAGTCTTTCCAGGTTTTTCATCATTTCTTATTGCACAATAACGTTCCTTTACATTCATATACCACAATTTGTTCAGCTATTTCCCAGTTGATGGCCATCCTCCAATTCTTTGCCGGTACAAAAGAGCTTCTATAAATAATTTTGCACATGTAGGTCCTTCTCCCATTTTAAAATCTCTTTGGGACACAGACACTGTCGTGGTATTGTTGGAATAAAGGGTATGCACAGTTTTATAGTCTTTGGGCATAGTTCCAAATTGGAGAACCTTAATTTTAATATTGTTCTTGTGTGGCAGGAAGTAGTCCAAGTTTAGTTGGGCCTGGCACTGTGATGAGATCATGCAAATGCGGGTACTTGGCTGAGATTAGGAGCCCTGCAGCAACAGGCTCTGGTAAGCAGATCTTGATAATATCATTAAGGAACTGGGATAACAGGTAGATTACTTAGACAAAAAAAGAGCCCAGAAATAATCCTTCCATTATGCTCAGTGATGGTTTTGTCATTATAAGATTATTGTTTCCAAAGCAACAAACTTGATTATAGGGAGACAGAAAACAGGTCCTCTGAAGAAAGAGTAAAGATACGAGGGTTGCTAGACTAAGAAATTAAGAATTAAAATTTAAAAAGGCAGATAATGGGTGACTTCATAACAGATTCCAAATATAGGAAGGGTAATTAAAAAGTGAATATTGACTCCTTTTTGCAGGGGAAAAAACAAGAATAATTACTTAAATTGTGATGACAGAGTTCATCTAAACACTAAGCCACACCCTCATGGAGGCTTGAGTTATTTGGAAAAAACTGACCAAAGAAAAGTATCTACCTGGACACATGAATCTTCTGCTTCTTGCACATAGTTGGTACTCAATAAATGCTTAAATTGAACATATTCTTAATTTTAAATTTAGTCGAATCAATCAGCATGGTTCCTGAAGATGATTGCCCAACACCTTTGGGTTTCTGCCTAATGGTGCTTCTACCTGAGCTGTGCTAATTGAATTCATCTCAATTCAATTTAATAAATATTAAATTAAAACATAAACAAACATAAAATTAAAGTAAAATAATAAATAGCATGTATTTAGCATCTTTTGTGGAGGTATCATTGTGAAACATAAAATGTTTACATAACATATAGCACCTGTCCTCATACAACTTACAGGTTTTTTTGTTTTGTAATTAGCTAGAGAGCAGGGGATCTAGCCTTATACCCTGATGTATGTAGAAAACTCCCCTGTGGAAGCTCTGTGCACCAATTACTCCTGGTTATTGTCTAGATTTAGTCAATGGGTCAGTCAAAAACATTTACTAATGTTTATTAATCTATTAATGGCACACCTACTGTGTGCCTGGCACTGTGCTAAGCATTGGGGATACAAAAAGAGGCAAAAGACAGTCTCTGCCCTCAAGGATTCTCACAATCTTCTTTTAGAGAATTGCCTGAGGAACTGAGAAGTTTAGTTATTTGTGGATAGCAGAAAGAGCCTGAGGAGGGAGGGAAGGAAGAAGAAAGGAAGGTCATTACTAAAAGGGAAGATTAAGATCTAGGAAAACTTGAGAGAGCAAAAGAAGAAATCCATTTACCGATGTATCGATTGCCATTTATTTCAAACGGCCCCGTCCACTATCAGAGTGTGTGCATGTGCACACGAGTGTGCATAACCAAAGATAAGAAGATAATCCAATAATTTTATATTTAATATTTTTTAAAATGTGCCTCCTGGGAAGCAGTGCATTAAACCATATGACCTGTTGAAGTCTCTTCTAGGTCTGTGATTCTTTGGAGACATAGAATTACTTACTTTATGTATGTACAAGTTTATTTGTAGAACCAAGGAACAATGTCCATAGACAGAGGTACACAGTTTAGAAATCTGGTTTCTGAGTATTAAATGCCCAGTTCTATTCTTAATTAGGTAGATGGTATAGTAAAGAGTCAGAGATTTGGAATCAGGAAGGCTTGAGTTTAAATACTGCCTCAGACATTAACAGTATGGCCCTGGACAAGTCACTTACCTTCTATCAGTGTCAGTTTCCTTATCTGTAAAATGGGGAGAATCAGACCCCCTACCTCAGAGGGTTGTGGTGAAGAACATATGAGATAATTTAAGTACATTGATTTGCAACCCATAAAGCATTAAGTACAAATTAACTATGAAAATATGATCAATCACATTACATATAACAAAAACCAAAAACCGGATATTGAAAGTATTATATTGGTATACAATTTTTTATATTTAGGGAAGGGAATAAGCATTGATAAATAGCTGCTGTGTGCCAGGCACTGTGCAAAACATTTTTACAAATATTATTTCAGTTGCTCCTTAAAACAATCATGCAAGATAGATGATATTACTATCCCCATTATACAGTTAAGGAAACTAAGGCAAATAAAGGGCTAAGTGACTTGCCTAGGACCACACAGCTAATGAGGATTTTGAGCCAGACTTGAATTCAGTTCTTCTTGTCCAGTCTTAACACTTTATGCACCATGCCATCAGATGCTTATATTGGTTACAAATATATTAAGAGTATATTAAAATATTACAGAAGAGAATAATATAGAATAATATTAACAGTATTATAAATATGTATGTATTTCCCAAATTTTAAAAAATGGTCATACAGTTACCTTTAAACACTAGACAAGGATTGAATAGATCTAGATTCTAAATCTGGCTTTACCACTTCTAAGACATGTGACCTTGGGTAGGTCATTTGACTCTAGGCCAGGAGCGGGGAAGCTGTGGCCTTGAGGCCACATGTGGCCCTCTAGGTCCTTAAGTACATCCTTTTGACTGAATCCAAACTTCACAGAGAGGGCTGCACTTGAGGACTTAGAGGGCTACATGTGGCCTGAGCGCTGCAGGTTCTTTACCCCTGCTCTAGGCCCAGGTTTCCTCATTTGTATAATGAGGAAATTGGACTCAATAGTCTCTAAGGTCCCTTTCAGGCTTCATGCTAGAAGATTCTCTGATCCATCCATACATCAGGCATTTGTGGCATCAGAAAGCTATGCATACAAGAATTTCAAATGGTAGAGTTAAGACCTTACTCCATATAGACAAATTATTTCTGCTCTTTGCATTATCTGTGCTCCCATTCTTTGATGGAATAAGCTAGAGTACTAGAACTAAGATTAACATATGCAGTATAGAACAAAACTGGATACAAATACCTTGATATGTCTTCTAATTGATAAAAAAGTACTTTAAACTAGAAGGGTATTTTGACATAACTTTTAAAATATCTCAAAACCAGCAAGAATAATGTAAATAGTTCCTTCTCCCTTTAATATGTAGTTTTTCCTTGAGGCAGAATATTCCCTTCCATCGTGATGATCATCTGACCTTTTATTTCAGAGATATTTTTTGCTTTGTTTTAGTGTGTGTGTGTGTTGGTTAAATCATACCGAGCAGAAGGAATAGTAAATGAAATCTGAGTGGTGTGAGATGATGGAACAATAATTCAAGTCAGGTCCACTAAACCCTTTGAAGAGTTTGAAAGGTAGAGGCAGTTTAGAAGAAAAAAAGTGTAAAAGCTTTGCAGTAAAGGAATGTGCTATCACAATTCAGCTCCTGTCAGAGGAGTGATAAAGCATGTGAAACAATATTCACATATTTGGAACAAGGAAAAAGAAATGTTTGTTTGATTACTTCTGAACACGAGAAATGGTTAGCACATATTCCTTAGGCAATAGCTCTTTTAGCCTAGTAAGTTAAGACTTCCAGCTAATTGCGATTTATACCTCAGGAATAAGAAGGGATGTACAAAGAATAAACTAGCTACTTTGGATCACAAAAGATGTAGAATACCCTTTGTGGAAAACTGCTCTTCTAAACAGCTTCTCATAGCAACAGCAACAAAATTCAATGGGTAGTTCATGTGAGGGGGAGGGAGGGAGGTGAAGCTGGAGGGAGGCAATAGTCAAACGAACGTGCCCTTAGCTGTCTGTACCCTGAAATGCTAAACACCTGGATTCTCCGAATGCCTCTGATTGCATTAACACCCCAGCCGGTAAGCTGAATTGCTCCTGTGGATCTGAAAACCAGATGGGGAAATAAAGGGCCCCACCTGAAATTGTCACAATGATCAGCTTGGCATGGAAAGCAGTGGCCTGAGTATCTTTCCTTCATATTCTGGTATCTCAAAAAGTAGATACACTGGAACAAATCAGAAATAACAGTACCAGCTGGAAATGTCTCATCACAGAGCGCTAAAGTGTGTAAATCATGAGCACAAAAGAAACGGACTAAAGACATGATATTTACATTCTGGACCAATACTATTTTAAACCTCAAGCTAAAACAAATCTTTTTGTTAAGGGTATCATGAGCTTTAATTCAATACTGTGTAGAACTAACTGGTGTAGAGAATTTTTAAACAACAAACCAAAACAAGATTTAATTAGAGACGAATGAATGAATGAATGAATGAACAAATGAATGAATGAATGAATGAGAAAGCATTTATTAAGCACTTATTATCAATAAAGCACAGTGTAAAGTTCTGAGGATACATATAGAACAGCAAGACAGTCCTTGCTTTAAGTGGGAAGACAATACATCTAAATTTCAGCTGAGTCAGGTAGAAAAACATCACAGTCCTTACCAAATAACGGCTAAAAAAGGTAATGTATCATCTTTAATAGCATTTCCACTAACAAAACCATGACAGCTGTTGATGTTGATCCCATCTGACAAGGACTTTTGACTTCATGATGATCAGGTGCAAAGGATTTTCATTGTGAGGACTGCCAGTCCACCAGTCCGGAGAGATGCTGTCATTCCATGCACCTTGAACTTATTTGTCCATTGTTGGCCGTTGGGCAGCAACTGGTCTTGGTGATGGCAAGAAAGATAAGCCCCTTCTCCACAGTGATATTTTCTCTCAATAATGGCTGCCAGGCCTGGGATAGAAGTAAGACCAGTATTCTGGAGAGCATTGCTACTCCCAAGGATGTCAATTTTAGGGTCTTCCATAGTAGTCTGTGGAGAAGTGGTGGTTGAGAAGGTGGTGGTAGTGACTCACTTGGCACATACCACTTCTTCATCTCTCCCTCAGGGCATTTTGCTGCCTCTACAAGTTTGGTTTGCTGGTAAAAATGTTACCAACCCTTAGATCACTCAAAATCAATATGATGCATACTTCAGAAATTATATCTAATAATGAAAATAGATGTCAAAAAATAGTATCAACATTTCAATTGATTTTCAAAGGAATTGGGTGCTGATGATATGCTGGTATGAACTGCATAGGTGACCTCAAGGGAAGGGTGGGAGAGTGGCTGTTCAGGATGGTTGGGGTGGGATTCTCCTGACTCAGTTTTCCCACTGACACCTGGCAGACTTTAAGCCTGACTGAATGCAAGTAGATAATCTAAGCCTGCCTGGAATTGACATGAAGTTGGGGTGATATTGTATCCCTTCAATGTCCTTACTCTTGGTGTCAATTTCCTATGGTCAAAAGATTTGTAAGCTTAATACCAGATTTATTCAATTATAGATCATGGGTAGGAGAACATCCAAGGTTGTCTAAAATTAAGCTATTAGGCACAGGACTTCAGACCAACAACAATAAGTTAGGGTCCTTTAATTCATAGTAATACTGTGGAGACAATTAGGTCAAGAGCTTGTGAAGTTAGCAACACAAATATTATTTGTGTCTCAGTTGGTTAATGTTTAAAAAAAAATTTCTTTTGTGCTCCATATTGTAAACGCTTTAAAAAGAAGTATCACCTGACCAAAAGTTGGAATTGCTTTACCTGTTATAAACTGTGTTAAAAATAAATAATAAAAAAGAAAAAAAACCCAAAATAAATAAATAAAAGGAATTGGGCAAGTTTAGTGTCAAATTCCAAAATGTTCTTTTGAGTTTTACATCAGTACAATGAATAGACCAGTTATGCCAAAACAGGATCACTTTTAAAAATTGGTATCTACTATAATTATCATGACTGAAAGCAATCTTGCACAGCATTTGAAAGAAAGTAAAAACACATTTGAAGACCTGCATATAGCAGTATATACTATGATAAAAACTAGAGGAAGAAAACTAGTACTTTTAAGGAATATTCCTAAGGACTGGCATTAAAGACTGCCATGACAGAAGTATCTTGGGAGAGCTATTGAACAACTTCTGAAAGGCATAGGAAGATTCCATTAATATCTTGCGGGTACATGCAATAGTTTGGGGCAGCTAGGTGGTACAGTAGGTAGATAGAGTGCAGGAGCGAAGGCTCATCTTCCTAAATTAAAATCTGGCCTCAGACCTTCATTAGCTATGTGATTCTAGGCACATCACTTAACTCTGCCTCAGTTCACCATCTGTAAAATAGCTGGAGAAGAATTCCAGTCCACTCTGGCATCTCTGCCAAGCTAACCCTAAATGGAGTCACAAAGTGTTAGAAATGACAAAAAAATGACTTAATAACAGAATGTAATAGAGTGCTTGACCATTATATTGCCCAATTACATGCAACAACAAAGCTGAGAAAGGGAATCTAGAAAACAGAAGCATACCAGAAATTCTTGATTTCCTTAGTCATGAGTTGAAAGCAATAGTGAAAAAGTTAAGGCAGTCCAGGGAAAAAACGTAGTGCAAAGAATACAATTAACAATGAAAAATCAAACAAAAACTTTATGGCAGAGTCGTGAGAAGTAAACAAATCAGAGGTGAGAGAGAATACTCCCCCAAAAACGAAGATGTAGAAAAATTCTGGTTTTCTATATGGCTGCAAAAAATCCAACACAACAAAAATGCCAAGTTGGATCAAATGAGGAAAAATAAAAGCTTACAAATGGCTAATAACAAACAAAAGAATACTTAAATTAAGGAAATTGACTGAAACTAGCTTCTCTGCAAAACAGGAAAGTTGTTGGGCCGGGTAAGACACAATATTGTCGTTTCAAACCTTTCAGAGTGGCGTGTGATTGACAAAGCACTTTACTGACATATTCTCTGTCATGAGCCTGCTACCACTTTTTTTAATGAGAAGTATCATTTATGAATTATCCAAAGATGAGAAAACTATCAACTCCTCCAAATAGAGACCAATTATTTGTTACATATTTTATACAAGTATTCACAGCTTGTATCACTTTTTAAACAATCTATAAACATAAGAAGCAACATACTGATTAAAGAGCATAAAGGATATGGAAAAAATACCAGTGATATAAAGAATTACTTATTGATAATTATTGGAGCTGACCGAAAAGGCAATACCATAGATTATTATGTTGATTGATTATATGAAACCTTTGATATAATTCCATAGTTATGGATTATTCACACACTACAAATATATAAAATAGAGCCAATTATGGTGAGGACTTTAATGTTTTTAACATCTAGTTGAAATTTTTTTCTATTGAAAACATTGTCAACATAACGTCAAGAAAAATTGATATAAAAAAAGCATTTTCATAATCCCATTATGGTTTTACCTAGCTCTAAATCCATGAACATTTCTTCTTAAGGGAACTAAATATGACTTCAAAACTAAAGGAACCCAGTGAAAATATCTTAGCTGATTTACATGAATGTCACCAAGATACATGGTCCCACCAAAAAACGGATGAAACAGATTCTTCAGTGAGTAGAATCTTTCTCCAAAGATATCAAAAGTTCATTTGGATTTGAGAAGTGTATTAGCAAAGAATGATAGAAATTGAATGTTCTTGCTTAGAATCCAGAGGTCACATTGAACTAATAGATGAAGGTGATACCTACAGTTATCTCGGTATCATCTGGGCAAATATGTTTACAACTGAATGTGTTAAAAGACTTACTCCACCTTTGCAATGATCTTGAATTAATGTTAAATATAAAGAAAAGAGTAGGATAATGATTTTTCCAGTACCATTTCTATCAATAAGTAATTCCCTTGAAGAAAGATGAGGTTATTAAGATGAATAACAACAAAAAATTATGTTTAGAATGACTAAAACTTTCATAGTATCACTTAACATAAAATTTTGATATAGAAAAGTGGACAATTGATCTGGTTTGATTCCAATAAAAAAAAAAAAACCTCATACAAACAACGTTTGATAAAACATAAGATCCACCACTCCAAGGCATCTATGGAAAGAGTAATACTTCCTTGGCAAAAAGGAAGAAGATAAATGATAGATGTTCTCTATCACATGATAAATAACTTAAAGCCTAACAAAAATATTTCTATAAAATGGACACCACTTCAACAAGCAACAAAAAAGACTATAAACAGCTGCATTAATTTGCTTTTGGACAAAGTCTAGGAAGCAGCTAAGATTTAAAAGGAGAATCAGAAGGACCCCTATGAGTGACATCCACCTGAAGGCAATCAACAATACGCTGACTAAGAACTATTGAATAAATGACTTGGGGCTTTGTTTATAGAAGCATAATGGTTTATGAAAGTGAGACATGATCAAGTAAATCATAAATTACAGAAAAAAATTCTTCAGGAGTCTGAATTTATTAAACACAGGAGATTTTATGAGAAAATGGTAATGCAACCTATCACTGAAGGTAGGAAAGAATTAGCTCCTTTCAAATATCTAGAAAGACGTGACCAAGTGGCCAGAATTATACATCAGAAGCCTGTGAATGACAAATTTTTGCATTATAAATACAAACCTATAATATCTTTGGTAATATAGCAATTAAACTGTACTGAAACTTGGACAAAACTGTTGCCTACAATCTCCCAGACACAACACAGAATCATAAAAATCAAAGAATGTTTTTTTCTTTAATAGATATCATTATGCTGAATACTGATACATACCCTAAACTATGTGGAATGAAAAGCTCTCAAAATACGGAGAACTAGCAGAGGAAATCAAAATTATATAGGAACAAGATGAGGTACGAATAATTCCTATCATCTTGTCTGTTACTAGAGCTGTCCCAAAGATACTTTCAGGGAACCTTTAGAATATGGGTTTATATTTTAGTGCTTCTATTCAATTAGAAAAAAAGGAAACTTTTTATTTATTTATACAATAGTTGGTCGCACCTTAAATAAAAGAGAATAATGGATATAAATGTGCTCTATGACTCCCTCTGTGTGAACTCCATGTAATATAAGCAGAACAACAACATCAGTGGTGATGGTAATGATGATGATGAAAACTGCTATCATAATTTAAGGTTTGTAAAGTGCTTAAAATGGACTGTTTCATTTGATCCACACAAAGTTCCTAAGAAGGGCCATTAGTACCATCCCTGCTTTATGTATGAGGAAATTGAAGGTGGGGGGGAGGGGTTAAGTAAATTGTCCATGGTCACACATCTAGTATGCATTGGAAATGGGATTTGAACACAAGACTTCCTGAGTGCAAGTTAAACATTCTATCCACTATGCAGCTAGGTGATGCAGTGGAAAAAGCAGTATTCCTGGAGACAAGAAGATGAGTTTAAATCTGACCTCTGTTATTACCTAGGGGACCCTGGACAAGTCACTTAACCTGTTTATTTCAGTTTTTTGAAATGTAAAATGGGGATAATATAGTACCTCCCTCATAGTATCTGAGGGAGAACAAGATAATATTTACAAAGTGCTTATTAATAGCACAGTGCCTGAAATACAATAGGTGTTTTATAAATATTGATTTATTCTCTTCCTTTCTTCCTCCTTCCCTTTCTTCCTCTTCAATGTTTTTCTCTCTTAATTCTCACTATATGAAAACAAAAAATTAACTAATATTAGAGTCATTAATTAGTAAGCCAGATATAGAGAACTGGCCCATTGTTTAGTTAAATATTTAGTGTAATATTTTTACTGTGATTATTTTTTTTTCCTTCTGGTAGTTGGGAAGGGTTTGGATCTATGGTTTCACTGGTGTAGGGAACATGAGATATGAAAACTCTTTCTATATGAAAATTTGTAAATTTTCTTTTATCTATTAGAAAGATGTCTGGTGCACTGAGAAATTAATCAGCTTATCTACAATCACATAGTCACAGAAGAATTTTAACCTAGAACTTTCTAAAGCCAAAGCCAGCCCTCTATCAGTTATACCATTCTGCCTTTCTGTGACCTTGTGTTAGCAGAATTTTCACAACTTGGGTTGGTTTTGACTTTTATTGTGGAGGACAATAACATTTAGGCAATTATTGGACACTCTTCTGTCCCCCCCCTTCCTTCTCCTATCCAAAGGAAGGTAAATTTGTAAGGCCAGAAGATGCCCAGTTAACTTGGGGTTTACTGGCTAGATTCCTTCCTTCCTTCCTTCCTTCCTTCCTTCCTTCCTTCCTTCCTTCCTTCCTTCCTTCCTTCCTTCCTTCCTTCCTTCCTTCCTTCCTTCCTCCCTCCCTCCCTCCCTCCCTCCCTTCCTTCCTTCCTTCCTTCCTTCCTTCCTTCCTTCCTTCCATCTTTTTATTTTGCCAAACCTTAAACTCAGTGCACTCAGAAGTCCATAGTTTGTGCACCAATAGGTCCCTGCCCAAACTCCACCTAATGGCTGTTTTCTGGGGACCCTCCTGGCTTCAGCGTGATTATCAATAGTAATTGTTACTCTTTTCCTTCTAGCTTGATTTATTTATTTTTTTCTTATGCTCATTAAAGGGGCCAATCCCTGATTACTTCTTAGAGAGGTTTATGCACTGAATGGCCTTACCTCATTCTAAGTGAGTACCTGAATAGGCCAAAATCTCCCATTGTATTCTGGGCCTTCTCCAGTCATCCTGATGTATACCTGGTCATCAGATCCTGATGGCTCAGGAGGGGAAAGTGAGGCTGATGACCTTGCACAGACCTTCCTCATTCAAAACAAAGTCAAGCGCAAGTCATGTCATCATTTCTCTGATGTCATGGTCTTCTTCAACAAGGAAGGATGAACACAGTCAGACACCACTTTGTATACTTACACACCTGTCTTCAGAAAAACTTTTACTGCTTGTATAGTGAGATCTAATTTTATTTTTTGTAAATTGTTTCCTCTAATCTTTGATGTCTAGAACAGTTTTCTCAAGGTCACCTAAAAAATCTATAAAAAAATCATCGAATGAAAATTGCCAATCACAGTCTTACATTTGAGCCAATAAGTCATTCTGTATTTTTGTTGAATGAAAAAGAAATCCACTGACACATGATGACCTCCAAAGCAAGTTATAATATTCAATAGAATGTTAAAAATGCATTTTTTTCCTAAAAAGAATCTATTGTGCCCACCCAGCCAAAAGTTTCAGTTCAGTAGCTGAGAAATTACAGGCTCATGGGGGGTGGGGAGTCAAAACATCAGAAGCAATTAATCCTCATTTCCTAATGAGCTGTACAATTTGAGTTAAAATATTCAAATGACTTCGAGTAATAAGAGCCCATAAGTTCCTAAAATATTGATTTCATCTCTTTCCATTTTTATTCCTCTAACTGTCCTTTATTAAAATCTTGACATTTAAACATTTTTAGTTTGATATAGCTCCTCTCATAAGGATTGTATTTTCTACTTCCTCAATACATTTTATACACATTTTTTTCAAATAATAAACCTAATAACAATAACTGACATTTATATAGTATTTTAAGGCTTACAAAATGCTTTATGCTAATTTGTTATTTTCTTTCAACCAAATATCTCATTTGATCCTCACAAGGATCTCTTAGGCAGGTACAATAAGTATTATCATCCTCATTTTATAGATGAGGAAAGTGTATCTCCAATAGGCTAAGCAATTTTGCTGTGCTCTTACAACTAGTAAGTATGATAGGTGAGATTTGAACTCAGAAATCTTCTGATTAAAGCAACTGCTTTTGTTAAGTCATATCCTACTGATTGGTCATAAAATAGATGTTGATATGAAAATTCATATTGGAGCAAAAATTGACTCCAGTTTGTACAAGGAGAGACAATGCCAAAGGCAGGGTACTACAATCCCTTCTTGGATGACAGCATTGAGGAGTAGGTTCAGCCATGCAGTGTGATATAGTTATGATGCTGTCATGACTGGTTTAAATAGGGTGGTGATACTTTGAGAGCAATAGGGAGATCTAATATTGGCATAAGCAGAAGATGAGCATGGGAGAGCATAGTAATGAGAAAATAAAAAAAATGATGGAAAGTACTAAAGGAATAACAGAGAAGATACAGATGACTCAGCTGAAAATTCACTATTAAATTGAGAAACAGGAAGGAAGACAGAATCTATAGTTTTGATTCTGTAAGAAAACTTACAATTGTATTAAATTTAACTCAGTTATCAGTTGGTCTCTGATAGTAGATGTGACAGAGTGGGCTTACCTTAGGGTCATCTCTCAATAAATAATCTCTATGGTTTATGCCCCACCTCAGAATTTCCCCTGAGAACATCCAAATTTGGCTTATGATGTTTCCCTAAGGGCCCCTAGACTGCCTATAAGCTTCAGGATAATAAGATATTGGATATAGGATAGACTTTATTTAACTTGATACAACTGAGCTTTTTGACTATTAGGAAAACTCTTCACTGCCTTCTAGAGGGATTCAAGTCATCCTCTCCTTTGATGGGTGCCACCTTCCCTCTTAATGGACAGTATACATGACTCACAATATAATTGAAGGGCTAAGTCTGTGTTTCTTCTTTATGCATATGACTCATTGATCCATTGACTCTTCCCCCATCTATAATAGAGATGCCATAAATTATGAAGTTGACTTGATATCAAAACACTGCATCTTTTTTTCTTTCTTTTTGCTGAGGTTCCATATCCCCATTATTTTCTATTTTCTCTATCTGGCACAAATCCCTGAATGTGAGTAAATCTCTGAAGAGACTGTATGGAGGTGTAAGTTTCTTTGCAGGTCCACTTGCAGGCCAGCATCTCTGTTTATCTCTGTGTCTTTTATCTCTCAGTATGTTCCCTTAGTGGAAAGATATCTATCTCTCTTCTCTGATCTCAATCTCAATCTCCTGGGTCTGTCGCCTGGAAGGTCATGGCAAAGAGTCAATTCTAGTGTTATGAATGCTATTATCAATGAGATGTTAACTTGATGAGTTTCACAGCTGCTTCTTAAATACAGGCCAGGTAAATGTAGTAATGAGGCCCTAGGGCAGGAAAGATTCATACCTTATCTTATATTGTACAGGACATGAAAGAAGGGGAAAGGCCTCCTCCATTTAAAAAAAAAAAGCAGAAAAAATAGAATTACACTACGAAAATATCAAAGACTTTTTTGTCTGTATTACAGATATCTAGAAATGAAAATTCATTGCCTGAGACAGATGGTGGTACAGTGGATAGATTGCTGGGCCTAGAGTCAGGAAGACCTGAATTCAAATCCTGCCTCAGACACTTACTAGTTGTGTGACCTTGGGTAAGTCTCTTGATAGTTACTTCAACTGTAATTTGTAATAATAGCACCTACCTCTCAGCATTGCTGTGAAGGTCAGATGAGGTAATATTTGTAAAAAGTGTTTAGCAATTGCCTGGAACATAGTAGGCACTATATAATGTTTATTCTCTCCCCCTTTCCCTTACTCTGACCTTGTAATAGTGAGTTTTTCAATGCTGGAAATATTCAAGCAAAGACCAGATGGCCATTTGTCAGGGACCTATTTCACTGGGGATTGAGTCAGATATAAGCTTGGACTAGTTGATCTCTGAATTCTTTTATTGTTCTGTAAACTTCAGGTGTTCAATAAATATTTGTTGAATGAATGATTTATCTAATACCAGGAGAAGGTTGTTTAAAATCGTCATACAATTATCTACCCTCAAACATCCAACTTGCTGGTGCTTGTCCTTGGAGCTTTGTAGGTGGGGATCCCTCCTTCCTTTCCATCATGGTCCATTCCCTCATCTTCTTCCCCATAGCATCCAACCTGTGGTAATGTTTGGTGCTTAAACATTCTTCTGCTTTGCTCTGTTTACTATTTTGAATACTTTATTGTCCATCAGACAAATCGTGATAGAGGTGTCTGCCAGAGACATTGGGTTACTTTTACACAACAGGACAAATAAATACTCATGATTTTTGGTCACTACAGGGATGCTACGGATGACAGATTTCTGCATCTGGGTTGGGGTGGAGGGAGGACAAATTCAGGTTAGATTACACACCAGGCAAGTATGCAGTAGCCCTTTAAAATGGTCCAACATTATTCACCAGTTCCAAAGGATTAAACAAGATAAATATTAGCAAAAAACAGGAAATCATTCAATACTAATGAAACTTTGGAAATTTTAACCTGTTACAGTTGAAGGAGCTCTGGATTTGGAATCAGAGGACTGGGGATTACATCCAGGCTGTCATTTCTTACCTATGTGATTGCAGACAACTCATTTAACCATTCTTGGTTTTAGTCACTTCACTGACAAAATAAGGAAGTAGGACGGGTTGGCCTCCAAGGTCCCTTCCAACTTGAAATTTATGATCTTATGATGCTATGACTCATATTTCATTCCTTATATTTACTCAAAATCTGTTTCTGAAGTCTGTGGATTTTTCCCTTGTAATATTCTACTCTCAGAATGGCATAACTGAAAGAACACTGAATTTGGAGGCAAAAAAAAATATCATGTTTCGAATCCTTGTTTTATTACATCTGTAATTTTGGGCAAGTCATTTCCCCACTTTGGGCCTTGGTCTTCTTAGCTGTAAAGTGAAAGGGCCAGACTAAATTACCATAGATCTACAGCTAGAAAGGGCCTCAAGAGTCTATCTAATCCAAACTCCATATTATCCAAGCAAAGAAATTGATATTTCCAATGCAGGATGGCTAACAAGAAATAACTGATAGATGGAATTACAGGGACAGGAGAAAGACATTCACTGATAAACTCAATTTTTTTAATAAAAAAAAAAATATTCGATGAAACATCAGAGGAAAGATTTGAACCCAGGACCTCAGACTTTGGAAATAGTTGTTTTTCCATTAGGCCATGCTCCCTCTAGATAATGTATTTCTAACTCCCAGTATGAGGCAACTAGATGTCACAGTAGATAAAGTGGAGGCCTGGAGTTAGAAAGACTCATCTTCCTGATTTCAAATTTGATCCAGACACTTACTAGCTGTGTGACATTGGACAAGCATTTAACTCTGTTTTGCCTCAGTTTCCTCATTGGTAAAATGAACTGGAGAAAGAATGGGAAAACCTAAATAGAGTCACAAAGAGTTAGACATGACTGAAAAACAACTGAACAGCAATAACAAAAGCTCTCAGGACTGTTACCTTATAAGTAAAAGCCTTAGTAACCTCATTTCTTGAATTACTGCTGTTAGTCAGCCTCTATTACCAGAGCATTTCCCTAGTGTAAATTATCCTACATATGGCTGCCTTATGAGACAACACTATTAAAACCTATAAAGTCTATATGAATGCTAGCTATTATTACTGCTTTTTAAAAAATGTGTTTGCTGGATTATTATGCTATTTAAACACTTTCAGTGGTTTCCTTTGTAACTTCCTAACAACTAATAACATTCAAGAATGGATCAAGCTGATTCATGAGGTAATGAGTTCCATATTATTGGATGCGTTTCAGCAGACTCAGAGATTCTTATAGGTCAACTAATGTTATCTCCTTTCTGATGCATCAATGCCTTTTCAACTTCCTTGAAAAGTGATCAAGCCTGTGCTTGAATATATCCAATGACAAGAAACTCATTAATCCATGAAACAATCCGATTCATTTTTCATACAAATCTACAATTTCATTCAATTCTTACAAGCAAGGTTTTCCTCATATCAAACCAAATAACTTCTCTTGTTTCATCCATGATTTATGATATTTCTGCCCTCTGGAAGAATATATAGCAATAACAACAACTATAATTTATATAGCACTTTAAGATTTGTAAAGTACTTTACAAACATTATCTCATTTTATCTTCATGACAACTCTGCGAGTTAAGTGCTATTATCTCCACTTTTCAGATGAGGAAACTGAGGCAGGCTGAGGTTAAGTGCTATGCTCAGAGTCACATAACTAATGTGCATAAGGTTGGATTTGAACTCAAGTTTTGTTGACTCAAGCCACCTTATCAGTTATCTATCATGATAGCCTTTTACATAAAAATATAATCAGTGACCAATGACCAAAGCCTTAAACTAATGGACTCCTGTTCAATTTAAAAGGCTTATCAATAATTAGTACTCTATATAGTTGTGCCTTCACTAAAAGAATGTATTTGGTGGGAATATCTGTCTTATTTCTAGCTCTCATCAAGTTGTCCTCAGTTCCCTAGCTAGCAAAATTAAACAGGAGAATTTTGTATAAAATGAGTCATTTCATCAAGCATTTATCAAGTACTTACTATGTGCTGGATTCTGTGTACACAAAGCTGAAAACAATTCCTGGGGGTGGAGCCAAGATGGTGGAGTAGAAAGAAGGACCTGTAGAAGCTCTCCTCTCATAGCTCATTAAATACCTGTAAAAATTGATTCTAAACAAATTCTAAAGCAACAGAAGTCACAAAACAACAGAGTGAAACAGATTTCCAGCTCAAGACAGCTTAGAAGGTCAATGGGGAAAGGTATATCACACAGGGCTTAGAGGGGAGTGAAGCCCAACATGGTGTAGCAGAGACAGTACTGGAGCAGATTTCAGGGCATGGAATCATGGGTAGTAGCTCTAGTTCCCAGATTTCTCAACCCACAAATGCCAAAGACAGCTTCAAAGGTTAGTAAAAAAATTTTTCCTCCTGGGTGAGAAGAGATCTGGTCTGCCCCGCCAGCAGCAGCCACTGCAGCAGCAACCTCTATTTTTGGAGCCCTCAGCCTAAAGACCCTGGGAGACTCGAGCAACTGATCTGGGTCTCAGCCCTGATTGGCAGTCCTGGGGTGAGGAGGAGCACTGATGTTTTGGAAGTGGTGGAGGCTCTGGAGAGGGAATTCTACTCACCAATCCTGGGCAGAAAAGCTTATCGTTGCTCCCAGACTAGAGTTCAGGTCGGGAGAGGAGTAAACTCCTCTCCCTTGATTGTGTCACCTTGGAGGAACTGAAAACTTACAGGTCCTCAGAGTATACCCTCCACTCAAGAGGACTCAAAGGATTCAAAAGTCAAGTAATTGGCTAGGAAAATGACCGAAAAAGGGAAAAAATGACTATAGAAGGTTACTTTCTGGGTGAAGAGATATTTTCTTCCATCCTTTCATATGAGGAAGAACAAAGCATACCATTAGAGGAAGACATCAAAGTCAATGCTTCTGCATTCAAAACCTCCAAAAAAAAATATGCAGTGGTCTCAGGCCATGGAAAAGCTCAAAGAGGATTTTGAAAATCAAGTAATAGAGGTGAAGGAAAAATTGGGAAGAGAAATGAGAATGATGCAAGAAAATCATGAAAAGCAAGTCAATAGCTTGCTAAAGGAGACCTAAAAAAATGCTGAAAAAAATAACACCTTTAAAAATAGACTAACT
Source organism: Bettongia penicillata ogilbyi (assembly GCA_023548195.1). Taxonomy (NCBI): domain Eukaryota; kingdom Metazoa; phylum Chordata; class Mammalia; order Diprotodontia; family Potoroidae; genus Bettongia; species Bettongia penicillata. The sequence continues at coordinate 77,292 of JAJHZJ010000942.1, forward strand.
AAAATGGAAAAAGAAGTGCAAAAAGCCAATGAGGAGAGAAATGCTTTAAAAAGCAAAATTAGCTAAATAGAAAAGAAGATTCAAAAGCTCACTGAAGAAAATAGTTCCTTAAAAATTAGAATTGAGTGGATAGAAGCCAATGACTTTATGAGAAACCAAGAAATTACAAAACAAAACCAAAAGAATGAAAAAGTAGAAGACAATATGAAATATCTCACTGGAAAAACAACTGACCTAGAAAATAGATCCAAGAGAAAGAATTTAAAAATTATGGGATCATCTTTCATGAAATTATCAAGGAAAACTGCTCTGATATTCTAGAACCAGAGGGTAAAATAAATATTCAAAGAATCCACCAATCACCTCCTGAAAGAGATCTAAAAAGAAAAACTCCTGGGAATGTTGTAGTCAAATCCCAGAGTTCCCAGGTCAAGAAGAAAATATTCCAAGCAGCCAGAAAGAAACAACTCAAGTATTGTGGAAATACAATCAGGATAACACAAGATCTAGCAAATTCTACATTATGGGATTGAAGGGTTTGGAATATGATGTTCCAGAAGTCAAAGGAAAAAAGGATTAAAACCCAGAATTACCTACCCCACAAAACTGAATATAATATTTCAGGGGAAAAAATGGTTATTCAATGAAACAGAAGCCTTTCAAGCATTTTTGATGAAAAAACCAGAGCTAAACAGAAAATTTGACTTTCAAGCACAAGAATCAAGAGAAGCATGAAAATGTAAACGGGAAAGAAAAATCATAAGGAACTTACTAAAGTTGAACTGTTTACATTCCTACACAGAAAGATAATATTTGCAACTCTTGACACTTTTCTCAGTATTTGAGTAGTTGGAGGGATTATGAACACACACACACACACACACACACACACACACACACACACAGAGGCCACAGTTGAATAGGAAGGGATAAAAAGGAGAAATGGAATGGGGTAAATTCTCATAAAAGAGACAAGAAAAAGTTTTTTCAATGGACAGAAAAAAGGGGGAGGTGAGAGGGAAAAAGTGAAGCTTACTCTCATCACATTTGGTTGAAGGAGGGAATAACATGCATACTCAATTTGGTATGAAAATCTATCTTATACTACAGGAAAGTAGAGAAGAATAGGATAAGTTGGGTGGGGGCAATAATAGAAGGGAGGGCAAATGGGAGGAGGGAGCAATTAGAAGTAAACACTTTTGGGGAGGGACAAGGTCAAAAGAGAGAATAGAATAAAAGGGGGGCAGGATAGGTTGAAGGGAAATATAGTTAGTCTTTCACAAAATGACATTTATGGAAGTCTTTTGCATAACTACACATCTATAGCCTATATTGAATTGCTTGGCTTCTTAGGGGAGATGGGTGGGGAGGGAGGAAGGGGGAGAAGTTGGAACTCAAAGTTTTAGGAACGAAGGTTGAGAATTGTTTTTGCATGCAACTGGGAAATAAGAAATGCAGGTAATGGGATATAGAAATCTATCTTTTCCTACAAGAAAGGAGAAAGGACGGGGATAAGGGGAGAGGTGTGATAGAAGGGAGGGCATATTAGGGGAAGAGGTAGCATGGTGTCTTGGGATGGGGGGGAGGAGAGAGATGAGGAAAAAGTTTGGAACTCAAAATCTTGTGGAAGTGAATGTTGAAAACTAAAAATAAATAAATTTTGAAAAAAAAAATTCCTGCCCGAAACGAGCTCACAATCTAAGGAGGGAGACAATATACAAATAACCAGGTACTTCTAACATATATACAGAAGGTGATAAGGTGATGTCAGATAGAAACATATACAGTTATTCCAGAGTATATTTGTAACAATTCCTTCTCTCTCACCTGAAGCAGAGAGGGAATTTGGAGTTTCCACAGAATGATCTGACCACTGAACCACCATTTCCTCAGAGACCTCTACTGATGATCCAAGTTACTAATGCCATTTTGAGTTTGAGGTTGTCCATATTTGGGAACTCCAGTTACCGCTGCTGCGGCTGCTGATACAAGTTCTAGGGCAAATTGTTACTGCTACCATGCCTCAAGGAGAGTCAGCTCGTTCCCGATTTGTCGTTAGTGAATCCTGTCTAGCTAGTGATGCCAGATGGTGACCTCCTGACCCGCCCTTCTTAACTACAGGACCCCGGTGTTTTCACTCCAAGCTGAGCAGTGGCTACTTTTGTCCATTAATCTCTTCTAAGCCTTGGGTCTCAGACAATGTGACCCCAACAGGGAAGAGAAAGAATAGTAACAGTAATAATAATATCATTAACAATAATCGGTACCATTAAGTGCCTACTATGTACCAGGCATTGTGGTAAGTAGTTTACAAATATTATGTTGTCTGAGCTTCAAAACAACCCTAGGAGGAAGGTGCTATTATTATCCCCATTTTATAGTTGAGGAAACTGAGGCAAACAGTAGTTAAGTGACTTATCCAAGGTCACAAGCTACTAAATATCTAAGGCATCATTTGATCTCGTCTGTTGATTCTAGGTCCAGCACTCTGTCCACCACACCAGCTAGATACCTCTAGAGAAGTTCCAGAGAACACCTCCAAATGACTGCTTTTGAAACAGGAAAAAAATGCTCTTATACCTTTCTATTTATGTTTTCAATTCTCATCGTCCTTTACACCCCAAGGACTAATACCAAGACCTACAAATACTTTGAAGCTCAGTGAAGCCACAAAATAGCACCAGAAAAATTAGAGATGGAGAGCTGAAAGCTGCTGTTGGCAGCCCTGCTTTAATAGCAAATATTCTTGTCCTTATTGCATTATTAGTAACTGTTGTATAACGCTTTTGACGCTTTTCTTAAAACAATCCTGTGGGCTAGGACTAAAGACCTAGTCATTTCTCAGGACCTAGTCTCCATATCATCCCCATCAGAACCTGGGATTTTGCCACTGATACATTTCTGGGCTCTGATTGGTGAACCTTTGTCCACATGCAGGCCTCCACATCACTTCTAACCTCCACCAAGAATTTTCTCTCTATCTTCCTCTTCCACTCCATCTTTTTCCAATTCTCCTTCATATATTATCTTCCTTCATTAGAATATAACCTCCATGAGGGCAGGACTTGTGTTACTTGTTTTTGTTTGTATCTCTAATTACTTAGCCCAATACTTTGGCATATGGCAAGTTCTTAACCTTTACCCCTGTTTCCTCCTACATAAAATGGAGACAATAATAGCACCTACCTTTCAGGGTTGTTGCAGGGATAAAATAAGGTATTTGTAAAGTACTTTGTAAACTTTAGTGTGCTATATAAATCCTAGCTACTGTTGTTAATGTAATTAGGTTAATAATTACTCTATTACTATAAACTCCATTTTACAGATGGGGAAATAGGCTCAGACAGTATATATGGATTACTCAAAATTACATTAGATTATATTGGATTCAAGATTCAAATTCCAAATCCTCTGATTTGATCCTTCAAATCAAAGTCCTCTGATTCCATGTGGAATGTTTTTTCCTATCTTCCAAGATACTTTTAATATCACTTAAGTTGCATAGACTTTGATCCACTAACCTATAAAATTTGGGGGGGGGGGGGGAGATATTGGGCTTGTGGCCTCTGAGCTCTCTTCTGGCTCTTGCTCTATGAGCCTGGGACACTTCTATTACATTTTTTTCAGCTTTCCCCAGAATTCTTACTGCCTATCTCTGGATATTGTCCAGATTGTCAGCAAACCTCTTAAATATATGATGCCAAACGTGAACTCAAAGCTCCAGATGGGATCTGACCAATATAGTACCCTTGCCAGTGTGAAGTTTATTTTCCTTGACAAAGAAGACAGAAACAAAATAGCCTGTAAGGAGTTCTGGTTTGTGCCTGTCTTTCATTATCATTATACCACCTGTCCCTACTAAAGGACTTTTGTTCTTTTGTTTTCTAGAGATAGACCTTTAAACGTTCTCTCTGTCTGTGTCTGTCTGTCTGTCTCTCACCCCACCCCAACCCCAAGGCTCAGTTTATTTGAGATTCTAGCATACATTGTTCATCTTTTGTTTTCAAAAAGGACCAATGATATCATGAGTAACATCTTGACTTGATCATGAATTGGATTTAAGGGAGGCAGAGCCACTCTTTCTTCTAAAGTTATTAAAGTCCAGTGGCAGGACACAAAAATCAAGATGACTGGTGATAGCCTGGGATACGATGGATGACCCTGACATCTTTGAATCCTTCCCAAACTCTAACCACTCCAACAGCATCTGCTTCAGTTGCCTTTGGCCATCGGAACAAATCGTTCTCATCTGCCCATTCCATTGGGGGAGTTCTTAGCATGCTTGGGACAGAAAGCTCCCTACCTCACAGATGGGTTTCAGGTCTCCATTACATCACCCTGTTGAGACACTTTTACTGGACTGTGCTTACTATGCAGGCTACAACTTGTTGGAGCCACAGATGAGAGTTGAAGGGCAGGTGGATACCAAAGGTGGATGAGCAGCCCTGAAAAGGGTTCAGCAAGCCCTCACACCAGAGATTCTATTTCTCCCTGAACATCCTTACACCCTGGCATGCCTGGCACTGTTCTTAATGGGATGACTGTTTGGTATTTACTGTCTCATTGTCTTCTTTCCATTCTTTGGACTTATTCTTTAAAAATCTCAAATTAGAGACCTGGATATCACTTAAGTAGTCTTACTGGCTTCCAATGCTTTCTCCTCTTTTACTTTATCAGTGTCATGCACAAGTACATCATCACTTCTTTTTTTTTATTTGAGAATAGCTAAATGCATCTGTAAACTGTCTATTCCAGGCATATGGAACCTGTGGCCTTGTGGCCACATGTGACCCTCTAGGTCTCAAGTGAGGCCCTTTGACTAAATCCAAACTTCACAGAATATATCCCTTTAATAAAAGAATTTGTTCTGTAAAAGCCAGTCAAAAGGCTGCCCCCAAGGACCTAGAAGGCCACATGTGGCCTCCAGGTTGCAGGTTCTCCACCCATGGTCTATTCTGTGTGTGTGTGTGTGTGTGTGTGTGTGTGTGTGTGTGTGTGTTTTAAACCTATGGGCTCCATTTCCCTGAGGGCTCCCAACATCAGGTTGAGCATTTCTTTTCTAAAAGATCTCACTTCTCTGTCAGGAATGTACCCAGGGGCTAAGCATCAATAATCATTCTGCTAATCTACTTATCAGTCTACTAATCCTCTAACATTAGCTCTCCCTTCCATCTGGAAATGAGAACTTTTGCCTCCAGGAGTCATTTCTACCTTTACCTTTCCTTTTAGTGGATGAGAAAGGAAGAGTCCTAGAAACTCTCTTGTCCACATGAGCATTTGGGAATGATAGTTCTGGATCTAGAGAGTCCAACCTTTTCAGACTCACAGTTAAGCCTGAGACTGTCACCTTTTAGGGAATTTCAGTCTCTACTTTATCCTCTAGATGTATGTTTAGGACTTTCCTGTGGCCCCAGTGACTAAATTTGTTAAATCATCAAGTACAGAAACTATTTTCCTATGATAGTCACCATTTATTTTCTTATACTGTATTTTCTGCCCCTGTTTTTTTCATCATTGTGACTTGATGTTGCTATATCTAGACATATCACGAGAGGAGGAACCTTAGCGTTCTAGTCCTAGACTCTCAATTTACTGAAGAGGAAACTGAGTATAAAGAGCAGATTACCCAAGATAACAACACATAGCAAATTGGGGACTGAGGTTTGAACCAAAGTCAACAGAACCCAAATCTATGACTTTTTCAACTGTGCCATACTTCTGAAATTTTTCTGCTTAACTTCCCCCACATAAAGTTTTATAAGTGTTTTCTGTTTTTATAGCAAAGTCGTATCTGTCTATATTACCTCTTCCCACTTTCTACCTTTCACCCCTTTCAGATAAAGAAAAAATAAGTATGCAAAATCAAACAATAAGAACTTCTATCTTCTACCCATCAGGTTGGCAAACATGCAAAAAAAAAGGGAAAATAATGAATGTTAGAGAGATTGAAGGAAAACAGGAATATGATTTCATGGTTGGTGGAGCTATAATTTGTTCCAGATATACCATACAGCAATCTGGAACTATGCCCCCAAAGTCAATAAACTGTGTTTACTCATTGACCCAGTAATATCACTACTAGGTCTATACTTGAAAGAGATTATAGAAAGAGGAAAAGGACTCATCTTTAGAAAAATGTGTATTGTAGCCCTTTTGATAGTGGCAAAGAACTGGCATGTAAGGGGGCATCCATTAATTGGAATGACTGAACAAATTATGGTATATGAATGTAATAGAATTCAATAATGCCACATGCAAAAAATGATAAAAGGGAGGAGTTCAAAGAAACATAGGAATACTTGCATGAATTGATATGGAATGATCAGAATCAGAAATGCAATTTATATAATAACAATACTATAACAACAATCAATTGCAAGAGTTAAGACTTCTGATCAGTGCACTGACCAACCATGTTTCCAGAGGATCCACAATGAAGAATGCTGCCCATCTTGTGACAGAAAGGTGACTGATTAAACATGCAGAATAAGATAAACATTTTTGACCATACCCATGATAGGAAATTGTATATTTGACAATGCATATTTATTATAAGGGATTAGCTTTTCTTTTTCTCCATGAGAGGAAGAGAGAATATATGTTGATAAATGGGGAAAATGATGAATTTAAAAAAAAATCAACCCATACAATGATTTATTCTGAAAGGAAATATATATGTATATATGTATATATACACACACATACATAAAATAAGTATATGTGTATGCATGTATATATGCATACATGCACATGTGTATACACATGTATACACATACACACATGTATGTGTACATGTACATACATCTATATTTACATTTCAGACCTGAAAACTTCCTCCTTTCTACCAAAACAGAAGAGTTTATTTTCATTATCTATTTCTTGTGTCCAAGATTGGTTAATTATAACTGCTTAGAGTTCACTTATCCTTTTAGATTACGCTTTGATAAAAGAACTATAGTAATTATTTACATTTCTCTCTTCAGCCTGCTAACATCACTGCATCATTTCATGTAAGTCTTTCCATGTTTCTTTCTCTTCCTCATATTGGATATGACATGGAGTATAGAGCATACATTTGATATTAGGAGAACCTTAGTTCGAATCTTCTCTCAGATACTTGTTCACATGTGATCCTAGGCAAGTTACTTAGCCTCTCTATAAGCCTCCACTTCCTCATCCATAAAGTAGTGATGGCAATAGCACCTACTTCACAGGATTTTTGTGAAGCTCAAATTATATATATGTATATATATACACACACAGAGAGAGACATATGTATATATACATATATGTATATATACATATGTACACACATATAAGCATACACACATATATATGTATATACATATGTATATGTATCTTCTGCAACCTTGACTCTAATATAATGGCATCATTTTGATTGTCTTCAAGAACAAAAAACAACGATCAAGCTACTTATCTATTATTATTTTTTCTTATGTCACAATAATATTCTATTACTTTCATAGGAAACAATTTGTTCAGCCATTCACCAGCCAAAGGCAACTACTTTGCTTCCAATTGCTGCTACCACAAAAAAAAAAAAATTTCACTTGACTTCCAAGATTTTACAAAATCTGGCTCCACTGTGTTTATTCGGTCTCATTTCTTATGACTCCACAAACTATACCCTTTGTTCTACCCAGGGTTACTTTTCTTCTTGTTTTAAAGTACATCCTACTCTCTACTCATACCTGCATCTATGTTATCTCTAGGATATAGCACAATGTTACATGCAGTAAGTGCTTGACAAATACTTTTTCATCCATTCATCCATCCATCCATCCATCCATCATCTAGCCATCCATTTATTACTTCTTTTCTTAACTAATATAAAGGAAGTCTCCCTATGGACCTCTTCCTAGCAAATTTCATCCATTCTTCAATGCCCAGATTAACTTCCACTATCCTGACTGTATTATTTCCAATGGAATTTCATTTATTGAGCTTTTAGAGTACTGCCTATACCATAAAGTCCATCAATGCAATGCCCCCCCCGCCCCCCACTTTTTTTGTGTGTGTATTCTCAAAGACACTGTAAAGGGTATTGAGGGCAAAGAATATGTCTTCTATTTCTCCTTTATTTCTCACAGTAGTTACACAGGGCTGGGCATGTGGTAGATATTAAACATTTACTGAGATATTGAAGGGTTTTTAGTCTTTTGGGAGTTTTATTTTTAAGAAGGAATCATCTCTATCCATAGTCACAAAACTGATCCCTTTGTGGAGTGGGAATTATTGAGGGGAGAGGGAGAGAGCTAGAGGGAAAGGAAATCTAATAAACTTGGCATAATTGGAATTTCAATTACTCCTGCTGAAATATTTTGTTTATAGTACCATGATCCAGTGTTATTCTGTCCTCCAATGTCAGAACCCTAGCAGTCAGATTTCATAAAAATATAATAAAAAAGGACCATGAAGCTATCTCTTAGTCTACATGAATTTCAGCTATAAACCCATTGTTTGAGTCATGCCTTGTTACATCAACATTTCGAGGTGCCTTGATGTGTAGATGCCATAATGAGTGTCAACAAACAATAAACAGGAGGATTTGAATATAAATGTAGATGCAGAAAAATGAATGTGCTTTCTGAGCCAGTGAGTCAATTGTCTTAATCAAAGCAATGCCAGTGCCGATAGAAATCACTGAAACTGTATTCTGCAGATGTATTTATTGCTATAGGGCTTCAACAGGCAACATCATGCATAACAAGACATGATAACATGAAATACAAACATCCTGGTCTAAAGAACCATGTAAATTATATCATGGAAATCCTGAGGCTTGAGCCACCTGCCTAATGAAACATGATTTGGAGAGTTCTAACAACTGAGTACAAAGCAGCCCCATTAAGGGGAGAGAAAAAGTGTAAGAGGTTTCATAGAAACAGAGAGTGCACAGAGAGTCATCCTTTAAGCCGAATGAAAGAGCAAGAAATGAGAACGGTTCCCCAAATTATATGCATTCGAAGAGAGTGCCAGAGGGTCAGACATTTAGTCCAACCTGCTGAATTGTTGCAGCGTCAATTATCACAGAAGCTACAAGGAAAGTGAAAAGGTGGAGGGGGAAAGCCATTCAATTGAACTAAATGAAAAAAAGCAACAGGAGATCAGCCTCCCTAGGAATTCAAAGCATTTAAGACATACCTACCAATCAGGCATAATTACCAGAGATTTACAAACTCGGTGGAGAAGTACTCCCACCATGGGAAATAGAAATGCCACATTTAACAAAAGCTATGCTTCCTAAACTATGAATCAAATCACTTAGATTATTCATTTCTCCCTTCATCAAGACCTTTTCAACATTCCCCAGAAAGCTAAGGCTGAAAAACTGAATCTTGAAATATACACATTGGGCGATGGATTTTATGTCAAACTCTGGAGATGGACAGTTCAAAAGTCCCTGAAGACCAGCATGGTTCAAGTCCTATACATTTGCTTTTCTCAGTTTATCTATGAATATCCCCCCATCTTGTTTGGGAATCATATACTTTGCATTTACCCAGAGTCCAAAATCAAAAAGCATAAATAATCCTAAATGCTAAAGATTTCTGAAAGGGACCAAGAGTTTTTTTTTTTTTTTTCCACCCCTGCTGATGATTCACCTTTCCTAAAATAATATAAATGTTTCTCAGAAGAATTTGGGGGGCAGTGGGGGGGTGTTGCTGCTTATTTAAACAATTTTAATGAAGGTTTAGCCTTTTATGTTACACATTTGTTCCCCTCATTTGCTTTCTGGCAGAAGTTCATACATTTTCTGCAAAGGACACAGCTTAATGAACATATACCAGATTATTTAAATGAATGATTTTAATGAGTTCTTTGAATAGTTTCTCTAAAAAGCAAGCATGAAATTACTTTCCCAGTTGGGATGCCTTAACACATTTTCAGGGGGGAAAATCAGACCTAAGCCCCTAAAATTCCTACCTTCCTTAAAGAAACAATTGAAAAGACTGTTCTATTACAATATGACTTACAGTGAAAGACATTACAGAACCCAGCAGGATTGTCGAATTATTTCTAATGGAATATAACACTTTATATTAGCAAGTCTTTATTTTTAATATAGGAAAGAAATCATAGTTCTAATTTTCCATCTATTTTTGTGGATAAAACAAAAACATTTAAGCTGTATCTTATACTACTCTTGGACACTTTATGGGAATAATAATAGTATATAAATACCTTCATCTACAAGTAGAATATTTGATCAATATCATAAAGCATATGGCAGAGTTAAGAGTATATCACAAAGAGTACTACTCAAAGGCCCATGGCTCTAGCTATTTGAAGCTGACGGATGGGTCTATCAGGGAGCTGGAGACCCAATCGGCTACATGACCTTGGGAAAGTCATTCTATCATTCTTGGCCTCCATTTGTTCATCTATAAAATGAATGAACAGGGCAAGATGATTTCTAAGCTTCCTTCCATCTATCTCTAGAGCCTATGAGTCCAATATCCTGTGACCTACATTGAAATACCAGTTCTGCTACTTACTATTTGTATAATTTTAGGCAAGCCACCTATGTCCTACACATCAAACTCATAGAGAGAGAAAGAGGTGTTGTTCTCCCACAGGTAAAAGGCCATTTCCTTAGGCTTCTGCAATCTGGCATGACTTTCTTCCCAATACAGATGAAGTTCAAAGTCAGTGTCATCACACTGTAAACATCAGTAAGCTGAGGTGGCCAGTTGGGTAGAGAGAGTCATAAATAATAGATGTAACCTGCCTATTGTCACTTATGAGACTCACTGTCAAATGAATGGATAGGTACCACTATATATGAGGATGCTGTTAGTAGGCTTGTCCTATCACCTTCAAATAGCTAGAGCTATGGGGACAAACTACCACTCTTTCTGTGGACAGTGATTGGTAATTTCATGAGAGTTATTAATAGTCCCTTAGGGATAATAGAATCAGAACTTGAAGGGAACTTCAGGGCTATCAATTCTGACTTTCATTTTACAGTTAAAAATCCAAGAGCCTAAGGCTAGCAAACCATAAGTTGATATCCACACTCATATGCCAAGTATCAAGAAATTTAAAAATGGTCAGGGTTTCAGAATATTTCAAAATGAAGTTTGGTCAGTTCTTTCTGGGAGACAAAACCCTTCGGCATTTTACATGAAAACATAAGCCAATGTGAATGTAGACTCATATTAACATAGGGAAATATAAGAAATCAGAACAGTTTACTGAACAGCCTTGATTCCAGAGGACTGATAGAAGTGATAGACTAAAACTGTAGAATGCAATTTACTTCTTTTTGACGTGGCCAATGAAGGAATGTGTCTTGCTTGACTTTGTGTATTTATTGCAAAGGTCTTCTTTTTCTTCTGCTTTTCCTCTTTTTCCTCTTCCTCTTCCTCCTCCTTCTCCTCCTCCTCCTCTTCTTCCTTCTCCTCCTCCTCCTCCTCCTCTTCCTTCTCCTCCTCCTCCTCTTCCTCCTCCTCCTCTTCTTCTTCTTCCTCTTCCTCTTCTTCCTCTTCCTCTTCTTCTTCTTCCTCTTCTCCTTCTTCTTCTTCTTCCTCTTCTCCTTCTTCTTCCTCTTCTCTTCTTCTTCTTCTTCTTCCTCTTCTTCTTCTTCTTCTTTTTCTTCTTCTTCTTCTTCTTCATCTATCTTACAGGAGATAGGAGGGGTTGACCAGCCCACAGGTAATCAGAGCTATAATTTGAACTTGAGTCTCCTGACTCCAAGTCTGGACTTTTTGCACAGCATGACACTATGAGTCTGCTCATATGTAACCCACTACATGTATGGTTCCTCCTTATTGACAGTACCTGTGAGCTCCTAGCAAATAGGCTGTCTGCATCCCTAGCAGAGTTTTATAGCTGACTATTCTGAAAATACCGTTTGATGAAGGCAAAACAGAGTGATCAGTCTAATGTTTTAATGCACTACTTATCTGGTATCTTTTGGCCTTAGAAGTATCAGGGGTGCTCAGACTTTCCATTATTATTGAGCCTATTTTTTAAAGCTTTGCTATACCTCAAGTAATTATCTGGGTGCTTGCCTCTGGCAGGTTTTCTACAAACTCAACTTTAATATTTACATTTACAAACATTCATCCACAATGTATGGCTTGTAATCAGAGAAATATGATCTTTAGAATTGCTCTGATGTTCTAGCAACCTTTGTACTCCCTTCCTTCCCTTGCCCCCAGTTCCCCCACATCTCATTTACCTTGATTTTATCCAATATATATTAATAGATGGGGATGTATAGAGAGTCATCATGATATTAATGGATAGACAGCCAGCTTTGGAGTAAGCAAGAACTGAATTCAAATCTTTCCTCTGACATACATTGTGGCTATGGCTGAATTCCTTAACCCTCTCAGTGCCCCATTCAGCTCCTAAAACTATAAGTTGTAGGTGAGTTGCCCATATCTACAACTTGTAAGAACTTTTTCCACTTTGAATTCAGCAGCCTAATGAAATAAAAGGCTTATACTCCATCCCTTTGCCCTAAAGATCACTGGCTTGTGGGTTGTCTTGTTACTATATAGTAATAGATAATCTGTAGGATACAACTAGCAATTATACCTTCATTTGAGTGTATATATGTCTGTTATATATGTACACATATAAGTATGTATTCATATGTGTGTATACATGCCTAAGTATATATGATATACATACATAACACATTGTATATATGTGTATAAAAGCATATAAACACTCAAATGAAGGTAACATTTCTAATTGTATCCTGCAGATTTTCTACAACTATATAGTCATAAGACAATCCTTGAACTTTGCAAAGGAAAGGACCCATCCACAGCTTTTGATAGATTTATTCCTATAAATTATTGACAGAGGGAAGTATTATAATCACAACAGAGGATGGCAGAAAATATCACACTTTGATCAGTAGAATTGGTCACAGAGCCCCCTGTCGATATGTGATAGGAAGAAAATGGAGAAGATAAAGTTAACGTTAGCATAAAGTTGTACGTCCTACCCAGGAGAGGAACGTAGTTTGGAAAAAGGAGGCTAATTACGAGGTATAATTTTAGAGTCTATGGAAAAGTCACCCCTAATGTGAAATGTTACCTAATACCCATAAGACCAACAATAACCTTAGGGCTTGACATCCTCATTCTTCATGCTTGTATACCTACCACAGTGTTTGGCAGAGTCGGTACTTAATAAACACTTTTAACAGGTTGATTGATTTTTTTTTTATTTTAGTATCCCAGGATGAATGACACTGTTTAAAAATATGTATTAGCTAACTTCTTAGTGAGGATGAGTTTAAGCTCATTTTGCTCAGTTGCCTTCTTTGTAAAGTAAGGAGGCTGGACTTAATGATTTTTTTAGACTCCAAATCAATCATCATTAAGTCTAGGCCTCTCTCTCTAAATTTTAGGGCATCTAGTCCAAAGTGCAACTTTTACAGATTAGATTATTGGAGGTCATAAGAAATGCTGACCTATTCTAGTTCATATAGCTGGTAAGTAGCAAAGCTGGGATTCAGGATTAGCTCCTTTGATACCAGAGCTAGTGCTCCTTCTGCTCTATCATTGTGCCTCCAAGGTTCCTTTTATATCAAACATTCTAAGATACTATGAGTTGGTTGAAAAGTTGGTCATAGAAAAGGATATGGAATCGGTGCTAAAATCTGATACCAGGATTGGAGCAGAGTCTTGGAAAGGGACAGAAGGACATCAGCAGGACAATGGGAAAGCATTCAAAGGGGAAGAAAGATCTCAATGTCCTCAATGTCCCAATCAAACTTTCTTATGCTTAAGTATACTCTGGATTTCAGTGACCGTTTTCATTCCTAAAATTGTAATTAAGATTGTTTCTATAAAAATTTTCCTGAGGTGAGATGGGATGAAAGTGTTAGCCTGCCCCATTTGCTTTTTGGGCATGATCTTTTGAGCAGAAGGTATCTGATAGCTCTAGATTCCTGTTACAGTAGTTCAATTAGGTGGTTCACGGTATATGGAACAGGACCATATCTTTTGGCCCCAAAAGACTTAAAAATGTTTGTCTATGGTTAACTAAAGCCTTATGTCAGCTGTAGGTAGGACAAATGTGTGATTGATTTGTTGACTGGTTTTATTTTTAATAGTTCTTGTTCTGGGGAGGATGAAACTTAAAAAAATATATATATATCCCTTAGTAAAAATTAGTTGAACTTTAATTTTTTTTTTTACCTATATAAAGCAAATAGGTTGGCTTTAACTATCATTGAAGTACAGCATCTGATCAGAATTTCTTTGTTAAGTACCCATGACTTTCTGCTCATATTAACCGGAGAAATGCGCCAACTACTCACAGTTATAACAAAAGCATACGATAAGGCTATTACTTTTAAAATGAAGATGTAATTGGACGTTTAGAAGACTTGACCCCTTTACCCACAAAATATCTCATTTGCCATTGATCTTAAAATCACTTTCGCTGTTTGACAAGGAAAGCACTTCCAGAAATGCAAGACTTCTCTATGCTAGAATGGAAAAATAATGCGATCAGCGTGATTTAGTACCAGAGAATGTTGACATTTTAATTTATATCATACTGATCATAAAACAGTTTTGAAAGAGAAATACCAGCCAAAAAAGAGAATTTTCCTCCTAAGGGTTACACTCAGCATACATCTCTAAGTGACCAAAATTTAATGTCTTGTCCTTTACTCCCAATCAGTTGCTTCAGTTGGATGAGGTATGTGTATAATTAAAGCTCCTTTGGCTCAGCTAGAAGAATGTTAGTGCTGGAAAGAACCTTAAAGGGGATCTATCCCAGTCCTTTCATTCGCCAGATCAGGAAATCAAGGCTTAGAGAACTCAATCAATGACTCAGCATTTATTAAGTGCTTCCTATGTGTCAGACATTGTTCTTAGCACAGGTGACACAAACAAAAAGAAAAATAGTCCCTGTCCTTGAAGAGTTTGTATTCAAAAGGCAAAGACAGCATATGTAAATCAATACTTATAGAGATAAATACAGAGTAGATGGAATGTAACTCTAGAGGAGATGGCAGTAATCACTGTGGGGCAACAAGAAAGGTCAATTTCAAGTTTTCTTGATACCAGTTTATAGCTGTTTCCATCACACCATGTTCCTCTTGACATCCACTACTGAACATTGTAGAAATAGGGATAGGGATTGGACCTCAATTTCATTGGTACTGGCAACTCCCAGAGGAATAAACTCCCTTTACCAATTAAAGGTGCAATTAAAAATCTTAGAGAACTATCTCTCAGACCAACAGATTAAGTGCTATTAGAGTCCCATTGCCAGGATTCTTCAGAGAAAGGACCTGTCATTCTTTGTCATGCAAATTTAGGGAGAAGTTCAGCTGAATGACATTAGGACGTGTTGTAGCTTTACCTTTTATGTTAATAGTCAGTCCCATGACACTTTCAGCATCTTCTGTTTGCAAATTTAAAGTCATCCTTGACGCTTTGTTCTGGATAGATCTCTATATCCAATCACTTTCCAAGTCTTGATGAGCCTGCTTTTGCAACATCTCTCCCATCCATTCCCCCTTTTCCCCCATTGGCACAGTCTTTGTCCTTAATTAGACCTTTGTCACATCTCTCCTGAACTATTTCAATAGTTTGTTAACTGTTCTTCCTTCCTCCAACCTCTTCTTTTTCCAATCTATCTTCCACATAACTTCCAGATAGATATTTCTAAAACACAGATCATACCATATTACCCTATTACTCGGAAAAAAAATCTTCAATAACTCTTTATTTTCTCTGTGATAAAATATCAAATGCCCAGCTGGCATTTAAAGCCCTCTGTGATTTAGCTCCCACTTCTCTTTTCAATATTAGTTCACATTGACCTCCTTCATAGACTCTCTCTGGGAGTCAAATTGTCCTAATACATGTTTCTATTACAACACATTCCATCTCCCACCTTCAGGACACTGCACAATGGGTTCTTCATGTTTAGGATTATTATATTTTCACACTTACTTCACGGAATCCTTAGCTTATTACAAAGCACATCTCAGGGACCATTTCCTTTATAATATCTTTTTTGATGCCCCCTCCAATGCCTGCACCATTTCTTAGTATCTTTTAAAATTATTTTACATTACTTTGCTTATATTTTATATTTACTTCTTTGAATATTACTAGAAACTTCCCAAGAAGATAAAAAGCACATTGAGGGCAGGATTATTTTTTTTCCATTGTGTATCTCAAGCACTTAATATAGTGCATGGCACATAGCAGGTGAATGATCATTGTTTGTTGAATTAATTGCACTATACTCCTTCTTTATCATAGTTTACCTGCCCTATATTGTATACTCTCAGACTCTCTGTATCTTTCAGAATATCTATTCTGATAAATTAATATTTGTTAGGGATCATAACTTTAGACCTAGAAGGAACTGCATAGACCTTCTAGTCCAGCCTTTCCATTTTGCTATTGAAGAAACTTGGAGACTAAATGACTTGTTCAAGGTCACATACATTGGAAGTAGGATTTGCACACAACTCCTCTCATTCAAGAACCAATGTTCCCTTTATTGTATCTTTCCTAATCATGTTCTCTCCAATCCTTCTGGGTAAAATATCTATTTAAAAGAATAAAATATCCATTAAAAATCTAAGTAAATGAAAATAAAATATCTATTTAAAAATAAAATCCTAAATACAATTAAAACTCTGTAAAACTTAAAAAGTATTGTTTTAACAATTTCAATTGAAAAAATTCTTAGTAAGCACCTATTATCTGCAACACACTAACTTCTCTTATTTAATTTAGAAGAACACTAATGACAGGTCTCTCAAACCGTAGCAAGATGGGGGCAATGAAAGATAGCGTGGGGTGGGAGGGTCTTGAGTTACCATGTAGGTAGTTGTCTATTTCACCTATGCAGCTCTAGATATGTATAATCAAGTCAAATACCTCCTTCACCTTTCTATTCCTGAAAGGGTGGATAAGGAAGAAACAAATTTGGACATGAATATTACTGTATTCCTCTTTTGTATGTGGCATATTTTTGTTTTTCTGAATAAAAGGCTAAATAAGTTCTTTTTTAACAGGCAGAAAAAGTCAACATGATTGTTCTTTACTGTTTCCATCTAGCCTTCTTCCAGTTGTTTTCCTTTTGGATTTCTAGAATGCCAATGTGGAAACCAAATAATTAGGAAAACTCAGATCAACTTCATGACCAAGGAATTTACTGTACAATAATTACAAAGCAAAAGCTGTTCTTGAAATTTTCTTACAAATGAGTTTACTGACACATGGGATGGATTTAGATGTGGTGCTTTTGGAGGCAAATCTCTTCTGGTTCACAGGTCAATGCTGGCTGGAAAAGACAATGCCAAATAACCCTGCCATCCTTGGTGATGGTTGAGTTGTTCTCTCACCAGGAATGCTAGTCTATTCCACTCTCTTCAAGTCCATTTCTCCAGCAGCAGAATTAGCAGCAAGAGACAGGTTTTCTTCCCAGAGCGCTGGAAAAAAGGCCATACTGTGGCACTTTATATTAGCTAGATGCTTCATATTCATACGATGTAAATGAGATGCCAGCTATAATCCCATGCAAAGATGGTACTTAAACCTAGCCACCTCACTGTGTTAATGGTCCTCAGGGGCCATAAGGCAGTGTCCAGCAAATGAGTTTAATCCACTTTTCTGGGATGAGGCAAGTAGCTGTGATCATTACCAAATGTCACTAAGTGTTTCAGAGGCAGTAGCTCTAAAGAAAGCAGAATATCATCTTGCAGGAAAGTACTTATTCTCAGTTGACTTTTGGAACAAAACACTTTCCAAACATTCACCGTGCTTATCTCCACTTCCTTGGAGATCCACAATATTGAGTCTGATTCCTTGGCTTGCAGGTGTCAATAAAGACTTCTAAAACCCAAAGGAGATACTCTGCTTTCTTTCTCCCTCAGTGTCCAAAGTTGTGCTGTGCCATTTCTTCTAAGGCTTTCAGTTCATAGGCAGGTGTTCTGGTCTTCTACACCAAAGGTCTCAGTCATCAGCATGCTTGCCAGGGTAGGAGCCAGCAGAAGTGGCTTGGCAGATTCACACTGATACAGATAGGAGGCAGACTGGTACAATAGGATGAACACAGGACCTGGAGTTAGAAGATCTCAGTTTCAGTGCTAGCTCTTGCTGTTGTTGAGTTATTTCAGCCTTGCCCAACTCTTTGTGACCCAATTTGGGGTTTTCTTGGCAAAGATACTGGAGTGGTTTGCCATTTCCTTCTCCAGCTCAATTTACAGATGGACAAAATGGGTTAAGTGACTTGCTCAGAGTCACACAGCTAGTAAGTATCTGAGGCCAGATTTGACCTCACGTCTTCCGGACTCCAGCTTCAGTGTTCTGTCTACTGTGCCATCTAGTTGTCCTAGTGCTGGCTCAATCTATCCCTAATTAGCTCTGGCAGCAGAGTATAGCAGCAAAGGTATGAAACTCAAATAGAAATGGAGAAATAGGTTACTGAATCATACATAAAGACCCCTGCATTGCATATTGATTTACCCCCACCCCTCAACATAATCAACTTCATCTAGGTTTGTTGTGTTTCTATTTATTTTGTTAGCTGTTTTCCAATTACTTTTTAATCTGGTTTGGACAGCATTTGTTGCATCTGCAGTGGGGTCTATGGGCTACATATCTGACACCTCAGCTATAGTTGAAAGATTTCTAGGTTTGGGGGGATGAGGACTTAGTTCACTCCTTGCTCTGCAACTTATTACTCATGCAACTTTCATTGCACAGTTCTGAGCATCAGTTGTGTCATTTGCAAACTTGGACAAATAAAAAAAAATCTGATAATCCCACCAAACCATTTCCTGCTCTAAATCAAGTTTCTATAACTTGTATCCACATTGTAACAGCATACACAGCAGGGCCTGTTGTACAGGTTCTAAGATCTGCTTTTCAAAAAGAAAGCAATTTTCGAGGGGGCAACAATCTACTTGAATTAAGCACATATATCATTTGCTTAGTTCAGGGGGAAAAGTCAGCACCCTGAACTTCAGAGAAAATACAAATAAGGAAATAAAAGACCAACAGACAGAGTTTCCAACTGTCTGACCATAAACAATACATCACAGATCAACAGACAGATCCAACTATCTGACTACCAGACATTTGGGTTTTCCTTAATGGCTACCCAGAGTCTTGTCTGGCCAAACCAACACTTCCAAAGAATAAGCCCCAAAACAAAAACTCACCACAGAGTATATTTACACTTTTGAGAGCCAGATGGCATCACAACCCTTGAAAACCAGTGCCTCATTAGAAATTAAAATAAGCTGTGGGCCTTCCTACAAAACAAATCTCCCCTAATCAAGCTTCCCTTAATGGGCAGGCCCATTAATGTTTGGGGAAGATCTTTAACTCTCATTAACATAATTAACATTACACCTTTACAATCCAATCTGTACAAAGAGTCAAACTGATTATTTCTAAAGTATAACACTTACTGTGTTATTCTCCTGCTCAAGAAGCTCCAGTGGCTCCCTTTTATGTTAAGCTAAAGTGCAAAATCCTCTGTTTGACTTCTAGATCTCTTCACATTTAGTCTCCAGCTTATTTGTTCAAACTCATTACACATGAATCTCCCCCAACCCTGCCCCCTGCTCCTCCCTACCTTGTACTCTACGTTCCAGACAAACTGACTTACCCATTATTCTTTCCTATACTGAGCATTCCATCTTTCAATAGCCTTCCTCCAGGATATTACCAAACTTAGAATGCTCTCTCTCTTCATCTTTTTCTCTTGGAACACCTAGCTCCCTTTCAAGTTCAACTCAAGTGCCATCTCATCCAAAAGGCATTTAATGATTACCTTATTTGATATTATTCCACCCCAAATTACTTCCTTCCTTCCTTCCTCCTTCTTACCTTCCTTCCTTCCTTCCTTCCTTCCTTCCTTCCTTCCTTCCTTCCTTCCTTCCTTCCTTCCTTCTTTCCTTCCTTCCTTTCTTCCCATCTATGTCTATTTATTACAAAATTATATATAAGTATTACTTATGTGTGTATGTAACTTCCTGACAATAGAATGTAAAGTGCTTGAGGGCAGAGACTATTCCAGTTTGATCTTTGTAACCCCAGCATTTCATAGCAGAATCTGGCACATAGTATTGCTGGACCATAACTGGTGTGTAATGAATGCTTGTTGACAATGATGAAGAAGGCTATTCCCCTCTTAACAGAGTTGATGAGCTCAAAATGCTGAATGAAACATATATTTTGGATATGACCAATGTGGGAATCTTTTTTGGGTGACTATGCATATCTGTTCCAAGGTTTTTGTTTTTCATGATTTCTTTCTTAAGAGGGATAGGAGAAGTGAGAGAGAAAGAAAATTATGATAATTGGAAAAAATTAAAATAAATGCTTGCTGAATTGAATTGAGCTCATTATCTCTCTGAAACTCATTTCATTTGGAAAATGGACTTAGGTGTTCTCTACGGTTCTAATTGTCTATGACCCTAGCCTAAGATAGAACTAAGAAAGCATCCTGTCTTATTCCTGTTGAGAACTGGGAACTGTACTTGTAAATATACAGCTGATCTAACACAATTGGTATAGATACAGTTTAGATCCATTTTAACCCTGGTGATTTTCCCATCATGCTGTCTTCTTTTCTCATTCTACTAATTGTCCCTATGTGCTGCAAGTAAGAGAGGGTTTTTCTTCCCCCTTGTTCCAAATTATCATATACAGAAACACTCATGTTTTGTTTAATTCTGACCTAAATCTTGCTTAATAATCTCAGAAGTTCTAATTGTACCACCTGACAATGTATGGGGATGAGTATGATGGACTTGACATTTTGGACACACCTGACTTCTATTCCCTTTAAAATATTTTAATGCCTTCCCTTATTTCCCTCATGATTGTGTTTCTATGACTTTTAAAAGAGCTCTCATATTCTAGCCCTATGCTTTTACAACTGACTCTCCATGAGTTCACAACTGATGTTCTGTAGCATCTAAAACATTCATTTGTTAATAATACTTAAAATAATGGACACAGCCACTGTGAAACATTCTCAAATAAAAGAGCATACAACAGAAAGCCAGTGGGGGGAAATAATGAAGCACTACTTAGAACTGTGACTTACAATTATTTTTAATTTACTCAATTATGTTCTTCCATTTTCCAAAACCCCAGCTACAATTTATCTCCATTTCCTTAAGTGATCCTGTTTATCAGTTCCACTAGGTCAGCTTTGCATTTAATAGACCTTGTTTGGTATCTCAAAGATAATCGCCTGGATTGTATCCTCTCAAGTAGAAGACATTTAAACTCTCTGCTATTTTCCAGGCAGTAATGGGTATGTCAGGGTCTACAGAGTCTGGTGGGGGTGTCACAACCCACTATCCAGAGGGGAAAAGGTTTTAAGGGGAAGAAAATAAGCTAATCTGAAGTTGAAATGTTAGACCTTGAGCAAGAGTTCTTTTTTAAATTATTTTTTAGTTTTCAACACTCACTGCCATAAGATTTTTTGAGTTCTAAATTTCTCCCTCTCCCTCCTGACCCCCCTCCCCAAGATGGCATGCAATCTGATATAGATTCTACATATCTATTCATATTAAACATATTATCACATTAGTCATGTTGTAGAGATGAATTAGAACCAGTGGGAGGAACCCTGAGAAAAAAGAAAGAAAGAGCAAATAGCATCTGAGCAAGAGTTCTACATCATCGATGTATTAAATGGTAATGAATAGATTCTGAAACTGAGTCTACCCACATTTTCCATGAGATGGTTGACTATGTCCAACTTTCCTGCAATGCCTTGTTGCTAATCTTGTATCCACAGGGAAGGAAGCATTTCACTGTTTCCTGTATTTCTAAAACCAGACACATACTGTAAGTACATTGCTTTCAGAGAAGCAATTAGAGTTAATGGGATTAAGAATCTAATCACACACTACCACTCTTCACTTGTATCTGCAGTCCTGAATAATAAAGCCCAGTTTTCCAAAAGGCACAAAGAGAAGTTATCATGCCTGCCCAAGGAATGTCTTTCAGAAGCAACTCTTTTCTCTCAGTCTTTCTCCAGGGGCAACTAAACTGTGTGAGCAGAGGAAATACCTCAGATACATTTCCTGAAACAGGTACATTTTTCCTTCTGTGGTTGTAATTGCTTTGGAAGTACATTGAAGAGGACAGAGATGAAAACAATAGATCCACAAAGAGGAAAAAAAAAAGGAGCCATCCTTGGAGCTAAAATGATGGTGATGTCATGTAGAGATGGTTGGCTTCCTCTCTTCCCACCTGCTTTGTAAAAAATTTGAAATTCAGCTACTCCTGCCATTCATTGGCCACCTGGTGTTGGAATTTTAGGGAACTAAATGCAAGGTTCAACCTTTCTTCATGCTTCAGTTGAGGCGATGGGCCAGCGTCATCAAGAAGAGACACACTGAGGATGAAAAAGGGATATGGAAATAGTCTATTTTTTTATAGAGAATAACTGGTAACTCCCCATGTGCTGAGGACCATATGTAGAAATATATGGAGAATTGAGGAGAGCCATTCAAAACCAAATCAAATCAATTCACTTTTGGAAAAGCAGTATTAGTAATTCAGAAAAGAAATTCTGTCTCATTTGTTGCCTCACAAACCCGCATGCTCTCCCTTTCTGTTGGTCTATTCCCATTAGAGTCAGCTTTTAATTATCTGAACCCAGACTTCTACCTTGTTCACCATCCAAAGTCCAAGGGACCTTGCCTTAATGCCTCAACATGGGGGCAAGCCAAAGGTATTGGTTTTCTTTTCCAGAAAGTAAATATATAATAGAACTTAAATTTCAAGGATTTGTGATTTATTTACTATGCGTACAACCTCCACCGACACATATTAGCATCTCTCAATGAGTTACTGCGGCCAAAAAACTAACAAAAACAAAAAACTTCATCACCTAGTGGTCAGCCTTATGGCAATAAACCTCTTCAGATTCTGCTAGACTAACCATTGGAAGAGAGAAAATATAAAATGCTTTTGGGACCATATATAAATCCTCTTCAGGCTGGCAATCCTGGGACATATCTACAACATGATTAAGCATCAAAAGTGAAATTTAATCACTGAATTACAATATTTACCTAAACAAAATACAACTAAGAATGACAATCTCCTTCTTCCCACACTGTGGGCAAGTTATTTAACTCAATTTGCCTCAGTTTCCTTATCTGTAAAACGAACTGGAGAAGGAAATGGCAAAGCACTGTAGTATCTTTGCCAAGAAATTACCAAATGGGGTCAGGAAGAATCCAATGTGACTGAAAAACATTCTTTTATTTTCAATGTAGAGTTCATCAATGGCCTGATGGTCATCTACTAATTTCAGTAAATAAATAGATTATACCTCCTTATATTTTTATTCATAAACTTATAGTTTATTTAACTGTTTTGTTTACCATCTTAGTATCATAAAGCCAATAATCAGCACTGCTTGGGAACCAGAGTCCAAACCAGAATAATTTATTTTTTTTTGACAGACTCAATAATGAGTATAGAATCTATCAACTAAAGAAAGAAATCATTAATCTGAAAATCGAATTGCCAATACAGATATAATGTATTGATTTGCTAATTGTCGATTTATATTAGCAAGCCTATAGGTACGTCTGTATAATCACATTATCAGAGCTCTCAACTACAGCTGAAAAGGAATCCAAGAGACAATCTCAACCTCCTGCCTCAAGTAGATAAATTGTGACTTCCAATATATTGACTATGCAACTGAAGTTGAGAGAAATGTGTGTGTGTGTGTGTGTGAGAGAGAGAGAGAGAGAGAGAGAGAGAGAAAGTACTTGAGAAGATGGAAAGAACAAAGATAATTGATTCATGAGATTTCCTTGGGGGTTCAATTTACCAAATTGTAGTCTTATCCCGGCTAGCTAGGAAATGCAGTATATAGAGCTCTGGGCTTGAAATCAGGAAGACCTAAGTTTAAATTCTGCCTCACACACTTACTAGCTGTGTGACTGTGGGCAAGTCACTTGACCCTGTTTGCCTCTGTTTCCTCATTTGTAAAATGAGCTGGAGAAGGTAATGGCAAACTATTCTAATACCTTTGACAAAAAGAAACCCAAGTAAGGTCAGGAAGAGCTCACCATAACTAAAATAACTGAACAACAACAAATTTTATCCTCCTGAAAAGCAAGACAGGAAGCAAGGGAGATGCTTTTTGATAAGATAGTTCATCACACTGGCCACCAGATTGTAAATCTGTGGCGTCCAGAGTGAGTTGGAAGGTATTGGAGCAAACTAAAGATACTCTTAAGATATTACTTAATAAACTATTTTTAATTGCATGAAGGGAAGGATGTGAGAAATCTTATGAGTTATATGTATGGGAAGTTGTCAAATTAAAGATTTCCACCTTAGGGAGTGCCTACATTAAAAAGAAAAATAATATGTTGCTTGAAGGGAATGTCTAAATATTTAAACTTCACTAATTCATATTAATTAGGAGAAAGAAACAAACCCTTAAATAACGAAAATACCATATTGATCTTGATATTCTAAACAAGTAACTTTAATAGTTTCAAGAACATGCAGTAAATTAAACTAATTAGCTTATGGTAGTTTGCATCTATTAGGTACTTAATAAATGTTCACTGATTTATTAACTCTACATTTTGAATGCTGAATTCTCATAAGACCTAGTGAATATTTTATAAAGGTTCAGCCAATGTGTTTGGATTTATATAATATAAAATGTGATAAAGAAATGTCCAAATTCTAATCAATATCTACAATTACTGACTGAATCCAATAATAATCAAAGAAATATGAGTAATTTCAATTATTGACAGTCCAAAAGAAATTTATAGTATCTTCAGAAAAATCAGTATAATGAGAACTGTTCCTTAAATTTCAATGAATACACAAGCCTTTTTTTTCTTCTTCTTCCTAAATATTAAGAATAATTGGACCATTCTAGGCATGTTAAGATTAGCCAACTTACATTATTCTTAGTGATTCTTAGAATTATAGGTTTACAAATTGAACGGAGATCTACTTAATGACCTTCAATGAGGGAAATCACACATAGCACTTTTGGACTGTGCTAATTATCAATTTTCCCCCCTATCATCAAGTCTAATTATTTGGAATTTCGTAGCATCACAAGCATGAATATATACTTTCAATAAATTATGTTATAACTTATGAAATTGCTGAATCATTATACGTTATTTTTTTGGAAGGTAGAGGAAGTCAGTTGTGTATTTCATTTCTGACCTTTCCACTTCAGTTAAATATACTCACTTACTTGCTTATACCTATGGATCCTATGCTGGCGATACCTGGCATTAGTTTCTGCCTTGTCAGGAAGAAAATTAGAAGAAGTTTTATTCCCCCTCCTCCAGTATTAGGGTCTCCCCTTTTAATTGAGTTGTCTTGTCCATTCAATTTTAGTGAATCTTCTGTACTATAATGAGGAATATGCTGGTAAATGTTAAAAATCCAATCTGTCCACCTCCAAAAAAGATGTGCATTGCACTTTTTAAGTTTAACCTGTATTATTAACATTCCCCCCATCACTTTCTTAAGGCTAGAAATCAATAAAACAAGGGCTGATTTGTAGTACACAATTTCTGAGGTGCAAATGATCATGCTGAAAATTTAATCATTCGTTCTTGGGACTTGGATTGAAGCAACTCCAGGACATCCTTTACTAGTCTGTCTGGTTCCAATCCTTTACCTTGTTCTATCTTGTATGGGGAAGATATATTTCATTCTTTATATCTCTAGAATTTCTGGCAGAAACTTGTCATTGGGTATATATCTATTCAGGGGCAGGAATGATTCAAGATTGAGTCTGAAACTGGTCAAGTTACTTGGGGTGGTGGCTGGTGATAAGAACTGAACTTAGGCCAACTTCCAATAAAATTCATCTCAGGGGTTTCAACTGCATTTAACAGTTGGGGAAGTTGTTAGGGCAAAAACTTGCTCCTTTTTTTCTTTGCCATTATGATATAAATCTGAGTTCTCCTCTGTTATTCCCTCATCACTTCTCAATATTTCAGTGTTTTCCAAGTTGTCCTATAACTTTCTTCCTTACACAATGTGCCCAGTCAATGACATGTAGGCTTTTTAATTGTTCTTTCATTGTTATAGAAGCATGCGGGCACCTAGGGGGTGCAGTGGATAGAGCACCAGTACAGGAGTCAGGAGGACCTGAGTTCAAATCTCATCTCAGACACTTGACACTATTGCTATGACCTTGGGAAAGTCACTTAACTCCAATTGCCTCATCTTGGGTCATCTCCAGTCATCCTGATGAATATCTGGTCACTGAATTCAGATGGCTCTGGAGGAGAAGTGAGGCTGGTGACCTGCACAGCCCTCCCTCACTCAAAACAAAGTCAAGTGCAAGTCATGTCATTATTTCTGTGATGACGTGGTCTTCTTTGGCAATGAAGGATGAACACATACATGATAGAGGCATGTAATACTAGTTCAACTATCGATTTGGCATTTTACATTTGTTGCTATGAGAATAGAAAACCTTCTTTTCCTAGCAAAATGACTTTAATGATATCCTTTATTTACTTGTATGCAAGTCAGTATTGGTAGCATGCTATGGATCCCTCCTTCCTTCCCTCCCTCCCTCCTTCCCTTCCCTTCCTTCCTTCCTTCCTTCCTTCCTTCCTTCCTTCCTTCCTTCTTTCCTTCCTTCCTTTCCTTCTTCCTTCCTTCCTTCCTTCCTTCCTTCCTTCCTTCCTTCCTTCCTTCCTTCCTTTCCTTCCTTTTTTCCTTCCTTCCTTCCTTCCTTCCTTCCTTCTTTCCTTCCTTCCTTCCTTTCCTTCCTTTCCTTCTTTCTCATTTAATTAGTTTTTTAAATATCTGTCATGTACCATGTGCTGTGTCAGGTATTGGAAACACAAAGACAAAAATTAACTAGTCTTTTCCTTTAAGAAGTTCCTATTCTATGTGGGGAAAGAGTTTCTATGAAGAAAAGGAAGATATAAGACATTTTTGGGAGGATGGACATGGACAATTGGAGGTATCAAAACAGATTAAGTGATTATTGAACTGAGCTTTGAAGAATTTGGGGAATCTACTAAGTAGAAGAGAGAAAGGGAAACATTTCAGATATAGAGGACAACCTGGTCAAAGATTCAGAAATGGATGATGATTTTTCATCATCAATGGGATGATATCAAATAGGGAATCAAATAGGGATTATCAAATAGGCTTATTTGGTGATAAAGAAGAGGTGATAATCGGGCATCTTTTCATTCATCTTTGGGGTATCTGTGACTTTAATTTTTGTGATGTCATCAAATTTCCAAATTCACTAGAAGAATATCATTCTAAAGATTTTTGTCATTTGTGACAGTGATCACATTGGAATCAATGACAAGTTGAGATAATTTCTCATATGTAATCAAATCCCATTTCCCTGCCTATCAGCAAAAATCATCCTAAATATACATACTGATGAATTAACTCCAGTTATGAATCAGTAATTTTGTGATGGATGCCTTTTATTGGATGTCCCATAGGCATCTCAACCTCAACATGCTCAAATCAGATCTTATTCTCTTCTTTCCACCCTTCCTGAAAATAGCACCTTCTCTAAAGTCCCCTTTTCTGTTCATAATACCACCACTGTCCAAGTTAAACAGGTTGTAGTTTCAGAATCATTCTTTGACTCTTCCTCCCCAGTACCCACAACTGATCAATTGTCAAATCTTGCCAGTTCTCTTTCCACAACAACTCTTACGCTTAACCTCTTCTCTCCTCTCACATATCTACAACCCTAATTCAGAACCCTTATCACTGCTTACCTTGACTACTGTAAGGACCACAGCTTTCAGTCTCTATCAGTTCTCTACATATCTACTGAAATAGTCATCCTAAGGCCTGTCTGATCATGTTACTCCTTTGTTTAAAGATATTCAGTGGTTAACTTATGTCTTTAGTATAAACTATATTCTTTATAGCCTGACATCTAAGAACCTCCACAGTCTAGCTCTCACCTACCTTTCCAGTCACTATTCCATTATGCTCGAATAAAATCTTACGGAGTAGAGAGGGTTAGATTCTGAAGTCAATGCATAATATAAAAATGGTGTTTAGTCAAAATTACACTTAAAATTCCTTCAAGTCATCCATGAAATCAAAGATAATATACTACCTTTAAGAAATAGTCACTATAAAATAATCACAGGTTTTTTTTTTTAATAAAGCTGTTTGAGAGAAACATGCATGTAAAATAATTACTATAGAAATACCTGAAATTAGACTTTTCTACTGTATCCAACTAAGGTATTGATTAGGAGAAAGGTTGGGACCAAGCACTTCTATTCAAATAAAAGAAAAGAGAAATGAGTTCTCCAAAGCCGTTGCTCCAATTGAAGCTCCCCCAATTTTTACCTTCTTTACCTAACCCAGTTTTCTTCCATCCTTATCCTCTCTAAAACTTGACTCTTGAAATCCTTAGCCCTCCCCTAATCTCAGCCTTCTGATCTGACAACTCATTTCTAATCCTATTTACCTCATATGTTCTTGGAGTTAGTTTTCCACCTGGAGATAACTTTAGCGTGTCAAGCCTCAGGGCCTGCAAGACTTTAGACCACCCCTAGAAGCCCACAGAAACACAAAGAAATAGCACTTTGTGTGTAACACTCACATATCAAAAAAATGTGTTTATCCAGGTGAAATGAGTTTAACAGTTCAATATAGTGTGGGAGGGAGAAGACACTCATAGGCTACATTAAATGAAGCATATTATCTAGGAGAGATATAATAGTTCCATTGTATCCCTCCCTAGTCAAACCACACATAAGTACCTTGTTCTATTCTGGGAATCATTTTAGAAAATATTAAAACTATAGGGTAACCAAAATGGTAACACAGCCCTCAACATGCCATATAAGTGCCAGTTGAGAAAAAAAAAACAAACTAGGTATGTTTAGCCTGAAGAAGGGGACTTAAGGAAGACATTATCTTTGTCTTCATTTACTTGAAAGTTTGTCTTGTAGAAGAAATATTAGACATGGCTTTCTTGTCCCTGGAGAGAAGAAATAGGAATGACAGCTGTCAGTTGAAGACAGATTAGAGCTCAAGATGAGGAAAAGATCTGTTCATTTAGTGCTATCTGAAAGTGGAACAGGTCACCTTAGGACACAGTAGATTCATCCTTATGAAAAGTCAGTAAGAACAAACTAGACAACTTCTTGTTGGGGATGCTGTGGAGGAAATTTCTCTCAAGTCTCTGCTTGGACTAGATAGAGTCTGAAGTCACTTCCAACTGTGAGATTCTGTGACTCTCTAATTTAGCTGGTGACGATTAGAGAAAAAGAACCACTGAAAGGGCTTCATACACAAATGTGATTATATTTCAGGATGGTCACACCACCACATAAATGTTTCTTTTTCTTACTTCACTAAGAAAAAGAAAGAGGACACTAGGAAATCCAAAGGAGTTAAACAGGGTCCTTCTAGATGATCATGAATGCTATTAGGCTAGCTAGGACTGTATCAGATTAGCTCTCTGATCCTAAGCAGAATGAATAGGTTGTGTGTATGTGTGTGATCATCCTTTGTTGCCAAAGAAGACCATGCCATCAGAGAAATAATGACATGACTTTTGTTTTTTGAGTGAGGGAGGGCTGTGCAGGTCACCAGCCTCATTTCTCCTCCAGAGCCATCTGAATCCAGTGACCAGATATTCATCAGGATGACTGGAGATGACCCAGGATGAGGCAATTGGGGTTAAGTGACTTGCCCAAGGTCGCACAGCTACTGATTGTCAAGTGTCTGAGGTGAGATTTAAACTCATGTCCTCCTAACTCCTGCACTGGTGCTCTATCCATTGCACCACCTAGTTGCCCCCCAAATGAATAGGTTATGAATTTGATGAAATTGAGATTCTAGAATTATATGTAGTATGTCAAGATGCTAACACTAGGAGACACACACAGGAGCTGAGGCCAGCTAAAGTTATAACAAATTCAGGCTTTCTTCTTATACTCCGAGTGGTGCATATGCTCATGGAGTAGAATGGTTGTAGAACTGCTTTCGTTATTGACATTATTGTTTCTCCTTTTTTATTCCTATAGTTGAATTCATATATCTGAAAGTCACTTGTGATGAAACTCCATTCTGTTCCCTTTCATACCACTACATCCTATCCATGTAAGATTATTATCTATCCCTTAATATTACTATGTTAACTAATTAACTTAGCTAATTAATTCACTAACTAATTAGTTATTAGATTAGCTAATTAACTGCTTAGTTAACTAATCCATCTCTGGACTCTTCATTCATCCAAAGCCTTCTCTATGACTGCCTTGTACTTCCTTTGATGTTCAAATCAAGAGCCACCTTCCCTTCCAAACTTTCCTCGCTCTCCTTATTGAAAGCACTCTCTTTGGCTTCAATTTTTCTTGAACAATTTTTTCTTGTCTCTACCTAGTAATACATTATAAATTCACTGAAGACTTTTCTTATTTGTTTTTGCTTTTGTAGCCCCTGTACCTCACATATTTATTTGCATACAGTAGGTGTTTAATAAATCCCTGTCAAATTGTATTTAATCAGCTTCCCATAATCCACTTAATCATTTTTCCATGTGGATATTTAGAGTAATTGTTTCTTTTTGCATTGCTATAGATATCTCTAAGGAAATTCCATACTGCTTTGAAATTATACATTTTAGCAAAATATCATAAAAGCTGCAGTCCAGAATACTTTGTGAACTTTGTGAATCGTGGAAGTCTAAGTAGCTACTAAAAGAGATACTGGATACTCAGAATGAGTTAATGATTGATTGAATGAAATCAGTGTGTGATGTGACTACCTGTATTATTAGTTGAATACTTTTATGCTTACTCTGTGGTACTCTGTTAAAAGTTTTGGTTAATGGGAATAAAATGACAATTATTCCTCCTATCTTGTTTCCTGGGGTCATTCTATTCCAGATATGTACAGGGCAGCCAGGGGGTGCGGCAGATAAAGTGCCAGGACTGGAGCTATGAAGACATCTTCTTGAGTTCAAATCTGGCCTCAGACACCTACTAAGTGTGTGACTCTGGGAAAGTCAGTTAACCCTGTTTGTCCCAGTTTCCTCTTCTATAAAATGAGCTGGGGAAGGAAGTGACAAATCACTCTAGTATCTTTGCCAAGAATATCATAAATGGGGCCACAAAGAGTTGGACACGACTGAAAAACGACTAACCAACAGGACAAATTTATCCTTGGATTACTGCAAAAGTCTTCCAGTTAGTTTCTCTCACTCCAATCTCTTTCCCTTCTTATCCACATTGCTGACAAATCATTTTCCTTCAACACTGCTGTCATTATATTGCACTTGTGCTAAAAAACTATTAATGAGGACATATTTTGTGCCATATAAAATAGAGGCATTTTGGCACATGACAGATCCTTAAGTGTCCTTAGATTATACCTCCTAGATCCAAGTGTAGTTCCATCCCTTATAAAAATCCTTTTTTAATTTTCTTTAGACCCACAGGGTCAGACATCAGTAAATCTAGGAATATACTTCCAATGTGGTTCTACCATAGGAAGTTGGATGTAATGAAAACATCATTTTATACCAAGATGAGCTCCAAGATGTCTATATGACTTAGACATAAAAGTTGATATCATCAGTAAATTAAAGGAAAAAGCCGGAAATTACTCTTCTATTCTATGGAGAGAGGACGAGTTCATGGTGAGATAAGGAATAGAGAGTATTACAGAGGATAAAACAAACAATTTTGATTTTTTCATTGTGGTTCAGTCATTTCAATCATGACTAACTTTTTGTGATACCAGTGGAGTTTTTTTTAGCAAAGATACTAGAATAGTTTGCCATTTCCTTCTCCAGCTCATTTTATAGATGGGAAAACTGAGGCAAACAGGGTTAAGTGACTTGCCAAGGCTTACACAGTAATAAATGTCTGAGGTTGGATTAGAACTGAGGTCTTCCTGACCTTTCTGATCTTTTATCTATGTATCATCTACCTTCCCTACAATTTCGATTGCATAAAATTGAACATTTTCCCAAATAAAACTAAGGAAATTAAAATTAGAAGGGAAACAGGCAGTCAAGAAAACATCTTTGAAACAAATTTATCTAAGCTTCTGACTTCCAAGATAGATAAGTATCTGATTATAATGTATAAAAATAGAAGGCATTCCACAATAAAGAAACGGTCGTGGCTGTGTTTGTACAATTTTCAAGGGAAGACTATCAAAGATCTTATGAGAAATCACTAAAAATTCCTACTAATTATAGAAGGACAAATTAAAATAACTCTGTGATTCCACTTCCTACTCATCAGATTGTTAAAGATATCAAAGGAAGAAAATTACAAATGGTGTAGGGGCTGAGGGGAAAAAGGCTCTTCTAATTCACTTTTTGTCCAGCCATTCTAGAAAGTCATTCAGAACTGTGCCCAAAATCATCAAACTATGAATTCCCTGTGACTCCACAACACCATTACTAGGCATATACCCCCAATGAAATTTCAAAAAGAAGAAGAGACCCTACATGTACAAAAATATTTTACAGTACTTTTTTTTTGTAGTAATAAAAACTTCAAACAAAGGAAAGGAGGTACAATCAGTTGGGGAAATGATGAAATGCATTATGATATAGGCATGTAATGGAATATTCACCATAACAATAATGAAAGGGACAGTTTTAGAGAAATTGGGAAGACTTCTATGAATGAATGGAAAGTTAAGTGTGCAGAACTAGGTGAACGATTTGTATGTTGACAATAACCTTGAAAGACTTTGACCCACTGCTCAATGCAATTGATTCCCAAGGACTAAAGATGGAACATGCTATCAGCTCCTTGCCAAAGTGATAGACTTATGCAGGATGAGTTAGACATTTTTCGATACAGCCAATATGAGATTTTGTTTTGCTTTACTATGTATGTTTATTACGTGGATTTAAAAAAACTATTGTTCAAGAGGAGTAGGAAAAGGGAGAGAAAACAATTATTTGTTCTTTGGGGGAGAAAACAAAACTAAATTTTAAAAATTAAAAAAGTTTTTTAAAAGATCTAGGTCAGATAGAGCCCTGTTAGCCACTCTTTCCAAAATGATTCAAACACTTTGATAATTTTCAAATTTAACAAGATCTTCTGGGAGGTTTCTGTACAAGTGACCACCGAAAATCCAATTGAAGTTCATAAAAGGGTCCAAGATCTGTCCTGGGCTACTGGAATTGAGACCTAATAGTCCCTTGATATTTTTATTATCGCATTATGTATCATGCGTAGGGAAGAGATCTTACAGTGTCCTTACTGGCACATGAGTGTGGGGCTGCTAATAGTTAGACAGTTTTAAAAATTATATTACTTGGCAACTCCATATGTAGCATGGTTCAGTAGAAGATCACTAGACCAGCAGTAAGGAAATATGAGTTAGAGAACTACTTCCATGATTGGTTAGCTTTAATAGTGGGAATTCACTTAAGCTCTCTGAATTCAGTTTGCTCATCTGTGAAATGGACATAGTAATACTTACACTATATATCTCAGAGGGCTGAGCTAAGGAAGGTATTGGCCATAAAGCACTGTAAAAATGTGAGGTACTACTATTGTTTATAATAAATCTATATGTGTATAATATATAGGAGAGGTAATGTGACATAATTGACAGAGAAGACAGGCCTTAAAGTCAAGAAGATTTGGTTTCAGATTCCCACCTCTGACATGTACAAGTTGTGTGACCATTAGTAATTTGCTTAACTTCTATGTTTTCTAGACAACTGTCTAGGATCCATATTAGCAGATGGAGCGTTCTCACCCAGGAATTTCCTCTACTTGGCACAAAGTAGGCACTTAATAAATGCTAGATCCTTGGATGCCCTCATCCTGGTACAGGCTCTCATCACCTCAGGCCTGGACTACTGTAGGAGCCTATGGTTGGTCTCCCTTCCTCAAGTTTTTCCCTACCACAGTCTATCCTCCACACAACTGTCAAAATGATCCTTCAAAAACACAAATCTGACCATGTCAACCCCCTCACGTTATTCAATACATTTCATGAGTTCCTTACTACTCCAATAAGAAAACATAAAATTCTCTGACTTTTAAAGCCTTTCATACCCTGCCCTCCTCTTAACTTCCCAGTCTTCTTATGGCTTCTACCACCTTACATATGCTTCAATCTAGTGACACTGGTCTCCTTTCTGTTTATCCTACAAAACACTCCATCTTCTGACTCCTGACATTTTCATTGGCTATCTCCATGTATGAAATACTTCCTCCTAGCTTCCATGGCTTCCTTGTAATTTGAGCAAAAGTTCCACCTTCTACAAGAAGGATTTCCCAGTCCCTCTGAATCTTAGTGTCTTCCCTATGAGAATACCCGCCCCCACTCCAATGTGTCTTGTATGTGTCATGTTTCTACACAGCTCTTTGCTTCTTGTTTCTCCCATTAAATCATGAACTCTTGGAGAGTAGCAATTTTTATTCTTGCCTTTTGTTGTATCTCTAGCACTTAACACAGTGCACATAATAGAAACAATAAATTCTTTTTAGATGAATGTCTGAAATCACAATTGTAGTCCCTTTCTTTTTTAATTTAACTACTCTAAAACCTTATTAAAGTTGAAATAATCCTTGTGATAACACCTGATTTATAAAGTACTTTTCAACATTAGCTAGATCCATGTAGTTTGACTGAATTAGCCATGGCATCATTGATATGTAATTTGAACCCATGCTTCTTATTCTCACTGTTTACCAATCTTAATCTGCCATTAAAGCAGCTGAAAGAATGGGTCATATATTTCTGTAGCTGTCTTTCTTTATTCCTGTTGCCTTGACTTAGGCATTATCAGCTATTCAGGTTGCATAGGAAAAAAAAGGTAGAATTAGGCTTAGCAACAGATCGACTGGAGAACACAGTGATTATGAGCATAAATTGTTATATTTAAATACATTTAAATTATGATGAAATCATTGAAGGTGCCACAGCAAGAAACAAAACCTTAGGGAGTCTAATCATAAATTACCATTTACAGTTCATGTGGGAATATTAATTTCATTTACCACAGAGGAATTCAGAAGTGATGTTCATTATGATAAAAATGCAGTAACCAGAAGTGTGAAATTTCAACAATTACAGACATGCTTTTTCTAAATTGCAAATATCTCCACCAAAAGGTTTTGTCTAAGGTTTCCCTTAAACTCATTACTGAATGATGCTAAATGCAAGCAAAAGAAAATCTTCACAATTTTGATTACTCCAAAATTGAATGTTTTGATCATTTGGATTGGACTTGCCTAAGTTTGAAAGGACATTATCACTAAGGAAAGGATTCTTTAAACAAATTGATGGTGTTGGGGTATAGAGGAAGAAGAGAAGGGAAACTATTTTAAGCATTTCAACTCCACTTATTCCCACAAACAACAAGGAATGGGAAAATTACAAATGATCTTTATCTCTTCACTTAAATTACAGAGTACCTCAATTTGAAAAAAAAAATATGTTAGTACAGAAAATCCCCAGGTAAAGATTTAGAAGACTTAGAACTCAGTCCAAACTGTCTATAGAAACAATGATATAAAAAGTTGTTAAATTTTCAATCTGCTTCATAAAAGCCTAGTTTACACAGATAATACCTCAGAGTCAGAAAGAAATAAGTTAAATTCCATCTTTGACACATATGTGACCTGAGGAAGATTATTTAAACTTTCAGTGGCCCAGGCATCTCTCTAAAAATATATATTGCTAATTGGGTGCAGCTCTACATCAACAGAATTAATTTCCACTCTGGGAGAATCCTAAACCAGTAAAATCACAGGTACAGTCACCTTCCCTCACTCCACTGAATAATAATATTTAATTATAGTTCAAAAATTACTATAGAGGACCTTTTATTCATTATTATATAAAATACCATTATATATATATGTGTGTGTATACATATACATATATATTATATATATATATATATTTTTTTCTCATAAAAACTGGGGAGTCAAGAAATTTCATTCTTCTGGGATCACAGTCCTTTCTTGTCCCTCGTCAGAGTAGTGTCTTCCATGTGAGATCATCTCCCATTTATCCCATCAAGATCATGCTATATCCATAGTTGTTTGGATGTTATCTCCTCCACTAGATTGGGAACTCCTTGAACAGAGTCTGTTTTTTGTCTTTCTTTTCAACCCCAGCATTTGGAATAGTATATAGCACACAGTAGGCACTTAATAAGTGCTTATTGATTTGACAATGCTTGGTCTTCTTTATGAGAAACTTAATTCTTCCCCCTTCCAAAATAGCCTGGTTATTCAGGGAAGGAAGGGAAATCAAAAAGATCAAGAAGATTTCAACAGGATGGTGCCCCCAGTGGGGAAACAGATTTTGGGAGATGGTGGAAGACAAAAGGACTCAGCATGCTATGATTCATAGGGTCATGAAGAGTTGAACATAACCGATCAATAAAGTCTTATGGCACCTACTGTATTCTCCATGATTTTTTGAGTGCATCCAGTGGTTCAATAATCATATTTTCCAGTTTTCAAAATATCTAAAAATTGAGTTCATCTAGTTCTGATCACTTGCACAATTGAAGGGAACTTTATACTCTCTTACAATCTTTTCATTTATCTTGGCTTTCATCCTCATTTTAATCATTGTTACATGATTCCCAATCTGAAGAACCTTCTTTCTAGAGAAAAATTAAAAACCAACTGGTTCTGCTTTTTCTTCATTGTGCAATATAATTTTTCCTTCCAACTAGTTCAGTCATTTGTTTTACCTCCCTCTTGTCCAATCTCTAACACAGTTTAAAATGCCTTTGTTGCTGTGAGTATTCATCTCTAGGTTCTCAGTTTACTTTTCCTGGGACTATACTAGGACCCTGTTACAATTGTTTCCTTCAATTGATTTCATTTTCTGTACAGGTTAAAGAGTATAAAGGGTGGATAACTTCACTGCGGATTTACATTGTTCTCCTTAGACAGCTCTCCCTCTCCTTCCTAACTGTAACAATTTCTGCTTGAGTCTTCAGAATTTTGTTTTTAATGAGTTTCCCACCACTGAAAGTTTGTAGCTTTTCTGTTGGACAGACACTCACTGCAGAATAATAGGATATGGAATCCTAGCCAATTGATTTGAAAGTTGCTCTCCTGAAATTTTGTTCAGGTTATCTCTAGATTTCCCTTCCTAACATGTTATGAACTCTATGACAGAGAAGTCTCTTCCTCTCAGTATTTCTATGATTTTTGGGTTCTTCCTCAAAAAATCATAGCAACGATCCCAATCAGGTCAAGAGTATTAATTCTCCTTGTTATATTCTACAATCCTTGAAGAATTGAATTCTCATTAAGGCAAGTCAAGAGTTGATCAGCTTGCTTCATTGTAGCTGAGAGCTCTCAAAGGTGCCTGGGGAGTTGAAGTTTCCCTGATCTTCCCAACTCCATCATCCATTTTTTTCTTCTTGGCCAGTTGATCCTCAGTTGTCAAACTCAAACAGTCTTTGCATAAAGATCCTTACGAGCCACATATTGGATTAGAAGACCACGTAATATTATCCATGTTACACTGTATATTTGTTTATTTTGTTAGATATTTTCCAATTACATTTTTGCTTTTTGAGACCCCACTTGAGAGTGTTTGACACCTTTGGTCTATAATATTTTTTCTACCACAGTATAGCTACTGTGTCCTCTTCCAATGATCCTCATTCAAGTGCTCTCTACCATGCACCTTCCACATAAAACATAACATTGATTTGTGTAAAATTTTGTTATACAATACTATTCCACCATCCTTTTTATTTATTTCATTTTTCTTTAACATGGTATTCTCTCCAAAGTCCATACTACCATCACTAGTCATATTTTTCTAAGTGTATGGTAGCTGTGAGGTCCAATTTCCTTACTGTAAGATAATTCATATAGATCCACAGACAGACAAATATAATGTAGATATGTTCTCTGAAGTCCTCAGGAGATAGAATAAGGAAAAGGGTTATTTCAAGACATCCTGAAATATCTTTAGTCTCCAATTAAATACTGACCATTCCATATACTTCCAGTGACTGTGAGGAACTTATTTCATAAGCTTGGGGAATAGGAGGAGAATTCTTCAAGGGAAAGAAAACAATGTTTAAGTTGTACTGGGAACATATTACAATTTGAATCGTATAGCTGGAAAGTGCCTTACAATTCATGGAAACCAATCCTCTCATTATGCAAATAATTCAATAATAAGTACTTATTAATCTCCTACTATGTGCCAGGCAGTTGAAGTAATCTCTACCAACAAGGACTTCACATGTAATGCAATGACAAATATTTGGGAGATATTTAAGTGATTTGTCTACTCAAACACAATTGTTTCTCATGAACCTTACTCATCTGTAGAGGTAATTTTCAGCTGTTCATAATCTAACTTCACTTTGCTTTTTCTCCACCTTCCTCGCTTCCTCTTTCTTCACTTGTCTGTGGTCCCCCACTCTGTGATTTTTGGTTAGACTATTGCCAGTTAATGCCTCCAGTAGAGGGTGGGGAGAGTCAAAGAAAGACAAGAAGAATTAACTCAAATAAATAAGTGTATCGCTTTGTTAAAAGCTTTGGCTAAGGATTAATTTTACTGCGCCTGGTGCTGGCTCTGCCTGCAGTACTTGTTGAATGGAAAACTGAATGAATGAATGAGCAAACTGATAAATAAACGACTTATTAAGAAGCGAATTTCGTTCTCTATGTATCCCAAGGCCCTTCTCTTTGAGGATTAGTAATATTTGTGTTTTCATAGCATGTAACAAGAGAAGCACATAAAAATCCCCAAATGTGCAAGGAAATCATTCCAAGATGAACCAACATGAAGACTGGCAGCACTAAGCTTTTTTTTTTTTTTTTTTTTTTTGTACTCAGTTTTAATTTAAGAAATTCAATGATGGGCAGTAATTTAGAGAGAATTGCTTGTAGTGTAAAACACTCTTTCCCCATCTTCAAATCAGTTGGAAAAATATTTTAATACAATTTAGATTTTATTCCACAATAGCTCCCTGTAATTATGCTTCTGCTAATTAAGGCTTTTATAGTTTGGGTTTGTCTCAGCCGTCCAACCCTATTCCCCATCAATATTTTTAACTGTGAGCTGTCAAAAGTAACAACTCTACCCTCATTTTTCCTTATTCAAAAGGGCAGAGCCTACTCCCCAGACCTCAATACAATTAAATATACTAATGGAAAGGCAGATATTATAATGGGAAGCAAATTAGTTCTTTTTGCCTCAATGACAACAAGTACTTGAGATTCTGTGAAGATTCTTCAAAGGCAAAACAGCCAGGGAGGGTACTTCAGTTGCTTCCCAAACAAATACTCTGTGCAGAATTTCTAATCAAGAACTTTGCCAAATATTACCTTTGGTTTGCATTTCTTGTTCCAATTATTTAGTATGTAGCACCATTTGGGAATTTTAAGGGACAGCTAGCCATCTTGTTTGTTACATCTGCTTGTAAGTAATTAAGCATCACTGTGCTCGTGGCACTTTATTTTATATCCAAAGGTAGTGTCTGTTACTTGATTTCCACTTACAATAAAATGGCAGGTTCAAAAGGGTACTGGGAAAAAAGGAGAGCCTTGAAGATTCTGTTCTCCAAATTTCTGAAGTACATGTGTCTTCCCAGAAAAAGCAATTTTATGGTTTTTAAATTAACAAAGACTATGGAAATGAGAGCAGGGATGAAGGGTAGCACATGGTATTAAAATGAGCCCATTTCATATTAAGTTGCCGGATGCCGTGGGAATAATAATAGTCAAAATCTATATGGTGTTTTAAGCTTTGAAAAGTGAATTACCTCCTTGGATTCTCACAACAACCCTGTGAAGTCGGGGCTTTTATCACATCCATTTTGCCTGCGAGGAAAATGAGACTGAGAGTTTATGTAACTAGACCAGTTACACAACTGGGAAGTGTTAGAGGCAGGATTCAAACTCAGATGCTCCTGACTCCAAGCCTATCACTTTATCCATTTCATCACCTAGCTGCTTTTAGTGACTATCATGTATAGGAGGAGTATAACGACAGTTAGTTTCACTGAATGATTCCTGTATTAATAACGATCACTCTCATTTCCATAAGATTTAGGCTGAAGAGGACTGCAGAAATAATCCATTTAACCTCCTTCATTTTTCAGATGATGAAACTGAGGCTTGGGGAAGACCAAAGTAATGGAAAGGACCTTAGAGATTAATGAATGGTTTCAAAAAAAATGATGAAGCACTTATTATTTATCAAACACTCCACTAAAAACTGGGAAAATAATTGGAAAAACAATGGAGTCCAAACTCTCAAGAACCTTACGCTCTGAGGGACACAACACATGAACAAATCCAGCCTCAGGAAGGATGCAAAGAGATATTAATCCTAAAGGTTTAATAATGGAGCACACAGCAAGACCCATTACAATGCATTGGCATGTCAGATGGAAGTGAGGGAGGTAGTCTGGAGGGCAAAGAGGCAGGACATATAATCAAGGCCTAGATGGTTGCAGTTGCAGGGCAGATGGTAAGACCAGGAGGTACTCCCTATACTGAAATAATTGTAGTTCAGGACTTTCTACTCATCCAAATGGTGTGAGCTGCCATGTTTAATCTAGAATGTCTTTGCCTACAATGACAGGGAAAGAGGCGATGGAGCCGAAGATCCCTGAGGTTCAGAAATTCTTGATTCTCTCCTTCATGAATGAGGATTTGGGGAGAGGGATCCACCTGGGAGGAAGTAAGCAGGAGGAAGCACTGGCAGGAGAGTCAAGAGAGATGCACACCCCTTTGCACTTGTTCCTTCACGCTTTATGTTGCTCTGATGGGACAAGAAGAAGAAAATCAAGGGTTCTCTTATCTGGGAGTCTAGAAAAAAATCAACTAAGTCCAAGACAAATTAAGTGTTTGGACAATGCCATGCAGGTGATACAAAAAGTGACAAAGATACAATATGAGCCCTTGTCTTTTAATTCTAAATCCTGTGCTCTTTCCACTCCACCATGCTGCCTTGAGAGGGGAATGTACAGTTTGTAAAATGGATAAAATTAATTTAATTCAATTCAGCAAATACACATTGATAAAAATTTATGATTTATGATTATTATTAGCTAAGTCAACTAATCCTGCTTCTAAAGCCTATTTTACAAAGGAGGGAATTCAGGGGCATTAAATTACCATGATCACACAGCAATGAAGTGTTAGAATTAGGGCACACACCCATTTAATAAATAAGACATCATACCTGCCCTGAAGGATCTAATAATCTAATGAAAATAAAAAGATAAGTATATATATATATATATATATACATATATATGTATGTATGTATATAACTACAATAGAACTTAACGGAGGCACACACAAGGCTGCTGTGATGGCTCATGGAGAGATCAGCTCTGACTTGGATGGGAGCAGAAGGAGACATGAGTTGAAGAGAGGTCACGCAACGCTACGTGAATGAGGAAGTAGGAACAACCTTAATAGAGAGGCAAAAGTAGGACTGTGTAGGTGTCATTCTTGGGTTGGCAAATCATGCTTCTGGCCTGAATTTGAGTGCCAGGAGGCAGAGCAATGGAAGCTAATGCTGGAAATTTTGTTGTACCATATGATGAAGAATAATAAATGCCAAATTAAGAAATAGTAAATAGTAGATTATTGAAGGTTTTTGAGCAGTGGAATAAATTAATTCAAATTGTTCATGAGGAAAATTAATCATGTAATAATTCAAAGGGAGGATAGAAGTAGGAAAGTTCTGCCTTATAAAGCTTAGTCTTGAGACATATCTTATTCAATATCTTTATTGATGACCTAATCTAGCAATGATAAACGTGCTCATCAAATTTGCAGCTGGTGCTAAATTAAACACAGATGCTGATATGCTAGATGGCAGAAATAAAATTTAAAATGAACTCAACCATTTTCAAGATAGTTTCTTAAAGTCAAAAAAGACAAATGCAAAATGTTACACTCAGATAATAAAATTTCACAAATTCACAAATATGAACTGGGGAGAGATGAGTTTAGTGGAAAAATATAGCATGAGGGCATTAGAGGTCAGAGCTGATGAAAGGAACAATCATTTGATGGTACGATTATTAGAATTAACATAATTGATAATTATTAGAAGTATGAAAACATGTAAAGACCAAGAAGGGGATCTGTTCTGTTTCAGATAGGTCAAATTCATATTAGAGCATTGTGTTACCACACTTCAGGATTTGGCCATCATAAGACAAAGGGATAAATTTGGTCTATAGCATTTAATGAATGAAATTGGGGCCAATGAGAAAATGTTAAATTAGTGTCTGATTTTTTTTTTGTACAGGAGATTATCCTCTTTTTAATATAATGTTTAATTATATACACACAAAATAAAGTCAAGAGAAATTTTGTTCCTAGGGACACCCCATTCTTAGAGATGGCTCAGAAAAAGAATAATCATATTTTGAGTGTTTTAACTCAGTTACTTGAAGTTAGGGAGTTAATCAAGATGAGTTTTTGGATTTCCTTCCAATTATTTATCTCAGTGACTTCTGTAAATAATTATATAGTTGGTTACATGTATATACACACACATAAACATATATATATGTATATATATATTAAGGATATTGGAGAAGAGAAGACGGCATTACTGGATCACAAACTACATTATCAAAACTGATAATATTTAAAATATTTTAAAAAATGAAACATAGCTCAGTAGCATAAAATGCTAGAAAATAAAACCCAGAAGAAAATGCACTCATCAATTTAGTATTCAATAAATCTAGGAATACAAGCTTCTGTGTTGTACAATCTTAATTTGACAAGAATTGCTGGCATAATTGGAAAGTAGTAAGGGAGAAAATAGGTTTAGATTAGTATCTGATATTATTCATCACAAAATGTTGTCAAACAAGAGATCATCTAAATACAAAAAATTACAACATATAAAGAAGAAAAATGGAAAGGTGTATGTTTAGCAGTTAAAGGTAGCAGAAGAATTGAAAACCATACATAAGATAGAAGACATTGCTATAATCATAGGAAATATCTTTATGAAGGAGAACCTTTGGGACAGCATTTTATTCTGTCAAATTAAATGCCCTTTTTCAAAAATTTATCCTCAGCAAACAATGAACATCGTAGAAGTTCCCTGTGACCACATTCCTGGTGAACCTTTAATCTTATTTGATTCTGTACAGATTTGATAGTCACAGTTCTGAAAATGAGGCCAAAGAAAGGACGGTCACCTGAGTGAGCAGCAAAGGATGAAGACACCAGAGGTTCAAGTGAGAGAATACAGAATAGGTTTAGAAGCAGGGAGGTGAGTGGAGACAAAGAGAGAAGAAAGAAAAATTTGTGGGAAAAAGGAAGAATTTCAGAGTTTGGGGATCAAAAAGTAAGACCTCTTCATGGCTGAAGTGGATTGAAGGTGTAAATTGAGAGAATTAAGGTTGATGAAATGGAAAGACAAGATGTTTGAAGGAACTTTAACTGTCACTTTAATAATGACCTCTGGAATTTTTGCAGAAATAGTAGTGAATTTCAGTGGCCTGTGCAAGGCAGACCCTATTCTCTTTTTTTATTGAAAACCAAGACATTTGTGCTTTCCCAATCCTAGGACTCCTTTTCCGTTCTCCATCCGCTTTCAAAGATCACTGCTGGTGGATCAAGAGATTGCATGTTCTATTTGTTTCTATACTTGACAGTATAGTTCTTTTAGGACAAGTTATTTGAATTCATCAAGGAAAGTAAGTGCTCTCTTCAGTGCCTTGGATATTAATTTCCTTCTAGTCATGTTTGTCACGCCTTTTCACATAATAAAAAACAAACAAACAAAGAATGACAGACCTAGAACTGGATTTCTGATGCAATCTACATTTTACAGATGAGAAAACTAAGGGCCAGGAAAGTTAAGACACTCATCCAAAACTATTCTTACTGGCAGAGAAGACAAAAGCCAGACACAATTTGGCAGCTCTGACTTCTCTTTCTTCTAAGTCATTGATGTCAAATACACATAGGAGTTTGACTCCCTATTAAATTAGAAAAACTCAAATCAACTTTGTTTATGTTGTGTTGCATTTTTATTGATTTTGTTAAATATTTCATCATAGTGGCCACAGTGGGGCAGCTGGGTGGCACAATGGATAAAGACTTAGAGTCACAAGCCCTAGGTGCAAAGCTGGCCTTAGACACTTACTAGCTTTAACTCTGGGTTTATCATTTGACTGCTGTTTGCCTCAGTTTCCTCATCTGTAAAATAACTCCTACCTTCCAGGGTTATGGTGAGGCTCAAATGAGATATTTATAAAGAGTTTTAGCACAATGTCTGCAACACAGTAAGCAGTTTACATAAATGTTAGCTATTATCATCCTCCTCATCTTAATTATTATTTCCCAATTATATTTTAATTCTGTTCAGCCACACTGTGGAGTTGTGGGGCCCATGTAGCTTTGGGAGGCAAGATTGATGCTTCTCTTTATATTATATTCCCATATATTCTTAGCAGCTGTTTTAGCTCTTCTTTAATCTCCTTTTATCTATCTATCTATCTATCTATCTATCTATCTATCTATCTATCTATCTATCTATCTATCTAATAGAAGACAT
Organism: Bettongia penicillata ogilbyi; assembly: GCA_023548195.1. NCBI lineage: Eukaryota > Metazoa > Chordata > Mammalia > Diprotodontia > Potoroidae > Bettongia > Bettongia penicillata. Next base: position 121,850 of record JAJHZJ010000942.1, read on the forward strand.
ATCTTCTTTGATATATCTAAAAAAATAAAAGGAACCATATTTTTTTTTTGTTCTTAGGTTTCTTTGCCATCCTTGGCTTATTCTGAGCTTTGGGACTCCCATGACTCATAGGATCATACTGTGCTTTTGTATTAATGTTTTTGTTATAACACCTGTTTTTGTTTTCATTTTTTGCCCATGTCTTTTTTTTTAAATCTAAGGTAGTTGGTGAGTTCCCTGTGTATCCACATTCTCTTTCAGCAACTTACTCTTATCCCCCTTATTAGAATAATTTCCCTTTGCATCTTCAGAATTTCACTCCTGTGAACATCCCATCCTCCTTGCACTAACTTTACTTATGGAGTTTTAGTTCATAGGATGCAATATATAATTTCTTTCAAATAAAGCATTTTGGAAATATGCTTAAATTCACTTTAGTTACTGGTTATCCATCATATATTTATTTTAAAAGATTAGTGGTTTGTTTAATTTGCCTATTTCCTTCATTGAACAGATTGCAACCCTCACATATCTTAATAAATGGTTTCCTGAGATAATAAGGCTAAAATTTTTCATCGTGTGGTGGCCAGTCAGCTACCAGCCCTATAGCTGAATCCTTTCCAACTTGGTAGAAATGCCAAAGCTTAGCATTCACCCTCTTGGCCTCGGAGAAAAATGGCTCATTTCCATTCTATGATAAATCATCCAAGAAAGACTTAAGTGGAACTTCTATAATTCACTTACATTGTGTATGTATGTAAAATGTGTACACTATATACATAAGTTGCAACGCCTGTGTAGTACAAAGGGCAACTAAACCTGTAGTCCATATGCATGGGTTCAAAGGTTAGCTCTGCCTCTTAGAAGCTGTGAGAATTTGGCCAAGTAACTGAGATTCAGTTTCCTATTATCTATCTCATAGGATTTTTTTGTAAATTCAAGTTACCACATATGTGAAAATGTGTTATCAACTATAACAGAATATGTAAATGAGCTGTGGTCATGGTCACATTGAAGGTAACCTAGGAAAGACCCAGTCCTTTAAATAAGACTGATTAATCTTCCAGACTTAACTGGTTGATCATGGACACTACCTCAGCCTCCTCTTCATTAGTACTCAAGACAATGCATTATGAGTAAGAGAGAAAGTGTTGGCATAGAGAATTCTGCTTCAGGTTCATGAAAAGTAGATCCCTTATTAGGAAGGGTTAGCTATCCCTAGCCCATTTCTCCTTTTCTCTAAACATGATCCAATATCTGATGCATTGAAAGTAATAACATTAAAGTTAAATTGATTAAAGCTAACTGCAAAACAAGTCCCTTCAAAATTAGGTTTCATTTGAACACAATATGAGCAAATTAATTCTAGGCTTAGTTACAGTTACAAAAACACTTCACATTTCAAGTATGGTACATTTTGTCTTATAAACACTAAAGTTTGTACTATTAAGGTAATAATCTTCATAATGTCACCAAGTACAGAATGGAAACCACTTATGCTACTGATAGCTCATTAGTGGGAGAGAAGGATAATATGCCATAGAGTGTTGAGGTGGGAGTCAAGGAGACATAGATTTCAAGTTCTGTGTGACTTTGGGCAAAAGCTGTTTTGCCTTTTTGCACATCCCCATTTGTTTCATATAGGTTCTCCATCTGTAAAATAAGGGTATTGGATTAGGTTCAGCTCGGTAAAGCCAGTGTGACCAATACATATTAAGCACATACTGAAAACAAAGCGCTCTTCTAGGAGCAAGAGAGTGCACAGATAAAAATGAGATAAGGTCTAAATTCTCTTATGATGAAAAAAATCTGTGATTCATTGATATCATAACCCAGAAATAGGAGCAAAGCGAGAAAACTTCTTTATTCATTTGGAGAGGATGCCTCAAGACAGAGAACTCAGAGCCCTCAACCTCATCTCTCATTCTCAAAGATTTACTTCTATAGAGAGGGTATGGCTATGGAGCCTACAGTGATTTTTAAAATGAATATACTAGCAGTCCACTCTAGGGAGCACAGCACAGAATTCTCCCATCTCAGTCAATCTTCTCCCCTTTATCCATCAAAGCTCTGTTCTGAAGATAACTCATCTCATGTATCTGTTAGGCAAACAACCATTTGACTAAAGTGATTCTTGCTAAGGTGTGAACTATTGTTGCTAGATTAATTCATTAAAGCTCCAAGATACATTTACAATTTAAAAGAAGATCCTCTTATTCTAAAGAATGAATTTTCTAATGCTAGAATTGGAGATATCTGGACATGAAGAATTCAATTCAATTCAATCGATGTGAGAAGATTACAAAGGCCCCAGAAATTACACCTGAAACAACTTATTTGCTTCTGAGGCAGGCCCTAAATGCAGAACAAAATTATAATATACTGTAAGACTACTATATTATAAAATATTGTGATTTTATACTATAAAACTATAAGAAATAAAAGGAATAAGGAGTGAGGTCTTTAGATAACCATTCTATCTTAGCTAATTGAAGTACTAAAGTTAATTTTAGTTCAGCTTTGAACATAGAACTGAAAGTATCCTAATACTGATTTTTTTTTCCATATTGACTTTCTTCAGTGTAATTATGAATACCTGGAGGTTTAAAACAAAACACAAACCCATAGATAACCATAATAAAGTTCACCCCAATAATCAGTCCCAGTGGGTTTGACCTGGCCAAGTAAGCTATTTACAGACCTTGCTGATCTTGGCCACTGGATCCAGGCCCAGGATTCCTGTGGGATCATTTTAATCCCTAAACCTTGGAAATGAAAGTGGGGCAGGGTCAATTCTTTAAAAAAGTGGTATGCTCTATTGCTGTGGGATAGTCCTGGACTATTTCACTGACACTGAAGATATTTTTCATCTAATTCTGAAAGCACAGTCACTTATTAGTAAGTATTTGTTCAATTGCTTTAGAGTGATTCTGATTTATCTGATATTCTAGATGCTAAGATATCAATCTTAAAAAATTACATTAGTACTAAAGCTCCTCCAAAGCTCCAATGTGATAGTAACACTAATTTAAGTTAGAATATATATGCACAATGGCTGAACAAAATTTGACATATAAATAAAATGGATTATTAGAATAGATAGTGTGGGTTAGGATAAGGTAGACCTATAAACAAATTTTGTCTCTGACAATGTAGTAGCTGAGTGATTATGGGAAAGTGGCTCAATCTCTCAATGCCCTAAGAACTTCTCAAAATCTGTGACCTGCAGCTGAGTTGCTTCTCTGCATAGGAAAAAAGGAGTTTTCACCCCGCAATTTCCCTCCACTCACGAAACTACAGGTTGAGACATAAAAAGAAGATAAATATGAAGAAATCAGAGAAATGTATGGAATACATGTGAACTAATATAGAATTAAGAAAGTAAAATCACTATGTAATTACTACAATTATGGAAATGAAAATTGTCTTCAGATTGAATGTAATGTTCAATCTTGATCAAGAGGGACAGTTGACAAAAACACATCCCTCCTCTTGGCAGAGAATTGGTTGACTATGGGTGTGTAATATTGTTACTATCATAGTCACACTGTGTCAGTGAATTTTGCTATTTTTTTCATTTAAAGTGGGATTCTATGGGATGAAGGGTATTCACAAGGACATGACAATGTTATTAAAAGAAAATATCCATAAGTATATGTTTGTAGAAGACAGATTTAGAACTCATGTAGCAATAGTTTTAATTACATTTGGATATTCTTATTTGATGAAAAGTTAGTAAGAAAGCACACCAATTTATAATCAACAAGAATAACAGATGAGAACTTAGATTACTTGTTTTTAGTTGTGCAATATCCTTACTGTATTGGGACCTTTGGAAACCAATGAGTGTGATAGAATTTTACTGAATTATGGCAGAAATCAAGAGATACTGAGCGGCTGGTTTGGCCAAGATAGAGTTTCTATAAGAAACTTGTTGTTCTTCAGTTGCAGCTCAGTTTCATTGTAGAATTGGAATACTGAAGGAACAGAAACAATCCTGATTCAGGTAAAATAAATTGGACTAGTGAGAGATGAAGACAAAAGTGAACAACTGATACAAAAGAAGTCAGAGTGTATACATCTTGGTCATGGTTACAGAGAATTATAGTCTGATAAGGAGTTCCTGCTTGTGGCCTTCTTTTAACAGTGTGCTAGTAGAGAGAGTTGGTATGAGCAGCTAGGTGGTGCAGTGGATAGAGCACCAGTGCAGGAGTCAGGAGGACCTGAGTTCAAATCTCACCCAGATACTTGACACTCACTAGCCGTGTGATCTTGGGCAAGTCACTTAACCCCAATTGCCTCATCCTGGGTCATCTCCAGTCATCCTGATGAATATCTGGTCACTGGATTCACATGGCTCTGGAGAAGAAGTGAGGCTGGTGACCTGCACAGCCCTCCCTCAATCAAAAAACAAAGTCAAGTGTAAGTCATGTCATCATTTCTATGATGGCATGGTCTTCTTTGGCAACAAAGGACGAACACACACAGCAGAGAGTTGGTGGATGCACTTACCTTTGGTATCTAAAAGGAGGCACTATCCTATAAACTGGGAACTTGGCTGATTACAATCAAATGTCTAGGACTAAGAAAGATGTTTCATTATGATTCTTGATCTCAGAATCCTGGTCTTGGGTCTAGAAGGGAAGTGAGCATCTTCCAATGAAGATTGTCATGACAAAGAGTCAGAATCCTCCTTCAACTGACCAGATCCCAATTTTCTAGAGCCAAACTAAAGGAATATCTGAGAAAATCCCTAATCCTTCCAGATGATGTGGCCCTTCTTCCTGACACAGATTAAAAAAAATCTCCTGGGATGATGATGATGACAGCTAACATTTATGTCATTCTTAACATGTGCCAGGCATTGTGTTAAGCAATTTACAATTATTATCTGATCTGACACTCACAACAAACCTGGGAGGTAGGTGCTATTCCTCATTTTACAAATGAGGAAACTGAAGCAAGTAGTTTAAATGACTTGCCTACAGCTAATAAGTATCAAAGACTGGATTTGAACTCACAACTTCCTGACTACAGGTCTGATGCTCTATCCATTGCACCACTAAGCTGCCCCAACATTCCTTTTCAAAAATTTTCTGTGGTTTTTGTTACATCAGGATAAAATGTAACTTAACCTGGCATTGAAGAACCTCTAAAATATGTTTCTACATTCCCAATCTACTTCTTGTAATTAATAACCCATATTGATATGGTTTTTTTAAGTAAACACTTTTACAAAGCACTTTTTCCATACAACCATCTTGGAAGTAGTACAGTTATTAGTATTCCTATTATACACGTGACAAAACTGAGAGTCAGAGGGCATAAGTGGCTTGACTTTGGTTACACAGCTATCAACTGACAGAGCTTGGATTCAAATCCTGGTCTTCTGACTCCAAGTGTTTGATTTTTCCAGGAAACCATGTGGCTTTTCCCTTAGATTTGCTCTGTCATTCAGGCAGACAGGACTGTTGACTTTTTCTGCCAGTCTTGTTCCCACTGCTGGAACACAGCCCATGTTTTCAGGTGTCTTTCTTTTCTTTCTAGGTCCAGATCATTTGCCATCTTTTCCATGAGATCTTCCTTGAACAAGCACATGACTCACATGCACTCATGCACACGTGCTCACACGTGTACATACACAGAGCTTAAAGTAATCTCACCCTTTTCAAATTGTCCTAATACACTTGATCTTAATTTCTCTTTTGTTCCATTAGATTGTTCAAGAAACACAGGCAGAGTAAGACTATGTAAACATAGGTCACAAGAATGGCACAGTACTAGGCTGGAGTCTTGAGTTAGCCCAAGTAGGTCATCATAGCTGCAAGACTATAGGTGAGTACAAGGTGAGATAGCAGTACAGACAGGCACTGTTTTGTCATTTTATTTCCCTAGTCTCTAAACTGAGACCATATGCATAGTAAGTCTTTAATAAATATTTGTTAAAATGTTTGGATGAGGAAGATTCCCCACACCCTGAAAACCTAAAGTTGGCCTAAATTAGACAAAATCTATGTGTTATGTTATCCTACCTGGAAGAACGTCAAGGAAAGTGCTCCAAACTTCACAAACAAAAGGTTTCACACAACATAGAAAGCTTGTCAGGAAAATACTTTACTCAGAACTCTCCTTCTTGTGACAGGCAGGTTCATACTGAACTATTCGTGCCCTGCTGAAACTTTTTTCTGACACTGGTTATGAAATGTCCAAACAAGCTTGACCCTGTTGTGCTAGTTTTATTAACCTGGCTGCTTACCATGTGATGCCTCTTACCTGCGTAACCTCAAAGCTGCCATGACCTTGTCTTGCTGCCATGACCCATTCCTGCCTTTACTTCCTACAGCTGTGACCATCTTCACCTGCCTGACTTGTGCATTTTGCTCTCCACCTGGTACTTAATTCCAGTAGCTGGGATGACTATAATTTTAGCCTTGTATTGTACCATTCCTACAATTTGCGCTAATAGGCTAGAGGTCTCACTCCTTTTTGTGTCTCGAGTTCAACTTGCCTCACGTCGATGCATGCCTTCCTCCTCATTTCACAGTCTGGTTAGCTTTAGCAACAAAACACACAGTACACCAGTGACTGAGATTTTGAACAAAGCTGTCAGTACATATCAGATGTTTGCTGGTGGAAAATCGCATGTTACATCTGTTGAAAAGAATTGCCTCTAGTTGTGGGGGAAAAAAGAAAGGAGAAGAGAGAAAAGGAAAGGAAAAGAAAAAAGAGAGGAGAAAAAAGGAGAGGAGGGAGAAAAAGAGAAGAGGAGAGGAATAAAAGAGGGGAGGAGAGATGAGAGGAGAGGAAAGAATAGGTAAAGTGAAAAGAGTGAAAGCTCTGGAGACAAGGCCATGGGGTTCAAGTCCTATCTCTCACATACCACCTGTGTAATCTTGGTCAAGGCACTTGGTTTCTTTGGGTCTCAGTTCCTCATCTATAAAATTAACAGATTAGAATAAAGACCCTTTAATGACTTTAATCAAGACAGATTAGAAAAAGCAAGCCAAGAATCTACTAAAATTAATGAAAACAAATTAATGCGTCTCTCAAGTCTCTTTTAGTCTAAATCTATGATCCCATGACCCTATGCTCTATGATAAGTATGGCCTTTTATTTGCAAGATGATTACTATTATTATTTTTACCATCTTCAGGCTAGAGGAAACATGAAGTTTTTTTACAGAAATATATCGATAGAGGTTAATTGGCCTTTTTTCATTTGTATTTAATGTAATGAATAAATACGAGATTTAATTTTACTTACATTTTGGTTGCTATAATTCCTTATGATTGATGTAAATTTGTATACTTGCATTACCAACGACAAGTTCCCATTACTGAATTTCTAGTTAATTTGTTAGATTTTGAAGTTGTTAATTATTTTTAATATTTATGCCAGCAATTTAGTAGATGCTTCATAGAACAGAATTAGAAGCAGTGCCTTGCCAAGGGTTGAATTTTGCATTAAAAAACATGAGCCATTAATGTTTTATTTCTGATACAAAAAGAATTGAATTCAATATTGGGTCATGTTTAGAAAATAATGGTTTGAAAAGTTGAAATCTCAGCACTGGGATCAATACTCTTACTTAATGTTCATTTTCACATAGTCTTTTAAATAGTTATAGATTTCTATTACATAGGCTAGATTATTCATTATGGAATATCTTCTAGAGTGGATCAATATTACAGTAAATCAATATTAAAAAGTGAAGACAGTTACATGGATTTTATACAAAGCATGAAATTTGGGGTTACTATATTTACCATGTTTGACTTCCTTCATGATAGAAAAAACTCTTTTTTTCCACTTTGTCTAAAATCCAGGGATTGATCATTTTTTACCTTGTTTATTCAAAATACCATATCTATTTTAATCACCCTCAATTTCCTTATCAAAACTAAAGTATCGTGGACTCTCAACTATGTGTCTTGCACCTTGAATTGTTCTGGAACAACCATTTATAATTTAAGAGGAATTATCTTCAGCAAACATAAGAAAAGATGAAAATGTTTAATTAAATATGATATAGATGTAAAAAGAAGATGACACTAAACTTACCAATTTGTTTGGCAATCATGAAATATACCTGGCCATCAATAAATTGTACAATTGTTTCTATAGTTAGTATTTCTCATGGTTATTTTTATTTGCCAAATGGCAATCTATTAAAAAAATTTTTTTTCAGTTTTGTATAAGCCTTAGCAAAGTGACTTGGATGCCCTAGGTTGAATTTAAACTCATTTCAGGGGAAGTATAGACATGTGAGTAGAGGATCTTCTTCCATGTCATTCATTTTCTCCCCCAAAGACCTTCTAATACATCATTCAAATTGACATAGGCCATAATTTCTCCACCTTGGAAGTGTGACATGGAGACATGACAGCTGGCTCCAAATGTGTGAAAGTTTGCCATATGTAAGAGAAATTTGACTTACTCTTCCTAGCATCAGGGTACAAAATCATCAGCAATGACTAGAAGCTACAGAGATATAGGCTTTGGTTTAATGCACAGTACACCTACAGAAAGCTTTCATTCTAATCTCTTAGTGAAAAATAAAAGTGGTCTCAGAATTCTCAAAGGTTATGCCAATTGAAGATAGGTTCTAGAAAGGTCTGGCAAGCTGGAAAGCCATTAAGTAGCATGTATCTACTGTCTATGGAGAATAACTAAGAGGAGGCATTTCACTTGCAGGTTGGTCACAAGAAAATGCATTATTTTGGCCACAACAACTCCTGAAGCAGAAATACAAAATGGTTCTTAGACCTGTGTGATTTCCTTCCACTTTCTCAAGAAAGGAGGTAGAATAAAGAACAGAGGAGGCAAAGAGTACATAACTATTTGACTCTCTGCCAACATGACTTTAAATGATTATTTAAATGTGAAATCTTTTTCCAGTGATTAATGACCAAATGCACTACTGGAGGAACTAATCTATATCCGCATAGACATTCTCACTTGAAATGAAACCAGAAAATATAAACAAGCTGGAAGCACCTGGAAGGGTGACTCACAGATTCTTTTTGGAGAAGTATCCAAAGGATTGCAAGGATCACAGATCATGGGGATCATAGATTTAGGACTGGTTGAATTATTAGAGGTATGCCTGTCCAGCTCCCTCATTTTACAGATGAGAAAACAGAGGCAGAGAGGCTAAGTGATTTGCCTAATGTCACATAGCTAGTTAAGTGGTAGAGCTGGGATTTGGACCAAAGTCTTTTGACTCCAAGTCCAGTACTATTTCCACTGAACCATTCTGCCTGCTTTATTTGGAAGAACAGTTTTGATTTTGTGCCCAGTGACAATAAGATATATGATTTTCTAGGACCGTTTACCCTCTCACTTTGTAATTTTCCTAAGGAATATAGGGCACACCACCACAGAGATAACTGTGGCTTATGCAGCAAAGTTTATAGCAGAAAGCAAAGAGAGTCATTTTTGCAAAAATCTAGAGAAGATCTTCTAAAATAGGATAACATAGAATGTTACTCTTGGTAACTTCATTATGAAAGTTGGCACGGGAAAAGATGATGAAAAGTATGTTGGAAAATTTAGTTCAAAAATTAAAAAAAGAATGCAGCTAAGGGCTTTTAGATTATTCATGACTATATATTAAAGACATCTTGATTCTTATGCTAATGTCAGAAGGTGCTGATATGTGTGGTGGCCAATGCACAACATCACAAAAATAAAACTTTATTTTCTCAACAAGCTAAAATGACAGGAAAAATCTAATAAAAGATGTATGTAATTAGACATAAATATAAACTACATTGGTATAAAAATCATCAAAAGATCAAGGTGGATGAAGTATTGCTTTTTATACAAATTATGTGAAAAAATCTAGCACTTCAATCAAGTCACAGGTCAACATGAATCAAGAAATAGTGTAGCATGGTAGTAAAAATTTTCACTTAAATCTTAGGCTATAGGAAAAGAAGTATCAGAATTAAGAAAAAAAAAAAACAAACTAAGAGTCTCACAGTATTCTTCCATGGTCAAAACCACATCTAGAGGGTCTTATTCAATTCTTAGTTACATTTTAGGAAGAACACTGTTCTCTTGGAGCAGTTAGGGGTAGGTGACTATGATGATAATGGAATTGGAATATATCAAGAATATATAACACAGAGAAGTCACAATGAAAGAAAGAAGAATGAAAGTTGTCTTTAAGTATTTGAAGGATTATCCTGTGGACAATGGATAGACTTATTGTCTTTGGTCACAGAGGACAGAAAGAGGGGCTCTGGATAGAAAATGAGGAAAGCTTCTATGAAAGGAAAATTTTCTGACACTTAGAGCTACTCTACAGTAGCCTGAGATGACTGGAAAGATAGTGCATTCTTCCTTAGTGGTCTTCAAGCAAAAAATTGGTTACCTTTTGTTTTGGTTGCTAATAGAAAGTATTCTTGGGTAGTTCTAGGCCTCCATGATCTCTTCTAACAGAATCAGATTCTGAATTCTGATTCTGAAGCGAATAGATTCAACAGTTATAGCAACAGTACTAGATGGTTTTGAACGACATATGTTTAAGGGTTTACTACAGCTGTCTCATGGTACCTTTGTATGGCAAATCAATGCTGCTACCTGAGTTTTGCAGATAAGAATAGTGTGACAATAGTAAATGAAAGAGAGCTACCTAACTCTACAGTGAATCAATGAAATTGCATTCCAGAACTTCTCTTGTATGATGACAGCTCTACAATGGCTAATACAAAGCAATAAATAGCTGCATATCACCTTAGTTTTCTGTAGTCAATCACCTTTATTTTTCAAAGACTTTTCTATGGATATATAACTGTACCGAAATCATTCTTCTAAATGGAAGTATATAAGTACATTTACTTTCAGTTTGGCAGTTTTGTTAAAGGCTATGAGACAGAAGGGACAATGTGGCCTTATGGAATTTCAAAATCTAATCAAATGATCTATGAAGTTTTACTTATACACTGGTGAAAGGTGTTTCCACATAAGGAACTCTCTACCTTGATGAAATCTCAAATCTGAACCACTTAAACCTATGACCTTCTCTGTCAAAAAGGAAAGAAAAAGTCTTTTGTGGCCCAGCTGGCCTACTACTACTAGGGTCCCCTAGATCTAGACTCAATGGTACCTAAATACTTTCTGGACAAGGACAGTCTGAACTAAAAGAAAGAGAATCAGAATTTTCCCTTTTTTTCTGTTTAGCTGACTCCATTTTTGAAGTACCAATAGTTTTTTTTAAATAAACTAAAGTATAGTAAGTATAGATTTAAATTTAAATAAATTTAAGTATAGGTAAAAATAACCACATAGTATATGTAAAGAGACTTTTCTAAAAAGAGGAGAAATTACTCAATGCATAAAGTATACTCTAGGTGTAAGAGCAATTTATTTCCTCCTTGAGAAAACAAAAGTTTTACAACATACAACACAAAAGACTCATGTGTATATTAACAAATACTTAAAATGTGAAATGATTCATCTTTCTATTCTGTATTCCCTTCCTGAAAGGCATTATACATTATACTCCCATTTTGGAGCATTGCTGAAAAGATATTTCCCTTTCACTTCTGATCTCAGACAAACTTAGAATTCTGTGAGAGCAAGGACTAACATGTATGAAACAGCTAAAGTTCAATGCAAACTTAATATGTGATATCAAGAAGATTTTATTATTATATATACTTAGAAAAGATTAGTTTTTTTAATGCATTCCAACAAGAAAAGTATTCTGTATTATGAATTAAAAAGCAATGATTGATATCAAGTCACATGGCAAATAGTGCTGTCAAGCCTAATCTATCCCCCAAGTGTTGGACTTTCTCTAGATGTCATATCCTGCTTCTAGAGCCGTTCTCTTAGCAATATGACAAGGTTGGCAATAATTACAACTTCAGGTCCACTATCTCAAGGCAATTCAGTTCTCTTGACATGACCATGTAATGAGGATGAATGGTAGCACAACTTTGAAATAATTTCTAACTCATTGTGAAATAACCCTGAGGAAGATGGGTAAAAGAAGAAACCTGTATACCAATTGAAATGGAATTGAGAATGGTGGCATAGCAATCAGTAGAAATATAGCATCAGGGAAAGATGGATTTGGGCCAGAAGATTTGGAGCTGAATCCTGGCTTGTCCACTTCACTTGTGTGTCCTAAGACCAGTCACTACACTCAGTCTAAATACCCTTAACTGCAAAGCAAGGGGGTTAGACTATATGATATGTAAGATCCCTTCCACCTCTAAATTTGTAATCCTATGATTTCTCTGTAAAGTGGCCATGGTAGTATATAGGGATGAACTCGAAAAATACATGGGCTATTTTTATGTCCAAATAGGACATGTAGCAAACAAACAAAACAAAACAGCAAAATGTTTCTCGTTCATTAGCCACAGACGCTGATCTAATTGTTTAACTAGTATCTTAAGTACTTACTATGTGTCAGACACTGTGGTAAATGCTGGGCATGTCAATACAAGGAGATAATCCCTATTCTCAAAGCTGAAATTTTATGCAGGGGGAGGCAGCTAGTACATAGATAAATATATATAAAATCAATCACTAAAATAATTCATTTAATAGATAAATCAGTGAATGAATATATATATGCATATATATATACACATACATTTCTGTAGATAGATAAATAGACAGATATAGAAGTAGATACAGATATAAGAGGAAGGAAGGAAATAAGCATTTATTGAGGATCTACTATGTACCAGGCAAGGTGCTAAGTGCTTTACAAATATTATGGAATGGGGAGACACATGTGATAGACTGATTAAGAAGACATTACAATAATGTAATGACATTACATTACAATTGTCCATGTGACAAATGATGAAGATCTGAATTAAGGTTTGTGCATATGTGAGGAAGGGCTTGGATGAAAGAGCTGCTGTGAGATGGCAACTTGTGGCAGTATCTGCAAGGTGTGGGAGAGGGAGGAGCTGAATATAATGGGAAGCTTACCACCAGGTTCACATGTAAAGGAGCAGATAGAAGCAGGTTAATACCTATTCTGAGGTTGTAGATAGGTTTCGGTGGAGATAAGGACAATCCACTTCTCTAAGATGAAAAATGACTGCATGCTAGATAATTCAATGGATAGAATGTTGCATATGAAATTCAGAAGACTTGAGTTAAAACAAAAATAACCTTTGTCTGCCTCAATTTGCTCATCTGCTGAATGGGGGGACAGTAGCCTCATATGATTATTGTGAGGATAAAATTAGATAATATTGGTAAAGCTCTTTGCAGTTCTTAAATAACTGTACTCAACTATCACTGTCCTTGTACTAGTAACATTTGTGAAATGAGGGCCCTTTTTGAGGACAGGAAGGAAAAATCAGAGGTACCATATTTCTGAGGTTTATTATATCTCAAGGACATGAGGTCCTGGTGGATAAGGGAGATCTTCAACAATCTTGACTATAGGATGAATAAATGGATCTTTCAAGGGCAGGGGTATATAGAACCTGAAAACCTGGGTTTTGGCCCCCGCTCTATTGCTCTGTCATCTTTGAGACTTTGGGCAAATGGTTCGATCTCTTTAGGCCTCAGTCATTATAAGAGGGTTGGAATAGATAACGTCTAGGGTGTCTTCTATTTTTAAATCCTAGGAACCATACATCTTTTTGTTCAAAGAATAAATAAGTAATGACTACATTCTTAGAAGAATGACTATATTCTTACAAAGTAAATTCTTTTTAGTGTTAAAGTATTTAAGGTTTTTTAATCACTTTACTATTGAACCTAACAATAAAATGATATTAATGCATTAAACTAATCAACAAAAGTAACGAGCTAATGTCAGTTTATGCTCCTATCAAGAGATGAACACTCATTCACATATTTTGAAAGTTCCATTAATAAAAATAGTGTCTGGAAATTTTGGAATTTGTACTCTTAAAAAAATGCTATCAGGTTCTACACCTTACTTTATGACCTAGAGGCACAATTTAATATAATAATGAGCAATGAAAAATTTTATTAAATATCCTTTCACTTTAGTTCAGCCATACAAATTCATAGATGCACATGGGATTGTGAAATCATAGAAATCATCCAGCTAATTCTTTTATTTTTATTTTTAACTTTTTAAAGATTCTATTTATCCAGCTAATACTTGATTATAAGTTCCCGAAAGACAAAGGCTAAGGTGTACTAAAAACAAAACATGCAAACAAAAAACCACAAACTCTCCCATATGAGTTTAGGCTAAGAAAGAACTTTAAAGATAGTAATGTAATGATGGAGGAAGGAAGTAGAGGACAGGGATCAACCTGCTTTGTCTGCATTCGTGTTCTGCATTTACTCAAGATATATCTGAGTTGCTCAGATGTTCACTAGGAAGCTAAGAAATGAGTCTTAGGAAGGTTTCAAATTCCTTAGCAAGAGGAATAGAGAAAACATAAGTGTTGGGGAGCCATGAAAAGAGGTTGAAAGGTACCTGATCTCCTCATGTTAAGCCCATGTTTTGGAAGACACAGTATTCTCTTGATTTTGGCTTGATAACTTCAAGAATACCTGGTATTTCTTTTAGTATTTATTTTCCTCTATACTTCTACTGTATGCTGTCCTAACATTCTATTTAGCAAGCTGATAGACAAGCTTAGAAAACCTGTTTTTACTTTTTAATTACCTTGTATTGTTAGTGTGAAAAGCAGAAATGAGAGGACTCACATTTTGGAAATTGAGGAAGTTGCAATTTGGGGAATGAGTAATAATTTTAATCTGTTATTCTATCTCCTCTAATATTTATGTGGAAAATGGTGAGTGATTCATATCTATTATTATAGATCTTGCATTCTAATTTAAATAAATGACTTTCTGTATTGTGATGATATCACATAATTCTGCTGTGTTGGAGGGAGAACAATTAAGGAAAAATGGGGATCTGTGGGTAGTAATTGAATAAATGATAAGCCCAAATAGGTTTTTTGGAACTTGTGTGTGGAAGTAGAATTCTGAACATAGAGGAGGAAATGGAGTCAGAGAATAAATGATGTAACAAAGATCACACAGCCAGCTAATGGTGAAACTCAAATCAGATCCCAAGTTTCCTGAATCATGATCTAATTTTTATTCTGCTAGATCACACAACAATCCTTAATATGTTAGGTATATGATAGGTAATCAATCATTAGTTGTTAAACAGAACTGAAGTAGAAGCTGATGATCCAGCTTGTTTATTTTCTACCTTCCTGGGCCTTTTCTTTTCTTACTTGTGCTTCTCAATGATCATTTCCCTCACCCTTAGAACCTGAAAAGGCAGCAAAGACAGAGCGCTGGATTTGGAGAACAGAACCTCAGCATCAGAGTCCAGAACCTGCCTCTCTCCCTTAATACCATTTTGACCTTTAACAATATACATAACTTTTATAAACTCCACCTTTCTCATCTGTAAAATGAGGGAGTTGGACTAAATATTTTCTAAGAAATCTTCTAATTATAGATCTCATGAACATAGAGCACTTCGTATTTCTAGACACTTATAAACTACTTTGTATTATACTTATTTGTATGTATTTATTTAAATATAGAAAAGATTTTATGCATATGCCTGCAGAAATTTCATATATCTGAAATACAAAGGCATATATAATCTTGTTTTTTCATTGTTTTTAAATGACATATATGTATGTGTATATGCATATATATATATATACATATATTTTAATCTTGTGTTATGTTCTACTATTATTAGGTATTTATGTATCAGAAAATTCTGAAATGAATCATTATAAAACAATAATACCTACAAATCTGTATATTTTACTTTTCAAATAAAAATCTACACCTATTTAAATACACAACATATACATGTGTATGAGAGATTTCATGTGTTTGAATTCTATATGTGTATGTGTATATACACTCAAAATTATATGTATAGATGTGTATATATTTCATACACACAAATAAGTGCATGTATGTATGTACGTATATATGTATATGTACATATGTATATCCTTATATATGAGTATGTACATGTGTATATCTATTTATGTATTCTCCTCTACTAAACATGTCAAGGGCAGGGACTATGCCAGTCATCTTTATATCTCCCACAACACCTAGGACAGTGTCATCCACATTGTTATTTCTGTTTAGCTGTTCCGCTGTGTCTATGTCTTTGTGACATCACGTACACGTCCCTGGCATTTTCTTGGCAAAGATACTGATGTGGTTTGCCATTTCCTTTTCCAGCGTGACCCCATTTTATAGAAGAGGAACTGAGACAAATGGAGGTTAAGTGACTTGCCTAGGGTCACAAAGCTAGTATCTAAGCCAAAATTTGAATGCAAACCTTGCTGATTCAATACCTGGTGCTCTATCTACTGCACCACCTAGGTTACCCACCATCCACATCCATGCTTAATAAAAAATGGTTGAATTGATAGGCAAGAGGTGGAGGAAGGTAAAACATTTTACTTTTGTTTCTTGTTAACAGATTTAGAAAAAAGTATAGTGGAGGAAGATTTCAAACTAGCCTGAACCTTGTAAAACTACATTTTTTTTCCATTTCAGTAAGCTCAGATATCCCCATTACTAGGAATAGCTGTGAACTATTTAAAATAAGCACTGTTCTCAGAGCTGTTCAGCTGTTGCTAACTATATCATGGCCTGCTGGGTCAACAGACAACTGTTTTTATTTATTTGTGGATTTCTGGGCTACATTCTATGTGTGAGAAACATTATATAGGCCAAGTTTCTTGTACTGCCTCCAGCCAATAAAGGAAGACTTTTTAGAGTAGCATTCCTCTTATCTGGCAGGAAACAAACTTGCAAGATACCCCTCTCTCCAGAAAAAAATATGTATCTTCCTCAAGGTGAGAACAGCAAAATATTAAATGCTGGAAACAATATTTTGTATTAATAAAAATACAAAATAAGGGTTTCATTATCTGGTGGTAAATCTATGGGGAAAAAAGCTTATATCAACCATGGCTATTTTTCTTAGAGTTTTAAATGAAAAATTTTACATTGAACCAGAGACACCATACCACAGTAAGTGACACCTTTCAGATGTCATAATGCTTGAGGTGCTAATGCTCACTAAATGCTTTTTGACAGTGATGGCAATGAAAGGAGGTGACAAATGGAAATGGCAGCCATATTGATTAGGGTAGACTACTTTGCTACTTGACAAGAAGGATAACTCTTAAAGAGGAATGCCCTAGCCAAATTGTAACCCTATTTGAGAACTATCAAGGGAATGATTTTTCTGAAGTTTTACATTTGTAAAACATTATTTCCATCATAATCACCATATAGAATCTAGACTAGATCATTTACATTATTCATTATTTCTACTTTCTGCTTTTGACTTGAGATATCTTTTGAATCTATTAGACAATAACGTCACATGTGCAAGTGCACTTTTGAAGGAACATCAGGTTTTCCAAATCCTCAGGATAATATTTACTTCAAAGAAAGGGGGAAAAACAATATACAGTCTGTGTTTTATGCTTTAATAGATAGTATATTGCATCAGGAGGAGAGTATCTCACGTTGTGGGAAAATACAAATTATGAGAAAACAATATGTTCTGCATCTAGAGGGTCTAGCTACAGAAGTTCATGTTTTCAGATCAACAAAGTTATTATTTTGAGATTACAAGTATTTGTGTTGCCACGGTTTATCTCTTTATGTTTGCTTACACAATCCAAGTATCTCAGTATTTGATTCCCTTTCTGTGAGTGGGGAAGTCCTGATATTTATCCATTCTATGATGCTGAGTGCCGTAAGTGAAATAATATGGCAAAATTCTTGACAAACTTCTATTCAAGCTTTCATTATTATTCTTGTTATTAGCATTATTATCACCATTAGTGATATGACTGTTGAGATATTTCCATAGGTTGTGGACTGATACATGGGTGCTGAGTCATGCTGATCATTGCATGAGGAACCTGGTACCATGTTCACCTTGGAACGAAGTCAGTTAGGGGTGATTGGTCTGTGGCTGGTTGGTAGAAGGTTCAATGATAGCTATATTACCATGTACCTCAGACTGTGGGGGAACCTAGGACCCAGGCTTCCTCTAAATAGCACATAATCCTGCATTTTTTCAAATGGCTGGATTAATCCATTAGCAAGAGAGTGTAGAAGCTCATTATTTGGCTCACTTCTGATATCTGGAAAAATATATTGATCCTTTTGATACAATGCTTCAAAGACAACAATATGAATAAAACATTTAGCACTAACAGTAAAATAAGAAAATGGCTATAGACTATCCTACTTCCATAAAAAGCATGTAAAATGCAGATTGTTGTAACTCTCACCTCAGCACTATCATGGTCATCAGTCAAAGGTGGAAATCTCTGGGGAAGGTAGAGGATGGCATGCAGAAGATGTGGGGTTCATACAATTATTTAAATTGTTAATTACCTTGCAGGTAATAAAGGTATATTCTTTTTTTAAATTAAATTTTATTTTTTTTCAGTGAACAAACATCGATTTTATTTCTCTCATGCTTTCCCCATACCATTAGGACAGAAAAACAAAATCAAAATAAAATCTCTACAACAAAGACATATGGTCAATTAAAACAAATCCCCACATTGGCTATGTCCAAAAATGTGTATCTCATTCTGAATATCTAGTCCATTTCTGTCACAAGCTGGACAGCACTCTAAATCAGTTGTTCTCTGTAAACTTAGTTGATAATAAAATGGATCGGATTCTTACACTTTTCTCAATTATTTATTTTTATAATGCTGTTATTATTGTATGGATCTGTTCATTTCTCTCTGCATTAATGCAAAGTAAGGTTCAAATAATGGCTGCGACTCTGATCTCTTTTCATTTGTATGGTCTTCTACATGTAAGATAATAAATCCTCTCATTGCTTGTCTTTTATTCTCTAGAATATTTTTTTTTAACATTCTCTTCCTTTCAGATCATCAAAATATATCCAAAATCACTTTCAGACCCTCTATGTTATTTGACTCCATCTAAAACCCTCTCCCCATTAACAAATTCTCTCTTTTGATTGAGTCTTTTCATAATTAATTATTGCAAATTCAGTATTTCATTATCCATCTGCCTTCACTCAACAAACGTAAGATTATATTGAGCTTTGCTAAATTATTTATTCTTGGTTGTGAACCTATATTTTGTTCCCTCTGGAGTTTTGAATTCCCTGTTCTCCCTTCCAGTAATGTGGTAGCTGCTAAATCTTATGTAATATTGACTGCAGCTTCCTTGACTTCGGTTTTCTTATTTTTCTGACTTCTTGCAGTATTTTTTTTTTATCTGAAAGCTCTAGATTTTCACTAGAACGGTCCTAGAAGTTTTTGTTTTGAGATTTCTTACTTGAAATGACTGCTTTCTATTTTTTTTTTCCCTCTAGTTCTAAGAGATCTAAGTAGTTTTCTTATGTGACATTTTAAAAATACTATAGCTAGGCTCCTTTTTTTTCTTTTGGTCTTGGCTTTTGAGTAGTTCAAAGATTAGTAAATCATCTCTCTTTAATTCATTCTACACATCAGTTTTTAAATATAAGATATCTTACATTTTCTTCTTTTTTTCTAAATTTTAAAAAAGATTTTAATACTTCTCTCATGGAGTCATTAGTTTCTCTTTGGTATATTTTAATTTTCAGGGAGTTTGTCATTTATATTCATTTTTATACTTCTTGGGCTAAGAGGGTAAATTCTTTTTCCAAATCTAACTCCAGTAGCTTTCATCCTGTCTCTACTTTTTTCTCTAGGACTTTCATTTAAATAACATTTTAAATTTTCTTTTAAAACTTTTGCTTCTTTGTTTCTATGAATTCTAATGGATATTGTGGGCAAGCTATGTATTTCTTTGTATCTCTGCTGGAAGGAGTTTTGGAGTTAATCTCTTCTATTGGTTTTTATATCATGGGCATCCTCTGGCCTCATAATAGATCTTTATTGTTTTTCTTTGTCTGTTTGTTTAGTATTTCTTCCAAAAATTATCTCTGGACCACTAGGCACTGCTAGTTTAACTGGTAGTTCTGGAAGCCAATTCTGTGAATTCTTGACTACTCCAACTAATTAACTTGAGCTAATATCTTGTGTGGGGGACTGTATCCATAATTTTCTCTTGACAAATCTAAATTTGGAGATTTTGGCAAGGGATCTATGATTTGAAACAACCCATGGTTCATAGTTCCTCCATAGTTACTTGCCTATTTGTTAAATTTGTGGTCTTTGGCTAGAAAAATGACCCATTGTGATTTCTCCTATGATTTTCTGAGGAGACTTGGATTATAATGCTTTTTTGTTCTTTTCTGTCATTTTGGTTTGAGATGTGAGAGAGATAGAATGAGAGAGAGAGAGAGAGAGAGAGAGAGAGAGAGAGAGAGAGAGAGAGAGAGAGAAAGAGAGAGAGAGAATCTTCTTCAAGAGCTTCCAGTAGAAGAATGATAAAGAACTAGAGGGAAAATCTTTGTTGAAGAGAATGGATTGTAAAGCAAGTAGAAAAAAATGCAGAGAAGTATCTCTGGGGTTAAAAATAACTCATACTAAAAGAAGGGGAAGGAAACTTGACATCTGTTGAGGACAAAAGCAATAGTGCAAATGATGTTGGTAGCTGGGGCTCTGAAAAAGTAGGATAAAAGAAGTTCAAGTGAGGAGCAAAGCAAAAATATAAGGAAAAATGGGGAGCTGGAAGAGAAATAACCAAGCAGGGAGAAGAGATGCCTCACAGCTAATGCACTTAATATGGGAAAACTTTCAGCAAGAGAGAAATTATATTTAGACCTTGTGAAATGGACTCGGACAAGTTTTCTTGCTGGGGATCCTATCTTAGAGGAAATTGGAAAAGAGAGGACCCTTTTTTACACTGAGTCCAAGGACTTCACATAGCTGTTTACAATCTCTAATTAGCCCTGCCTCATAAAATAATCAGAAGACATGTTCTTGAAATCGATGATAAAGATCTCTTTCACTGTGTTGATGTTTTTCCCTCCTGCAGCCCTGGTTTCAATTATGATGGATCATGGATCAGTCATTGCTTGAAAGAAATAAAATGGGATGTTATATATAGAGAGAGACTACAACAAATAGAGTAATTTTTAAGTATCCAAGAAAGGGTATTGACCCCTGCTACCGGAATTAGAACTTGTTATTCAATCAATAAGTGCTAAGTAAAATGAAAAGGAGTTTGACAGAAATTAGATTTAGAACAGAATCATACACCATATACCATATACCAAGATTAACTCCAAAGAGATATATGACTAAGTTATTTAAGATTACATCACAAACAAATTAGAGGAACAAGGAAGACATTTCCTTTCAGAACGATGGATCAAGACAGAGTTTCTGTCAAACATGGGATAGTGAGGACTAGAAAACTGCATGAAAATTTTAATTATAGAAAATTAAAATGTTTTGTACAGGGAGGTTAACCAAGATAGCTGTGCAAAGGGAGGTTCTTGCCGGAGCTCTACCAAATAATGCTAAAATAATGCCTTAAAACAAATTCTGGCGTGAAACTATAGCAACAACAAAAATAGGGAGTGAAACAGTTTTCCATCCCAAGACCACCTAGAAGGTCAGCAAGAAAGTCTATCTCACTGGCTGAGAATAAAGCACAGGCCGGCGCAGGTCAAGCCCTGACAAGCTGGCGTCACGTTTTAGGGGTGACAGCACGTAGATGAGAAGAAGAAGATTGCAGGAAATCCTTTGCTGGCATTGCAAGCCAGACATTCTTGCATTGCCCATATGATTTTCCAGGTTGCAGTCCCAGGGCAAGAACACTAGCAGAAGCTGGGAACCTGATCACAGTTCCAGGGCAGAAAAGGGTAATTGTTACTCATAGAATAGAGCACCACACAGGAGAAGAGTGACTTCACCTCTTCCTAGAAAAGAGATGGGAAACCTGAAGTCTTATGGTCACATGTAGCCTCCTAGGTCCTTGTGTGAGGCTTTTTGAGTGAGCCCAAGTTTTGCAGAGCAAATCCTTTTACTAAGGGTATTGGCTGGATTCAGTCAAACAGCCACACTTGAGGACCTAGAGGACCACATGTGGCCTTGAGGCTGCAGGTTCCCTACCCTTGACTAGAGCATACCACCTTGGAAGAAGTGAAATCTAGTTGACCAGATTTCAGAGCTGACTAGCTCTGAAAACAACAGCATGAAAAAACTGGAAGCTTGGGAAAGTGCCTCCCTCCAACCTGAGAACAGAGCTCAACTTTGAGATAAATTTAAACCAATATAATAAAATGACATCTCTACCTAAGGTAATTTACTTGTTCGGTGCCATACAAGTCAAACTACCAAAAATTATTTTATAGAGCTAGGAAAAATAGCAAAGTTAATAGGGAAGAACAAAAGGTCAAAGAATAGCAGGAGAATCAATGAAAAAAAAAGTGTGAAGAAAGGTGACTTAGCTGCACCAGACTTCCAAGCTATATTACCAAACAGAAATCATCAGAACAATTAGGTATTGGCTATGATATAGAGCGGGAAATCAGTGGAATAGGTTAGGCACTCAATACACAGGAATAAATGATCATGGTAATCTAATACTTGATGAACACAATGACCCAAGACAAGTACTCACTATTTGATGAAAACTACTGAGAAAAGTGGAAAGTAGTTTGGTAGAAACTAGGTATAGACCAACATCTCACACAATATACCATGACAAGGTCAAAATGAGTATATTATTTACACATAAAGGGTGATACTATAAACAAATTATGAGAGCATAAAATAGTTTATCTGTTCAATCTATGGAGAAGGGAAGAATTTATGATAAAGAGATAAAGAGTATTACAGGATATAAAATGGATAATTTTGATTATATTAAATTAAAAAGCTTTTGCACAAAAATCAACATAGTCAAGATCAGAAGGAAAGCACAAAATCTGAAAATTACAGTAAGCTCATCTGATAAAGACCTCATTTCTCAAATACATAAGAGCTGAGTTAAATTTATAAGGCTACAAGCCATTCTCCAATTGATAAATGGTCAAAGGATATGAATAAGCAGTTTTAAGAAGAAGAAATAAAATGATTTTGAAAAAACTGTTCTAAAACACTATTCATTAAAGAAATGCAAATTAAAACAACTCTGAAGTACCAACTCATACCTATCAGATTGGCTGATATGATAGAAAAATAAAATGACAAATATTGGACTGGATGTAGAAAAATTGGGAAAGGAATGCATTGTAAACTGAATCAATCATTCTGGAAAATAATTTGGAACTATGCCCAAAGGGCTATTAAACTATTTATGCTTTGACCCAGCAATACCACTATTAAGTCTATATCCTAAAGAGATTTTTTAAAAAGGAAAAGAACCTATATGTACAAAAAATACTTATTGCTGCTCTTTTCTGGTGGCAAAGAATTGGAAATTGAGAAGCTTGTCAATTGGGGAATGGCTGAACAAATTGTGATATATGATTGTGACAGCATACTGTTGTGCTATGAGAAATGATGAGCAGGATACTTTCAGAAAAACATGGAAAGACTTAAATGAACTGATGCAAAGTGAATTCGGTAGAACCAGGAGAACATTGTACATATTAACAGTAATATTGTATAATGATCTACTGTGAATGACTTAGCTATTCTCAGCTAAAGATCCAAGAAAATTCTAAAGGACAAATGGTAAAAAATGCTATCCACCTCCAGAATCAGAACCAATGGAGTCTGAATGCAGATCAAAGCACAAGTTTTTAAATTTTTCCATATTTTTCTTGTTTTTTCATCTATGTTTTCTTTCACCACATGACTAATATGGAAATATGTTTTGCACAATTCATATATTGCCTTTATCAAATTGATTGCCTTCTCAAACAGGGGAAAGAAAAGGAAGGAAGGGAAAGAATTTGGAACTCAAGATTTTCAAAAACAAATATTAAAAATGTGTTTGTTACATGTAATTATAAAAATTAAAAATACTTTTTAAAATGTAGAAATGAAAGAAATACAATTAAGATGAAAAGTAAACTGGGAAAAAATCTTTGAAGTAAGCTTCTCTGATAAAGATCTTATTTTCAAAAGACATAAAAAACTTATTTAATGTCATAAGAATTGGAGCTATTTTTTAATTAATAAAGTCAAAGGATATGGACTGCCAGTTCTCAAGGGAAAAAATTTCAGTATCAAAAATGCTCTAATTTTAATGCACTAATAATGATAAAATGAAAATTAAAGCAAATCATGAGAATTCATTTCAATGTCATCAGATCAGAAAAGCTGATAATAAGGAAAATGACAAATGTTGGAGGCTATTAGGGAAAAAAAAGGTAGATGAATACACTCTCAGTGGATCTGTGAATTGGTATAGCTATCTTGGAAAGTAATTTTGACTATGCCTAAAATGATATTAAATTGTGCTTATTGTTTGACCCGTTGACATTTCATCTAGGATTATACTTTAAAGACACTAAAGAAATAGGAAAAAAGATGTATATATAGAAAAATATTTATGACAGCTCTTTAAAAAAAGAACTGGGAATTAAGAGAATATCCAGTATTTGGTGAATGGTTGAACAAATTAAATTAGATAAATGTGATGGAATATTGTCATGCCACAAGAAACAATGAAAGATATTGGTCTCACCAAAACCAAGGAAGGCATATCAATTGACGCAGACTAAAATCAGTAGAATCAGGAGAATTATGTCTACAATAACAACATTGTAATGACAAACAACTTCAGAAAAAATGTAAGCTCTCTGAGCAATGCAATGACCAATTATGATTCCAGAGATCTAATAATGTTCTATAATAATCCACAGAGATTGAATATAAGCTTAATTGGTGACAAATGAGGACAGCTAGTGAGAATATATGAGGATATTCATGAATATCAGCCTAACACATCTCTCGTGTTAATTATATTTTAACACCTTCCCTGTATGGAATAGATACACAATTCCCAAAACTAGTCTATGGTTCAGTGATGTTTACATGGATCCTCTAAGAAGTTCATAGATTGATTTCTTTACATCTGGAATTAAAGTATAGGAAATCATCTTCAATACAGAATCCTAGACCCGGAAGGGACATTAGAGCTCATCCAGTCTACTTACGTTACTTGACAGATGAGGAAACTGAGTTCCAAAGACTCAGTACCAATTAATGTGCCCAAGTGATATCACATCAGTGGTGGAGCCAGGTTTCTCTTACCTATGTCTAATGAGCAAAACTTCAATTATCCTAAGCTGTGCTTTCACATGGTTGCTTGTGTCATAAAACAAAATTTTTGCTTAAGACATCTAGGAAGTCAGTGTGTGTTATAAGATAATAATTGGAATAAAAAAAAACCAACTTGGTTATGATCCCAGGTTGTGCTCAATATGTGACCATGGTAGGCTATTGTCCTCTGAATCACAGTTTCCTACTTTGTAAATGAAGACAACATTCATGCTACCTACTTGATAGAATTGTGAAGAATGAATTTTGTAAACTAATGTGTTGAATAAATGTGAGCTATTATTACCTAGGTAAGAGAGATATAATTTCCCTAAGGTCTCATCAAAAACAGCACTATTTCCCTCATTAATTATGATGAGGTTCAGTCATTTGTTTTTGTTTTTTTCTCCTATGAAAAGCAGGGTAATAGGAGAGGGAAGCATATGGGTAATTTGCCTGCTTAAGTTCTCCAAGGCCACGAAGTCCTGGTTTGATACCTCATTCTGAAACAGATGCAATCCTGAGTTCCTCAAAGGACTATGTTAATACAGCTCAAACTCTAGCCAGAGTGTCCTAGTGGAAAGGCTTCAAATATGCCTGATGCATAGGTCATGCTATGTAAATACTTATGCCCCTTTCCCCATTTTTTTTGGCCATGACAACTTCTGAAACAAGAAAGACACAAAATACTCCTGAATCCTATATATTTCACCTTTCCTTTGTGTTAAATAGAAAAGAGAGCACAGGGTACTAAGAATAACACCATTTTTAGACTATATATTAATACTATGAGAGGCAAAATAGAATAGTGGATAGAGACTTGGCCAAGAAGACTATGGTTCAAACCATACACTGGACAAATATTCATACTGACTGTGTGACTCTGGGCAAGTCCCCTGATCTCTCAATCTTCTATGTAATTTTTAAGCCTATAAATTCTACATCAGAAGAGGAATATTCCTTACTTGAGACTTCCTTATAGTACTGAAATCACAGATCTGGTCATTACAAAGAGAGCAAAAAGTGTGGTCAGAAAGTGTGGTACAGGAATAGGAAATGAGAGAGTCTAAAGGCTTATAAACTCTGCACAAGTATACCGATTACAATGTAGGAGACATTTTAAAATGAGCTATCTGTGTATAGCCAGACTGGTTACTTGGAGGCAGGATCAAAATCAATACAAAATTAGAAAGAAGAACAAGAAGAAGAAGAAGAAGAAGAAGAAGGACAAGGAGGAGGAGGAGGAGAAGGAGAAGGGAGAAGGAGAAGAAAGAAAACATGTTGTGTAATTGCAAAAACTTTTACTCAAACTAAGCAAGTTATTATTGCTGAAAATGGGAAATGGATAAAAGAACAGATATCAATCCCGTTTATCACCATTTCCTATTTTGTAAATCAATCACTATAATAAGGAAAACAAAAGACCTAAGATCCAACTGCAGTCAGCAATTTCCTCACCAAGGAGAGAGATATTGTCAAAAAATCATTTTAGAATATAAATATTTAAAACTATTATAGTGAAAGGAGGTAAAATGTTATGAAATATTATATAATAGGAAATTATGAAGGGGGAGATCATTTTTAGTGACTATAAAGAGACCTAATTAGGCCAGTTTACCCTAAATTCATTTAAGAAGATGATTTCAAGAGGGGATGAGAAAATAAGTATGGAAAAATGTCTATAAAGAGTTCCACAACAAATTATTTTCTTCATAAATGACAGTGAAGTGAACCACTTCTGGGCTCTAACATTAGAAAATCCAACACATTGCCTGAGGAAACAAAATGGTACTAAAGAAAACAAAGAAGCAAAGAGCATCGGAACTAGACCAAATATCCACAGAGCAGGACTTTGTGGGAAGGAACATAGCATAATGGACACATAAGGATCTATTCTTAAGATACTTGGAAGAAAGAAAAGTACTAAGCACTTAGGAAGAAAATTATACAGACATTATCCCTGAAAAAGGTGACTAAGAAAATACTAATATCTGCTGACCCACACACCTACTCTTCCAACTTTACAAAACCTTTGAAAACACTCTACCTAATGTGTAATACTAGACAGAGCTTATATAACACTTTAAGGCATGCCAATAACTTGATAAATATTACCATTTTATCCCCCACTCTGGGAGACAGGTGCTCTAATTATCCCCTTCTATAGACAAGACAACTGAGGCAGGTTGAGGTGAAATGATTTGCCTGGGGTCACATGGTATTAAGTGTGTCAGAGATAGAATTCAAAATCAGGTCTTCTTGACTCAAGTCCATTTGCTCTACTCCCTGCATCACCCAGCTGCCTCTAGTTACATGAGGGCAACTTTGATGAACCTATGAGAATGGAAGAGGTAGGCTATTAAAATAATATTGTACAACAAATCACAATCTTTCAGTCATAATTGAAATGTGCAAAAAGTATAAGATCTCATTTTTAAAGTGCATATATATGGTATACACACATACGTATGTATACATGCATATAAGCATTCATACATACATTGTAATGCAAAACACCATTCTAAAGTCTCCTCTTCAACAGTATGCTTCAGATGCATATTCAAAATTATGTGATTCCATGAAAGATATAACACCAAAGAGATTTTTTTCAATCATCTGATGATTTAGCAAGCAAATAATAAAATGAGAGATATATGCTCAGCAAAGGTGTTTGCCACTCTCTTGGGGGATAGTCAATGCAAATAGCAGTAGAAAGAGTATTTCCTATAGATTGTGGATTCTTCCACATGTTTCTGTTTGCAGATGCATTTGTACTGATTTCACTAAGCTTTTGAACATTGGAGAATTTCTTAAATAATAAGGATAACAATAAACAATAGGTTGCATTTATATGGCCTTTAGGGCTGGGAAAGTGCTTCACAAAGATCTCATTTTATCCTCACAAGAAGGGAGGCAGGTGATATTATTATTCCCATTTTGCAGATAAGAAAATTGCAGTGGAAATATTTGAAAAGTGATGTCACCTTATTTCTACATATCTCTGGTTAAATAACTATTCAAGATCACATAGCTAGTAAATATATAAGGCCAAATCTGAATTTTGCTCTTTTGGATTCTTGGTCCAGTGTTCTATAAGACCTATAATTACTTAAAACAGTTAACCATTTAACATAGGAAAAATTATAATAAAGCAATAAATTAACAATTTTTATTATCTATAATATATAAAAATTATCTATGATTTATTATCTATAATTATCTATAATATTATCTATGCATTTTAATACAAAACCAACAGAGCTGGTTCATATATATGTAGAGATATGTAAATAGAGAGATAGATAGATATGATATGATATCAATATAGATATAGTTTAAGCACAGACAATTGGGTGGACAATGAACTGGACCCAGAATCAAATAGAAAAGTAGTAGGACTTACCTACCTAGAGTTGGAACATTTTGAAGCACTTTTAATAACCCTCAAATCTTCCCTAAATTAGTGGTCCATAATTTTAATATGAATGTTCATTTAATGATGCTGTAGGATGGCAAATAATCAATACTATTCTCAGAAAAATTACAGTTGCAAGTCACCTAAAATGCAATAGAAAGTCACATAGTGGGTACAACCACATTGGGACATTTTCTAAAAAAGTATTTCACAGAAGTATATAAAGGATATCAACAATATAATTGAAAAAGAACATGAAACCACCATGAAGTGAGAGCAAAGGATAACCAATGTTTTCCCTGCATATGCTTCACTAGCATCCACATATTGTCAGAGGAAGAGTCCCTTAATTTTTAGTAAATACCCCTATAGAATTTATGAAAAGACAGGGGCAAGAACTTCACAGTTGGAGAAGTGGTTGGAAGGTAATAATAGATTCATGGAAATTCCTAAAGTATATCATCAGTGATAAAAAAGTTTGAAAAGTGATATTGCCTCATTTCTATATATCTCTAAATTAGATGATAAACATTTATTAGAAGATTATATTAGGCTATAGTTGCTTCTTAGAACTAAGTTCACAAAAAGCATTAGGGAATTTTCTCAAGACTTTCTCAGATACAAGAGTAGTTGTGAGAAGTTTGAGCAAGAAGTTGTTGATCAAATCCTGAACCTTTTGTGTCCTAGATATAAGACCTTGGACAAGTAACTTATCTTCATTGGGGCTTGACATCTTAATCCATAAAATGGATTAAATTATCTCAAAGATCATTTTTCAGTGCTAGATCCTATAATGAAAATTTACATTGAGAGACTGGCACATTACTAACAAGAAACATAATGGAACTGAACATAATCTACAAAGAAATGAAACTGTAAGAATTTAATCAAAGGATAACATTGTGAATAGTGCCTTAGTGAGCTGAATTCAGACTTGTACCCAGTGTGATGCCTAAAATATGCTAAATAAGGATAAACCACTCATGGCCTTGTATTTTCAGAATCTTCATCTTGCCCTGGGGATCAGACATTTCAAAATGGGCAGTGAACAGAGGAGAATCAATAAATAGTTATTTATTAAGCTCTTACTATATGTGCAAAGACCAGAGATAAAAGTACAGAGAATAAAAGTTCTTGAATGAGGGACATTCTCAATGAATTTATATTCAAATGGGTGATGCTATCAGATTGTTACCAAAATTGGTGAAATTCTCACATGTGAGATGTCATATGGATTGGGGTTGGGTTTCCACAGTTTTCCTTTCCTTCTTCCACATTCAGTCACTAAGAGGCACATTACTATTTTATGAATTTTATCACCCCTTCCCCACCATATTTAACCAGCTGGTCATCTTAACCAGGTTTCACCTACATCGTAATATTGGAACATGATGTAATTCATCTTGAGCCCTAAATCCTTCCAGATCTGTCTGTGCTGTCAAATATAGCTTAGAACAGCCCCAATCATGGGTATAAGTTGAAAAAGCAAGGAAACATTGACAAAGAATTTCAAGATACATTTATCAAGTAATTAAGACTTTAATTTTAATAGAAATGGATAGATATCAGCATCAAAGCAAATCAAGAGATGGAAGAATTCTTTTTAAACACAGAAAAGTTCTGAAAAGAATATATTATGGCAAGATCTCCCTCTTTTTCTATTTCTCTCTGTCTTTGTTTCTCTCACACACATGTACATATGCACATGAACACATATTTACAATTGTATACAGAGTAGTATTTTGATGGAGCTTTTTGAGAGTAGCCTACTGTAGTAGATTAGGCATGGACTTGAAATTAGGAAGACTTTGGTTCAAATCTATCATCTGAAATTTCAAAGCTGTGTGATCCTGGGCATATCTCTTTCCCTCTCTGTACCTCAGTTTCTTACTCTGTAAAATGAGGGGGTCAAACTCAGTGGGCTTTTAGGTTACCTCCAACCCTAAGTATGTAATCCTATGTACCTATGCCACCTGAGTTCAAATTGACTTAAGTGGGCCAGTTGCTCTTCCATGAGTAAGTTTGTGAAATAAGCAAAATGGATTATGACATTTAGGACATCCATTAAACTAAAATGCATGCTGAAAAACAATGAGAAGTTTAAAACTGACACCCTTTTTGACTACATTCTCTCCTTTGTCCCAATATTCTTTGGAACTGAATATACCATATTTCTATATGTATTACTAGCCTTTCAATACATGTGGATAATTACAAGGACCCAAAGATTTTGTGATCCAAGAAGAGGTAATGTTAGCTCTATTAGAAAAGTTCAGTGTTCTAAGAAAATAAAACTTTAAAAACCTCATCATGGAGGAGGATAGAAAGATTAATACTGAAAACCCCTCCCCATGCCCCAGTCCTCTCAGCTCTGTCACAATACCATCTTAGATGTCAGACTGTCACCTGATTAACTACTAGACTTCACAGGACTTATGATGAATCTAGCTGCTGCCTAATATGTGTAATTAAGTCAAAATATGGCTAGTATCATTCTTTTGATGGCAAATACCAACTGCAGGAAAAGGCCTCCTCAATGACAATGAAAAAATAAATCCCACCCTCTACGAACATACAATAGCTCATAATTCTAAAGACCAAAAATTCACCTATTTCATTTTTCAGATTTTGAAAACATTACCTTCCTTCTCCATTAAGGATGAAAGAAATCAACATTTTCCCTGTGCATACTTTGGAGAATTGATTCATTATCCAGTTTTCAATGACTCATTGAAAAGTAAGAGCCACTGCATTTTCCCTTGGCTATCATACTTTGAATATAAACTACAATTAAGCATATAAGAGCTATATGAGGAAGATGGTAAGTTGTTAGCAAGCCCAGTGCTTCACACAGCTATGCACTGGAGGAAAGAGTAGGGGCATAACTTTTATCTGGGGCTTACAAAGGAGATAGAAGGGGCAAAGGCATCCAGAGCATCTATTCTCATTAGACTTTGGTCCTTAACCTGCTTGTACTGATGGAAGAGATAATTGCCATGGGAGGATAGGACTTTTTGTAAGCATAATCATGTAGAAAACAAAGAATCAGAGTATATTTCAGAAGGCTTATATGTGACTAGAATTTTAATTGGTAAAAGAGCATCATCTGAAAAGTGAGTGCAAAACAGGGGGAACCAATAGAAACATTTGGTAACAGTCTGGGCAAAGAAAGCAAGTTTAAGTCCCTAGTTTCCAACATTTTCCCAGACTGCAGGTTACAGTTGAGATCAGTGGGTCTCAGTAACCAAGCTGAGGTTGACAGTTGTTAGCATGGGAACTATAAAGTGAAGGAGAATGTTGGGTGCAGCCACACTGTCAAGATTTCTTCTCCTAGAAAGCATAAATGCCTCTCAGAGCATTAGGAAAGAAACCAATCGCAATGTCTTTCTCTACTTCAGTTAGAGGGATCCTCAGCGTGACTTGCCAAACTGATGTGAACACATTTGTTTCTAATATTAATCTGTAAAGTTCTGCATAGAAAGAAGACCTAGCTGTACTGGCTCACCAACTGATTAGGAATTCTTGAATCAGCATCCGACTTGGACCAGTAATCTTTTTCAGGACGTATACATCTCTGCTAGCCTTGACCTGTTGAGCCATATTCTCTCTGATCTAGTTACTTACCTGCTTGCTTTTCCCTGACCAAGCCAAAGTCACTGAATAGATAATCAGACTCACTTTCTACTGCTCACCAGTCTTAAAGGAGCATTTTATAACTTCCCGAGCTAGTGAAGAGTCAAATAGTATCTTAACGTAGGTTTAGCCTTCGGCTGTATTATTTTTTAGGGTGAAATAAGGTCAATTAGTGGAAGTTCTTGGGAGGCAGATTTAGGCTCAATGTAAGGAATAATTTTCTAATAATCAGAGCTATACAACAACAGCATGGATTGCCTACAAAATTGGTGGGACTACTAGTCATTGGAGTGTTAAAGTAAGTAAGTATGTTCACTGAATGGAAAAGAAAGGGATCTGAATAGAATTTAACATGGACTTTTATATTGGAAGGGAAATTGGACAGGGTGACCTCTAAAGTCCCTTCCAATTCTGAAAGTCCACAATTCTATTGATAATTTTTAATATCCCTCTCTTTGTGGAATCAAGAATTCCCTTTTTGTTGTTTATAATGTTTGTCTATTTCAGAGGATGAATCTGCTTCTTAAAAATCAATATAATTCTCACATGCTGTGAGAGCATTTTTTAGAAACCTTCATATTTTGAGTGGAATACTTTCTCATGAAGAATTTATTGTTTTTAATTTCCACACACGGGGAAAGTCTCTTCCAACAGAGTGTGATGAATGGAACATATCTCATTAGAAATATTCTATGGGGCATTTCCAAGCAATCTGTTAGATATCTTCAGTGAGAAAGAACTCTAGGTGGTACAGGTTGTTATGGGAAAAAAGAATGTATAGTAAGTACTTTTTAACATTACATTGATTTTCCCCCCTTTTCAACAGCTGCTAACTCCTAGAAAATTTTAAAAATGTTCATTCTACATGGAATTAATTCCACTTATATGTCACATATGCTCTACTTCTCTCTCCTCCATTATAATTAGTGGTTGCTATAAGAAAGTGGGAACCATGTTTCTTAGCAGCCTGTTCCCACATTTGTTTCCCTACTTTGAAAGGCTAGTGATATCACCTCTGCACCCCAGGGTAACCATACCAAGTGGTTTTGAGATACATATTTAGCAGTACAGAGAAAGATAAATATTGTACTGATACTTCTAAGAAAGTTTCTTTAATATTTACCAAGTAGTAAGTGGTCTGCAATCAATGAACTGTACACTCTTGGTGATTCATGCACAAAAAATAAAGAAAATAAGAGAAAGAAAAAGAAAAGGGAAAAAAATGAGAAAAAGAAATAAAGAAAATGAGAGCACTGGACTTCTAACTGGTTTATTTTTCTAAATGTATGTGTGTTGTAGTTTCATGGTTTTAATTTAATAGGCTACACCTGCACAAAAGGCCAGAGACCTCTTCATGCAGATGGCTTTATTCTAGAAGCACATTTTCAAGAAGATACACGATAACATGGCTTACTTTCTCAAGTTGAAATAACCTGTGGGCTGACCATAAGCTTTAAAGTTACATACCGGACTGCCATAGGGAATGTCTACATAAAACCAAAGACTATAATTTGTAAAACAGAAGCTGTCCCTGAATTTAGCTGCCTTTGCATTCTTCCATCTAATAATGCACTGATGGAGATGAAGACAGCTGAATCAGGAAGGTCAGCCTATGCTCTGGGAGGCTGGCAGACATAGCTTGCTATATCAAGTTGCAAACCAAACTAAAGGTCTACAGAGCAGTGTAATTACTTCACATCTGATTCTTGGGCAATTTCATCAGTGTCATCTATAAGACATTTTTAATATAAAGTGGGGAGAGCTGATGACCAATGGAGAGAGATGTTGGAGCAAAGCCACTGAAGCGATTGCTTCTGCTGGACTGAGCAGATGCAGAGAACAAATGGCATCAGGGCATCCAAGCAGCTGCTGTAGCAAGGGCAGAAGTAGAAAAACCACAAGCTGGGCAGGCAGAACCATTGTCAGAACACATAGCATCTCGCTTCAAATGGAGAAGATAGTATTGAAATTCTGGCAAATATAACAGACAGATAAACTTGGGAATCAGAAATCAGAGATGGAACTAGTTCATCTTGAGCAAAGGATGTGGATCATTGTGTATTCACTCAGTGTTTTATTCAATAATTCAGTAACGTCTCTGTACATGAAATTAACCCAGTACAGGACCTGCTTTCAAGAAGTTCAGTCTAATTTTGGGGAAAAAAGATATGTACACTCATAAAACTTTTGAATAACAATGTGAATGGTGCATTACACAGAGTAGACCCTGACAGTCATTGAATCCTAGACTTAGAGCTGGTAGAGGCCATAGAATTCAACTCTCCCTCATTTTACAAATGAAGAAACTGAGGCACGGAGAGATAAAGTGAATTGCCCTTCTTTAAACAGAGGAGCGACAATGATAACAATGTGGTTGAAAATTTAGTCTAGCAGTTCTATGAAGGATAAAACAGATAAATTAGAGGCAGGGAGACTAGGTAGAAGATTATTCCAACAATTCAGGGGTGAATTAAGAATTAAGATAGATGTTTATAGTAATGATAGGGAAGAAGGGATTTGGGAAAGACTATAAAGGAAGAATTAATATAACTGAACTATTGGGCACTTAAATCAAAGGAGAACACTGGAGAAATCAAACACTGAGCTTCTGAGCTTTGTTGTGCAAGAACACGGTAACGTAACTGACATAATAAGAGAAGTTACATAAATCGGTTTTCAAGGGGATGATGAATTTAGTTTAGTTTTAGATGTTAAGTTTAGATTCTGAGAAGGTCTTCTAATGGAATTGTCCCACAAGTAACTGAAAAAAAAAAGAAATAAAACCAGACTAAGGATTTAGATATATGAAAATCATTTTCATAGAAGTGATCACAATTTTCAAAAGAGAAGATAGCCAAAGACTGAATTTTTATGAATGTTCAAGTTTAGAGTAAAAGAGATGAAAACAGAAGCAGTTGGAGAGGGAGGAGGAGAACAAGGTAGTATTGTGTCAGAGAAATTAAGGGACAAGACAGATTTCAAGGGATGGTCAATGATACCAAATGCACCAGAGAATTCAAAGAGAAAGAGAACAAGGAAGGGCAATTGGATTTGGTCTGTAAGAGGGCACTCACAGCATTCCAGAAGGTAGTTTCAGTTTAGACTAGCCGCTGTGTGAAGGATAAAAGTGGTCAGGTCTGGAAAGTTAAAAAGAAATAGATGGTGAGGAAAGGGAGGCATCTGACATAGACCACTTTTTGGAAGCAAAAAAGAGAGGAATACAGTGCTAGCTAAGATTAAGCAATGGTAGTTTTTAAGATGAGAAAGATCTGTTAAGAGTTTCACACAGGGCAGAGAGAGGAAACCAGTGGAATGAGAGAAACTGATGTTACTTAAGATAGCACCAAAGTCAGAGAAATATCCGAGAGGTCTCTGAAGTCTATCAGCCAGCAAGAGGAGAAAAATGGTAGATAATGAGATTTAAATAGGTAAAGCCTTCCTGGTAATTACATTTCTAATTGAAACCCTTTGGCAGAGGACAACTGAAAGTAGCTTCTGTGTGCATTAGGGTTTGACAGAAATCAGCTAATTGCCTATCAAAGAAAACTGAGAGAGGAAGCCCACTAAAAATGAATAAAGCCTCATTCAGAAGCCCCCCATCGAAAAGCATTTATTAAACTTTTACCATGTTCCAGGCATTTGCTAAGTAATAGAAATACAAGGACAAAAATGACCCAGTTCCCTGCTTTCAAAAAGCTTACATTTTATAAGGTGAGACATCATAGATGCAAATAAGTACAAAATATCTTTTATTTTGTTATGCTTATGATATTATTGGTTAAGACCACTCCAAGTGAGGAACTTAATGATGCAGATTGCCAACTTCCTTTCAACTTACAGTGTTAGAGAGCTGTTGAGGGTTGAGTGTTCATGTGTGTTTTGGGGGGAGGGGAAGATACTAGAAAGTCAAATGACTTGCCCAAGGTTTCCTAACCAGTTATATGTCTGATGTAGGACTTGAATTCAAGTCTTTCTGACCCTGAAATGAGAATCTATCCCTTTATCCATGACACCATGCTGCGTATCAAAATGAACACAAAGGCTTTTTATTTTTATTCATGTATTTTTTTTATGGATGGGCAACTGGGGAGGAGTGGAAAAGTCCCTATGAAGAATATTGCACTTGAAATAGTTTAGAGTGAAAAAAGACACCATCCTGATAAAACATAAACTAGAGAGTAGAGGTTATTTCATTCTCTATGTTTGTATCCCCAGTGGTTATCAAAGTGAGTGGAACATAGTAGGCACTTAATAAATGCTTGCTACATACTTCTTGGTCTCCCTGCCTTCTTTCTTTACTTAGAAAAAATTCTATTTTCTGCCAGAAGTTTGTTCTGATCCATCTCCCCCTAGACTCAACTCTTTATCCCTTCTCCCTCACTATATGCCTTTGTTTTCAGGCTGCCTCCCATATATATCTAATATAGCTTGCATGTAAATTATCATTTGCATGTGGTGTTCCCAAATGTAATATCAGCTCCTTGAGGGCAGAGACCATGTTTTTGCCATTCTTTGTATTACTTGCATTTAGCACAGTGACTGGCACATTGTATATGTTTAATAAATGCTTTTGGATAATGGCCATTTAATCATCAGAGACAGAGGTGGAAGCACTTCATGCATAGGAGACAGTCTAGAGCAGATGCTGTAGACCAAGATATTTATTAAATTCTTATTGATTGGGACCACAGAGAACTGAACAGATGTGGAAAATTGGCAGTAAGATGTGAGAAGTGACCAAAAAGATTGTGAGGATGGAGCAAAGAACACCTTCTTCCAAGTCCTAGAGCAACCGGACTACTAAAGTCAGAGGCACTGGCCATTCAGTCGTAGCATTTGTGATGCAGATATACAGAGCCCATTTTAGTAGCCTGATACATACACACATACATACACATGTACGTATATTTGTATGTGCATGTGCATGCATGTGCACATATGTGTGTGTATATGTAGATATGTATATATGTGCATACACACATATATCCATCCTAATCTTGAAGTTTTCCAAGAGTTCAGAACAAAGATAGGTAAGATCTTATCACCTAGATTTCCCTATGTATTCTGCCTTTCCCCTTCCCAGAGAACCATCCCTTATAACAAAGTACTTTTTAAAAAGAAGAATTATGGGAAAAATAGTCAACACAGCAGATAAATATATGGAAAAAAAACATGACATTATATATACAACGTTCCACATCTAAGGACCCCACACGTCTGCAAAGGTCTAATATGTAAGAGAGACTAATATATTTAATTGCATATCCAATTCATTGATCTATTTTTCTTTCCTTTTTTTATAGAAGCATTTAGACAAAATAATTTTTTCCCAACGTATACCATTGCTGTCAAGCTAACCATTGTTAGCACGTTTGTCATCAATTTGTGGAAATTTGTTGCTGCTGTAAAAGTTATTAACAAGACCAGAAGCATTCAGTTGACTTCAAACTTTATGGTAAGCATCTTGAATTTTTTTGGTTCCTTCCAAAGTCACTTATTATTTGTAATCATTACCAACATCTGAGGATTTCCTCTTCCCCAGGAATACGTAGAATATAGCATCCATAAGTATCAAGGATACGATGTTGAGTAGGACTGCTGAATGGTCCTAAGTGTACACTGCTGGCATGAATTTGCAGTCTTTGTATGGTTCTTTGTCTCCCTCCAGTAGTACCTGGGGGGGATGTGAGTGAGTCCGTGCAAGCAAGAGAAGTTTCAGACTGTCTGTGGCTAAGGTTGCACAACAAAAGTCAAGTTGGAAATGAACAAATAACTACCCACATCAGTCACCAAGCTCTATCAGTGCTTCTTTCATGGTGCTTCTCAAATTCACGCCTTTCTTTCCATTTCTATTGTCTGCGTGACCTTCAGCCTTCAACCATTCCTTCTTTAAACATGAAGGGCAGCAGATTAGGTATAAACTCTGACTTGACTCCTTGAGTTAGCAGCTTGAACTTGGCCCCCAGGAGAATTGAATGGTTTTAACTTTCAAAGTATAAGGGAAGAAAGGACTCTGAATGCTTATAATTGGAGATTTAAAATGGAACAGAGAACAGTTCCTGAACTATCTAGTGTTTTGAATAGAAATGGTAACATTTTCTTAGCACAGCTTTCTTACGACTCACAGAAAACTTCTGACATTCGAACAAGGTTGAACTTATAGCATTTTGATTAATTTAAACTTGCACTCCAGGATTGTTTCCTCCATTTTGGAAAATACGGCATGCATGATGATGCATTACAGTACTTTAGAGCAATTTGTCTCATGGCATACCATAAATGACTTACATTGACATAAAGCAAGTTAGTACACCATTAAGTCTCATAAATCACCAGCATTTGGTAGTTGGTATAGATGAGAAACATTAATGGGGCTTGAATTTGTTTCAGGTGCTTGAAATCCATTGAATTCACTCATCACTACACATTAAACATGAAGGAAAAGGTATATCTTTTCAAGCAGGAAAGTACATTAACCACTTGTGTTCTGTGTACTGTACTTATAGACCATATTTTGGTAGGTAAGTTAAGAGAAGCAGAGTAGTACAATGGACAGAGAGTTGTCTCAAAGTCAGGAAGATCTGAATTCAAAATCTACCTCTGATACAAACTGGCTATGTGACCCTGGGCAAATCCATGACTGTTTGGAAACTCAATACATACTCATAAGTTATATACAACTCATAAGTTGAGAAAAAGCTGCTCACTGCTCATTTTTATTGGCACATGAAGTCCCTCACACTTCAGGCTAGACCTCTGAGCCTTAAAGTATCAAAGTTTCAGGACCAAAGAAAGAAAAATCTGAGGGCAGAGGTGAATGAAAAGAACTGTAAGAACAAAAATTCAAGAAAACCAAAAGGAATTTATAAGTAAATACTCATCATTTTAGTGTATACTCTAATACATAGTCTAATATAACATATACTAAAATAATTCCATGGAATTCATTGTACATCATGCTGCTTTACCCCCTAGCCACAGAACCTTCACTTCTGTCTTCATTTATTAAATATCTATGGTTTGGTTGGGTATTTGTGAGTCATAGCTAGGCTTTTATATCCACCATGTTTCTACTTATAAGCATTAAGGCAACTTTGAGGGATATTAGGATTGATATAGAGCATCTAGATGGCACCGTGGATAGAGTTCTAGGACTGATGTCAGGAAGATTCAACTTTGTGAGTTCAAAGCTGGCTTCAGATGCTTACTTTCTGTATGACCCTAGGCAAGTCACTTAACCATGTTTGCCTGAGGTTACCATCTGTAAAATGAGATGGAGAAGAAACTGGTAAACCACTATAGTGTCTCTACCGAAAAGCAAAACAAAACCCAAATGGGATCATAGAGTGTCAGATACGACTGAAAAATGACCTAACAAGAACAACAAAAGGACTGATCCAGGAATACACTAAGATTATGACTTTCTCTATGTGGAGTCTAGGGAAACAGCACCCAGTTCTAGGTTCTGGGAGCTCTCACTGTAGTAGTTTGGAACCTGCAGAACCAACTAGAAGATTAGATTGAGAAAAAATAAAAGATGGTCAAAGATTAGGGAGTCTAGAACCAGGGATACCATGAAAGAAGACTTGCTCTCTACATACTTTGATATGCTTCTCACTACAGTCAAGTAGGTTCTTATTGGTTATCTGAGTGTGACCTCTATTCAATAAGGATGTCTTGAGAGGCTTCTAGTTCTAAAGCACTGTGCTGCTCTGAAAGAGGTTACAATACGCTCTGCAGATATGATGTAAAGCCAAAGTAATTCTGAGAGAGGAAAGTAATAACAACTGAGGAGAGGGAGTGGGGAAAAAGAATGCTAGCAAAACTGCTTAAAGGGGCTGAGACTTGAAGGGCATGAGGGATTCCAAAGGATACACAAGTGAGAAGGAAGAAGAGGCTAGAGGCAAGAAATCATGGATGGGGGGAAATAACAAATAAGTCACTTTGTCTGGAATATATGTCCCCATTATCTTCCCCCTAAGAACACGAGCTCCTTGTGAGTAGGGATTGTTTCATTTATTGTTTTTGCATGCTAAGCATCCAGCACAATGCTTGGCATGAAGGAGACATCTATTAAATGTGTGTTAGTTGACTGAATAAAATGGGATGGATTGAAGAGCTGTTGTGGAGGTAGGATAGATATGACTCATTAACTGATTAGATATGGGAGAGGGCAGAGAGTGGGGAAAAGGGAAAAGTCAAAAATGACTCGGAGATTGTGAACCTGCATGGCAAGAAACATGGTGATGGTGCCCTTGACAGAAATAGGTAAGTTAGGAAAGGAATGAAAGAAAGCTAATTTCATTTTGGTGATGTTGATTTTGAGAAGTATAAATAATATAGGTAGAGATGTCAAGTAGGCTCTTAGAGATGTGGGATTAGAGCTCAGGAGAGAGAAATTACTGGATATGTAGATTTTGGAGTTATCTGCATAGAGATGAAAATTAAACTCATTTCCATTCACCTATCCCCCACATTAATATGCACCACAGATCTCACAGCTCTAAGAGTATTTCGTAACACTGCACAGAAAATAGGACAACTCTTCGCTCCTGAGCAGAGGCATAAAGCTCCATGGGATTCAGGCAAAGCAAACTGAAGTAAAAGTGCCTTAGGTTTAGAGAAAGCACAACCTAGTTTAGAGAAAATCTTTTTCTTAAATATTGAGGTGTCACAAAATTATTGCAATGGTCACACAGATAATATATGATGTTGACTATAGAATATCTGAACTCCACTGACAGAGGCATACAGAATAAACATCTCTTCTTTAACAGGTTGCTGAAAAAATAATTAACCAATATTCTGTTAACTACACGGACAAGGCACATTCTCTTAATAGATTAAATTTAATCATACAGGAGAGCCCCAGTATAGACTCCAATCTAGTCTGGACAGCAAGATTCTCTCAATAGGTAGAGCAACACAAAGTTTTTGTTGTGGTTTTTGTAATTTCAGGGAAACAAAAACCAAAGGATCCTCAGAATAGGGAAGATGGAGAATAGTAGTTTGGATGATTAATGAATCTATAGAATCATTTATGAAATATTTTCTTAATTAGTGTCTCTCTTTCTGTCTCTCTTTTCTCTAGTTCATCCTCCCCACCACTGATGAATTGATATTTCTTTGTAAAAATTAATTTACTTTTAGTTTTCAACATTCAGTTCCACAAGCTTTTGAGTTTCAAATTTTCACCACCTCCTTCCCTCCTCCCTCCCCAAGATGGCATGCAATCTGATATAGCTCTACATATACATTCATATTAAACATATTTTCACATTAATCATGTTGTAAAGAAGAATCAGAATCAATGGGAAGAACCTTGAGAAAGAAGAAATGAAAAAGAGAGAGCAAATAATATAGTTTGATCTGTATTCAGTTTCTAGTTCTTTCTCTCTGTAGTGTGTGGATAGCATTTTCCACCATAAGACTTTTGGAGTTGTCTTAGACCATTGTATTGCTGAGAAGAGATGTCTGCCAAAGTTAGTCATTGCACAATGTGGTTCTAACTGTGTACAATGTTCTCTTGGTTCTGCTCATCTCGCTCAGCATCAGTTCCTATAAGTCTTTCAAAGTTTTTCTGAAGTCTATCTGAAATCTTAAAAGATAATAGTATTCCATTACATTCATATGCCACAACTTGTTCAGCTACTACCCAAATGATCCCCACAATTTCCATGAAATGATATTTCTTAATCTAAAGTCTGACTTTATAATTTTACCCAAGGAATTTTGGTGTAGATCTTTATTGCCTCTAGGATATAGTCAAAGGTGAATGACTGAGGCTTAACAAGTTACATATTACCTACCTAGAATATTTAGGAAAAATATAAAATAATAGATAAGGGATTATCAAGACCTTATACAGCAAATAGCAAAAGCTTTTCATTGATTTCCCTAGAAGCAGCAAAGTTCCCTTTAGTTTCATCATGTTAGTAATTACCTAGTATAATCAAAGGCCCTTGTAATAATGTCACAACTCTAGAACTACAACAGAGTAAAACAGGCCAGGAGTCCACCAGACTTTCATTTCAAGCTGCCTGAGAGTAATCAAAAGAAGTTTTTGCTCCCCTCTCTTCAGTGAGGGCGGGCAATGTTCTCTCCTGCATGTACTCCTAACTCATAGGGCATGATAACATTTAAGACACAAAATTTGAAGCCTCTCCTCCCCTAGTGGTTTGTTGCTTCCAACAATGACTGTCATTGCCAGTGTTATCTAGGGCTCATTCAGAATCCCACTCAGTCCTTGCATTACATTTCTACCTAACACTATACTCAAAATTAATTCAACTAACATTAGTTGGCCAGACAACAAAAACAACAATGACGATGATAGTACTAGAAATAGCAAACATTTATCTAGTGCTTTTAAGGCTTGCAAAGTGCTTTCCAAATATCATCTCATTTTATCTTTACAACAATCTTGAGAGGTGGGTGCTATTATTGTCCCCAATTTATGATAAGAAAATGAAGACAAACAGAGGTTAAATGACTTGCCCAGATTCACACAGCTAGTAAGTGTGTGGGGTGATATTTGAATTCAGGTCTTCCTGATTCCACTGTCAAGAAGTGGAGACCTTGGAATGCAAAATTCCTGAAGGAAAAAAAGGGGGATAATAAAGAATAATTTACCAAACAAAATGAAGTGTAAACCTATGGGTGGAAATGGACATTTAGTGAAAAAGACTACTACCTAGCATTCCTGATTAAAAAAAAAAAAGAGTCATGCTATAGAAAAATTTTGAAATAAAAACATAGGAGTCAAGACAAATAAAAAAAGCTAATTATAAATAAGCAATTATGATGGACTGTTTACATTATACTATAGGGAGATGATATATATTTCCTTAGAACCCCGTTATCATCCAGGGTCATAGATCAAGTAGAATAAGATAGAGAATTTAGGAGTGGTTTTGCTATATCCTGATGATCTCAAAAGTATATGGCAATAAGGTGGAGGGCATATTAAAAGAAGATTTCAACCTAAGCAAAGCAAACAAACAAAAATCCCATTATTGAGCATGGATAGAAAAGAGGGACTTAAAAAGGCAAAGGATAAGAAACTAGGTTCCAGGTAGGGGAAGAGAAAAGGGGCTATTGAACAGAAGAAGACTGCATCAAAACTAGGACATGGATTTTGAGGACAATTCTCTCTTATTGCCTTCTTTACTGAAAAGAAGGAAAGGTATAAGATTAAGATGGAGGGAAATTAACAATTGAGAATCATACTGTTAAAGAAACTGTAACAAACTCTCCCCCAAAACAGTAGAGGGTAGCAGAATAGATTTGGCAAAAGAAGGCATCTTTAATCACTAGGTATTTATCCTTATATTGTATCAAGAAAAAGAAAATCAACTTCAGGTAGCTAGAGAAACAGTAGCATATCACCTTTTAATTCCTTTTGAATAGCTTGGGGATTGGATGAGATTGTTGTTGGGGAAGGCTGACTTGAAGCACAGAGCAGGGAGCCTTTTGACACTGGGGCATGCAGACGAGTAGTGAGATATTTTTGGGAGATCTGACTGCTCCATGGAGGCTAGAAGACCGCTCAGAACAGAGATTTCCATCTAGTCAGTTCATTTCCAAAGAATCAACGCAAGCTAGAATTTTTCTGCTTCTATTTCTTCACTTAGTAAAATCCCGATGTGAAGGAGTTCTTCAAAGGGCTAGGTATGATTCACAGCTGGGATGGGGGTGGGGAAACATCTATGTGATTCTCTAGATTATATTCATGCAGTCAGTAAAAATATTGAAAAAGCACCAGAGCAGCAGATGTCTGGCAAAAGAAGTGGGTTAACAGCAGAGATGTCTGAATTGGCCAAGATGCTCTTACAACAGAAGTGCGAACAGCATTGGTCTCCCACATAAATGTCAATGAATGCCAATCCAGGAACTGACAGTAGTTTTCCCAGCTGAAGGTGCGTCAATATTGCTCAACATCTCTCTGCGGTTGCTGGCGCTACATTCTTTAGCAATGTCATATTCTTGCAGCAAAGATCAATGTGACACGTAAATGAGATGAGATGGCAGTTCCCTATGAAAGTTTTAAAGTCCATGCAAATATGTTCACTTGGGAAACCTGCCATTAGTTCATAGAGCAATTTTTCCCAACTAAAATAAAATGCTGGACAGGAGGCTGTAAAATAACAAATTTCTAAATGGGCAAATAGAACAGCCAACAAACACTAAAGTTATTCAAAAAACAAATGATACCACCAGGGAAAAATGCTTAAAATAAAACCAAGTGTTATTGCTGCATCTTTTCAATGTCCTTGAGTTTTATGTTTCTTTTTTTTTTTGCAAGTTAAACAAAACACCTGCCATATGTTTTCATTTGTTTCACTTCCCCTGAATTGCAAACCCCTAAGAGATGGGGACTATGTCTTTGTCCATGCTGTATATAGCCCTATTCAGGTACCAATGAATATTAAGAAATGATATAAGCTACCAA
Organism: Bettongia penicillata ogilbyi; assembly: GCA_023548195.1. Lineage (NCBI taxonomy): Eukaryota > Metazoa > Chordata > Mammalia > Diprotodontia > Potoroidae > Bettongia > Bettongia penicillata. The sequence goes on from JAJHZJ010000942.1 coordinate 166,455, forward strand.
GCAATCTCTGTGCAGACTTTTTAACGAGACTTGTCATTTTTGTCTTATGAAGCACTGGATTTGGTCAATTTGGGGAGAACCATTCATAAGCTCACCTCACTGAGTATTTTGCAATGTGGGCAATTTTGCAGGATAGCTTACAAAACTAAATGACTATTATCCACAGAAGTCACTGAATCCATCTGAGCCTCAGTGTCCTTACCTGTACAGGAGAAAATTGAACTAGTTGGCCTCTAAAGCTCCTTCCAACTCTGAATCTTTGGTCCCATCATCTTGAAAGCAGCTAGGATGCTTTCCTCCTGACAGTTTTCAATTCTAGGACTACAGAAGCATTTTTAAGAATGACTCAAGAGAAGTGACATAAAGAATGACATTAGAGACATGGGAGTGGTCCAGTGGAAAGGTTATTAGAATTAGAATTAGAGCACCTGAGTTCAAAACCCATCTCTTCATTTGCTTCCTGTGTAATATTCATTTGTAATGTTTCATGTCTAGGCTTCAGTTTCCCCAGATGTAATATAACATAATAGAAAAGAATATATAATATTTAACATAACATAACACAATATAAAATGTTTGCACTAGATGGCCTTTGAGATACTTTGCAGGTTGAAATCTATGCTTTTATATAAGAACAGAAAAGAAGTAGGGGAGAGGTCATAAAACAAGATAGATGATTGATGGACAGCCCATGTTTTACACATGCATTCACCCTACAACGCTTCTGCACTCTGAGTGAATCTGTGGATTCCATGGAAGATCCATGGAAGAATGTGGATGTGAGGTACTCAGGACAAGAGGATGTAGGTGATATGCAAGCTGCATTATTGCAAGAGTGCCCATGATGAGAGCACAGATCTATCAGAGTATCAAAATAAAGATTTTACCTGGTTGAGTCTCTTCATTGCACAAATGTAAAAAAAAGTAGAATCCAATAAAGCATAACCATTACTTAAGGTCTCACAGCCAGAAATGGCAAATCCTGGAAAACTGATCTTTGGTTTCCTAATTCCTAGACTAAAGATTATTCAAGAGAACAGAGTTCAAGGCATCTGGGAGGCTCAGTGGGTTGAGTGTTGGCTTTGCAGTCAGGAGGACCTGAGTTCAAATCGAGTCTCACACTTACTCTCTGTGTGACCCTGGGCAAGTCAGTTAATATCGATTACTAAGAGAGAGACAGACAGAGAGACAGAGAGAGAGAGAGACAGAGAGACAGAGAGAGAGAGAGACAGAGACAGAGACAGAGACAGAGACAGAGAGAGAATATCTAAAGTCTGAAGGTCAGAATTCAATCCTAGATTTGTCAATTACTACCTTGGGGATCTTTAGCAAATCATTTTATCTCCTTGAGTCTCAAGTAGAAGGACAAGGGAGAATAAAGAGATAGGAATATCCTTATGTTACTTTGAAAAGGAATGATTCTCTTGCCATTTTATTTTCAGAAATAAATAATAAGATTCTATATGTCATGGCTCAAATATGGAACTAAGCTATATCTTGAAAAAGTAGGTAAATTCCCTTTCCAGAGATATTCTCTTAATCAAAGTCACAACCAAACACAGATATTGTCATCCTTTTCTGTATAGCAAGTTACAACTGTCATTTCAAGTAGGAATTTAAAAAAATGTTTTCTATGAGAAATTTACTCAATTTAATTAATTTTATCATTGTTGATTGATCATTTTCAGTTTGCATACCACTCTTTGTGAGCCCATTTGGAGTTTTCTTGGCAGAGATACTGGAATGGTTTGCCATTTCCTTCTCCAGCCCATTTTACAGATGAGGAAACTGAAGCAACAAGGGCTAAGTGACTTGCCCAGGCTGACACAGCTAGTATTTAAATTAAATTAAATGGATTTAAATTCATGTCTTCTTGATTTCAGGCCCAGTGTTCTATCCACTGCACTCACTACCTAGCTGCCCCAGTTATTTTTATACTATTCAGTTTTTGGCACAATATGTCTCCATGGGTTCCTATCTAATGCTCCACTTCCATAATGGATTGTAATCAGCATTCTTTGTTCGCCGGCAATATTGCCAGAGCCACATGGATGCAGATCTCTAAACACCAGCACCCAGTGGGCAAGCATCCCAGGAAATGCTCCTATCAGCCTCCATGGGCATGAGATTGGGCCCTCAGGCCTTCCCTGCCAAACTGGGAGGCAGTTAGAGATATTGATCCCTCACTGATTGATTTGTGAATTGCCACATTTATGTGAAGACACTGTCTTCAACAAAATCATTATCAAGGCATAGAGGTTTGTCTCCAGGTTGGACCCAGAAGTGCTAAAGGAGGAAAATATAAACAAAAATATAAATAAATATAAACAGAAAAGAAGCAAACAAATAATAATTTAAAATAACCTGAGTGTCCATATCTATACTAGATCACAGGTTGAAAATTCTCTCTCTTACACACACACACACACACGCACACGCACGCACACACACACACACACACACACACATATACACTGTCCCAAAAGTCTTCATGCATTTAAACTTAAAATGCACCAAGACTTTTAGGACACTCTGTATAAATGGCGGGTAGATTGCCTATAGGACATAGAACTAGCCCTATTAAAATGAGAAAACATCAGTTGAAATCTGAGACTAGAGAAAGTACCCATCTAGATGAGCTCATAAATCTACCCAAGTACTTATCTTTCAACAGAAACTGATCTTTCATACCAGCAAGGCTACTAGCTAAATGAGTCCCTTGTACAAAGGATATTTCAGATCAAATATCCTATGAATTGTTAACAATTGTTAGTTAATAAAGAATATGTAGAAGGAAAGTTTCTACAATATGGGTGTGTGAACTTTGGTGAATTCTAAGGAGGTTCCTGACCCCTTTAAAACTACATTATAAGCAAGAATTCATTCAATACTGCTTTCTATTCATGCCTCACTATGCTATTTAGGCATTGATTTGGGTCATAAAATAAATATTGACACTATCCCAAATGCAACAGGACAGATTTTATTTCAGTATTCGCCCCTCAAAGTGTCATTTCGAAAAACTGGCATTCTATATTATATATAACCTTGGTCTCTGCATACATTTAAGTAAACCTGTCTTGCTTAATAATGTTTATCACTCAACAGTATAAATGGATGTTTCATTGTCTTAAAGATTTGCGGTCTCATAATGGATTCTTATAAGCATTTTAAATACTGATAAAAAAAAATCATGTTCCACATCATTTATTTGTGATAAAGCCAATGTGAATTTTTATCTTTGAGTTATGCTCTGGGTTGTAAGTATAAAAAGATCTACAGTTTAAAAAGCTTTTCCAAGTCCTTTTTTAGAACCTAAGTTTTTCAAATGGAGACAATAGGATATGTCCCTCTTTGACAATTATAAAACATAAGCAGGCATCATTATTTTAAGATTCCTTCATTAATTTTTCTTTCTGATTATATGAGGATGACTTATTTTAACAGAGGCTCTAGAGTGCTGTGAAAACAATTGAGGAGCTGATCCAGTCTCCCTTTAATGAGTTCATATGTATCAAGAAAATGCTACAAAAAATCCATGTAGTTCCCTTGATGGATTTTAAAAGACTTTTATAAAGTATATTGGTGATAAATGAGTCTTAAAGTGGATACTTTATGAGAAATGTGGATTCATATTCCTAGTATGTATTCTGGAAAATGTTTATAAGAAAGAATTTATAGCATACAAACCAACTCTATATCCCAATATCATAGAGCATGACATTTTTTTCTTTTCAAATAGGCTCTATATTTGTCTGAGAATTTTAGCTTTTCAGTAAGTTCCCAATTCTTCTGGAAGTTTCTTTTTCTAATAATACTATAGTGTATTTATTCTTTTATCATCAGGAACTATACATTCTTGGATTGTTCCCATTTAAAATTAGTTCTTGTTCTTCCTTGAAAAATTTCATGAGTTATTAATTTCTCATGTGGCATATGGAAATCATTCATAGTCATTGCTCACTCTCTCTATTAGTTTCTTTAGGAGAAAGTGACAAAGATGGGGAGGAAAGGAGGTGTAAGAATACAATTTTTGTGTCATCTGCCTTCTCTGTGTAAAATATCGTGGCAGTTGTTGAGGATACCAAGACAAAAGGGGGTTTCTGATCTTTGATACTTACAATCTACTTAGGTAAAGAATACACACACACACACAAGTTAATTTGAGGGGAGAGAATACTTAAAATTGTGTGAAGAAGAGTAGTTGTCACAGAAGTTATATGAGTTGAACCCTAGAAAAAAGCATTCAAATTCTCTCTCTCTCTCTCTCTCTTTCACACACATATATATGTATACACATATATCTTTATAAATATGAATACATATACATATATAGAGACAGAGCTATACTATATGTAGAGTATATGTACAGAGTATATACATATCTATATGTATATGTATGTAAATACATATATCTTTATACATATATAATATACATATAAGACATAGAGAGAGAAGAGAGTGAGACTGTCAACTAAAATCCTTCTTTCTTCATGAATCCTTTCCCTATGCTCTTTCATGATAGGATCTAACCCCTAAGATTATCTCCAGCTATCCTGAATGTATATTTTTTGTATACAGTTGTTTGCATGTTGTCTCCGTATTAGACTGTGAGTTCCCTGAAAGCAGGGATTGTTTGCCTTTCTTTTTATCACTAGCACTTAGCACTCCTTGTGATACACATAATAGGTGCTTAATAAAGCCTTGTTGGCTTGACTGGTCATGTAGCAGGAGTGTGGCATAATTGTTCGAAGTCACGTGCTTCATTAGAGTCCCTCCAATGTGAGGAAAAACAATGGAGGCCCAAGCATTCTGGGTAGACCTTCAGTGATGAAAGGAAGGCAGGACATGGGCAAGACTCAGAGGTGGTAGGACAGACAGGCATGGCTAGTTTCTGATCTGCATCAACGGGGAGGATATACACATAAGTGAAATCATAGTTCCTTCTTAAATATTTGAATTTTATGTAAATTGTTTTCTTTAGGGAGAAAATAAGATAATTCTCCCCTACCTCCTCCGGTTTGCTTTCAATAAGTGGGGATCATATGGATTTTCTACAAAAGCATGTTTGGTAAACAAGCCTAATTCGCTTGTCTTCACTCTGACTTTCTATAAAACAGTTTCTAAATCCCAAGCCTGTTGGAGAAAATGCTGAATGCATAATTGCATGTTTCATATTTTTAGAGCACTGACTCTGCATGACAAACCACTTCAGGATAGAGGATATATTAGAGATATGATACATTAAAAATAAAATTTCGTTCTATAAGTCAAATGGTAGTATTGAAAAGTATGTAAAAGTTTTGCTCATTTCTTTTAACATGTGCTGGGTTCTAATGTCACAGTCACTGAAATAGCATAAAGTCATTTGACTAATGCACCCCTAGTAAGGTGTTACCTTATTATTGTTTTAAGGTATCTAAACAGCAGCCAGGAAAGCTTGTCTGGTATTAAATATCCCTTATTTCAGTAATTTTTGTTTTTTGTTTTGCCCTGTTTTGGCCATTACTTCTGCTTTAATCAAACCAAGAAATACTGGTTTCTTTCCTTTAACTTATCTATTTCATTTCTGGAAAGATTACAATGAATATAATCTGAAGTATCATAATGAGCCAGTCCCATATCCTTAGGTAAACGAGAAAGAGAGAGAGACAGAGACAGAGATGTAGAAAGAGATAGAGACAGAGGGAGAAGAGGAGAAGAGAGGAGAGAGTAGAGGGAAGAGGGAAGGGGAGAAGGGAAAAGGCGGGGGGGGGGGGGGAGAGAGAGAGAGAGAGAGAGAGAGAGAGAGAGAGAGAGAGAGAGAGCATCCATAGAAGTGAACAAGGTGGGGAGAACATCTATTCTGAAGTCAACAGCAGCATTTATATTAATTTCATAAATACCATTTAATTTCTTGTCTTCTTATGATTCTAGTTCTAAACAGTTTCTGTAACAAAAATTGTCTTTAAAAGAGTCCCAGGTGTATATGTTCCAATTGGTCAACAGGGAGCAACTACTAGAAAATTTGTTAATTTGGATCCTTTTAATATGCCTATTGTGAAAGATAATCATCTATTAGCTTAAATGGAATGCTGTTTCTTTTTGAGCTTGGCTGTTCTCTGAGAGTTTTCATGAGGGGGGGCTTTTACTTCAGACCTGGAAATTTATACATACTTGGGTATGGATCATAAATCAAAAGTTGAAAGGGATTATAGAGATCCTCTAGATGCAACATTCTAAAATGTCTCTTCTTCAAGACAGTAATGACTGTAATACATTAAGGAGACCACAAATAGACAGTTTTCATTGACCAGGGTAGTTTAAACAGAATTCTAATTAATAATGTTGAGTTGTCCTAAGCATCAATATGAATATCAGATAAAATACAAACATATATACAATCTATATTATCCAGATAATATTTGTGTATTAAATATTAAATGTACATACATACATATACTATCACACATATACATATACAATACCACTAGTATCTAAGGAGTCTACAGTCATCAATATCATGAAATATTTATCGAGAATTTCCTAAGTGCTTTCAATCAATCAAATCTATTGTATGCTGGGTCCTGTGCCAAGTGTTAGTGATGCTAAGAGTGACAAGACAAAGCCCCTAACTTTAAGAAGCTTACAGTACTAGGCGCCATATCTCAGTCTTCTTTGTTGGTGTTAGAGGAGCCTCAGCTTCTGTCAGAATGGGGCATGGAAGAGGTTAATCAATAACACAAGATTCCATATGTCACAGTACATTAAACCAGGGGTTTCCAACTCAAATAGAAAAGGAGGCCATTAATCCATTCATAAGGATCCCAGTGGGTCACATATTGACTTAGTTTTAAAATGTGATGTTTTCTGTGTTTTATTGTATTTTATTTTGTTAATTTCCCAATTACATTTTAATCTGTTTTAGACCACACCTGGGAGTGTTATGGGCTACGTAGGCCTGCAGGCCTCATATTTGAAGCCTATGCATTAGACAGTTGCTCCAGGAAATTTGTCTGGTGCATATTGGGAAATCAAGATAGTATAAACACACCACCCCAAATAAACTACAGGTTCACTGCAGTCTAGTTGGTTACTTGCAGGTTACATATTATAATGGACTCTCTTACCTTCTTGCTGAAGCCAGCCAGGCCAGTTCCACCCTGTGGAGCCTCAAATATACTCCTCAGCTCCTCCAGCGCAATTGAGAAGTGCTCAATCCTGCGACGAGCTCCCCTGGCCTCCTCTTTTAGTACTTCCGTCTGGCTACCATCCATTCCAGTGTCCATTTTGCATTCTGTGCTCTTCACTGATTCCATGTTCTTCTTTTTCTCCCTCAGATTTGTGATGAGTTTGGGGGCTATGGGAGGCCTGGTTGACACATCTGTGGCATTGGCAGACTCAAGTAATTTGCCTTCTCCGGGTTGGAAGCGCCTGCAGCGGCTGCCAGGGGCGTTACATTCACTTTTCTGGCCATCATTGGACTCCCATTTCTGCTTCAGAAGGTTCAGGGACCCCTTTTGCATTGGATACTTGGGTGGCTCCAGGTTGTTCTGAAATGTCAACAGATCTTTAGTTGTCATGTGACTCTACGTATGACAAACCCTTCCAAAACCCTACGTTCTAAGCCCCTGGAGACTGGTCTTGGTGCTAAAATCCAGCAATGACCTGTAGGCTTGGTCCCCAAAAGCTCGGAACAATTATAAATATGTTGGAATTGGCCAGATTCAAGGAGCAGGCGGGCACTCTAAGAAGCACATCCAGTCAAGAAGTCCTAACATAAAGTAAATAAAAGCCGGATAGGGCTACTTCCTCCTCCTGTCCTTTTATGGAAAAGCAACTTATAATTCAGTTACTATGTGGAAAGTTGGATACATTTCACTTATTGTTAAGTACGTTCTGGGAAAAGGGCCATTTAACAAACTCAACACCCAAAGACAAAAATAAAAAAAGTTTCTTTTCCTGTCTGCAGCACTTCCAAGACTTCCTTTGGGATGAATGCTTACTGGAAAGTCCTTAATTTAAAAATAGTACTATCTGTAAGAGCCTAAATTACTCCAGTGAGATAGATGTTGATTCTTTTTTTCCCATGTGTCTTTCAGTTTGGTGGAACGTAGATTACAGCTGAACAAGATACATTTAAACTTCTCTAAATTGTTACCTCCTGGTCTGTGGCTTAATCCCACAAGCTCAGTTTCAAGAAGATCATGAAGGAGGAGGCACAGTTTTCTGTGCCTTCTATCTGAAAAGCATCAGGAAATAAAGGGTTTTTTTGCTTACCTAGGTCTATATCAGAATCAAATTGCTTTCCATTGTAATGTTGCATGCATTACAGAGATCTGGCATTTATACATTTATTGAGTGTACTTTGGTCTTGAAGGAGGATGCTTTTTATTGACACAATTTCCATTCAGGAGTTACGGAATATAGATTTACCCAGACTAAGACCTAGAAAGAATTTCAAGATTTCATTAAATCTAGTCTCTATCTCAAGTTAAAAGAGCACTTAGATCTTCTTAGAATACAGGGGTGGGGAACCTGTGACCTAGAGGCCACATGTGGTCTTCTAGGTGTATGGGTGCAGTCTTTTGACAGAATCCAAGTTTTACAGAACAAATTCTTTTATTAAAGGGATTTGTTCTATGAAGTTTGGATTCAGTCAAAGGGACACACTTGAGGACTTAGGGGGCCATATATGGCCTTAAGGTCACAGGTTCCCTATCCCCTGTACTCAGATAAAGCATTGTCTACCTAAAGATTCACATGGATGCATAATTTTAAGCTGCCATACTGAGTACTTAATAGGTGGCTACTATCACATAGCTGATTAATACACATGGATCAGCCACCTTATATTCATACTCACAATAAAATGGTGACACAGAAAAGAACTAGGAAATGTGTTTGTGAAATTGATCAACATATGTTAAGAATTTATCAACATATGTCAGGAAATTCTGTATACCATGTACCAGGAGGCTGCAGAAGGGATTGTATTAGCATGGGACTGGCTCATTCACTATCACAGCTGGCAATAGTGACCTCTTGAGGGTTTTTAATGAGAACATTGATTCAGAGCCAACCCTGAGTATGGAGGAAAGGGATGATGGAAAGAGAAGGAACATCAGAAGTCAGAGGGAGTAACATCCTTGCTTTGCATAGTGGAAGGAATGCTGGTTTTAAAGGAAGAGGACCTGGGTTCCAATCTTGGCATTGGTATTTGCTAGCTGGGTGAATTTGAGTAAGTTATTTCATCTTACTGGATTTCCATGTTCATGTCTATAAATTAAATTCAGCAAACATCATGTGATTGCCATGTGGGAGGGAGTTGGAGTTGTTGGTTATTTGTTTCAGTCATATCTGATTCTTCATGACCCTCTTTGGGGTTTTCTTGGCAAAGATACTGGAGTGATTTGTCATTTACTTCTCCAGATCATTTTACAGATGAGAAAACTGAGGCAAACAGAGTTAAGTGTCTTGCCCAGGCTCACACTGCTCACAAATATCTGAGTATGGATTTAAACTCAGGTCTTCCTGACTCTAGGCCTGGGACTCTATTGAAAGTGAAAACATGGAAGTCGATAAGATAACTAAAAGAAGAGGTACAGAAAGGGAAGAAAAGAGGGCCCATGGCAGTCTGGGGGCATGTGGAACTTAATGAGAGAGAGAAGGTAGAGATTCAGGAAGAGGAGAAAGAAGAAAAGAAGAAGAAGAATCTGGGAATGGAGACTGAAATTAGGTGGGCAGACAGGAAAATTAAGAAAAGTGAGAGTTACAAAAGTCAAGGAGAAAGAGGATGCATCCAAGAAGAGGAATATGAGCATTTAGCAAGAAATCATTGACAATCTTGGAGAAAGTCATTTCAGTTCACTTATGCGGTTAAAAGTTTTTAAAAGGGAGTAGGAAATGAGCGAGTTAGTTTAGACCATCTCTGTGGTCCCACTCAGCTATAAATTGAATGATTTCAGAGTTAACACCATCGGGATTGCAAGTATAACCAGCTTTCAAAAGTTACAGATACTTACCATGTCACAGCTGCGGACAGTATAATATACCATGTGGTACTGCTGGGCTATAAGTAAGTCTTTATACTTATACCCTTTCTTCCACTAATAACATACCACTTCTATCTGCTCACTCCAGGAGTGACTTATGATGCATATTCCCCCATGTATCAGTGGGTCTTAAGTCTAGAACTGGGGGGGCATAAGAGAAAATGTTATTTTCCTTAGACTTTACAGATGAGAAAACTGAGAAACAGAGAAGATGAATGACTTGCCCAAGGTCAGGCATTACACTATTCTTAAAATGGTCTCAATAGTATTTCATGGTTCCTCCCTCCCCATAATACCACTATGCCCTAATTCTTAATAGATGACCCCCATACTTCCCAGTTATCGAGATCATATCTCTGAGATTGACAAAGCATGTGGAGAAACTCTTTCTATTCTGACCTAACCTTCGCTAGTCAGTTGTTGGTAAATGAGCATTTATTAAGAGCTCACCAAAAAATAGTATCAGTTTTGACAAAGGGTCAAAATAGTTGATAAAAAATAAGAAATTGAAATATTCAGGAATAAAAAAAATACTCAGTTTCTAAAAAATATAATTTAGTCCGTCAATTAGCATTTATTAAACCCTTATTGTGTGTCAAGGGCAGCTAGATGACCCTGTGGATAGAAATGCCACAAACTCATTTTCCTGAGCTCATAGCTAGCCACAGACACCTACTGTGTGACCCTGAGAAAGTCATTCAACACTGTTTGCTTCAGTTTCTTCATCTGTAAAATGAGCTGGAAAAGGAAATGGCAATAATTTTGCCAAGAAAACCCCACAAAGGGTTGTGAAGAGTTCAACATGCCTGAAAACACTGCGCTAAGCCCTGACAAAAAAAGAACAAAACCGACAATCTGCTTTCAAAGTATTCACAGTCTCATGGGGAGGAAACATGCCACCACTATGTGCAAGCAGGACATTGACATAATTAATAAATCGGGGCAGAGGGGTAATCTCAGGAGGGCTCTAAGGTCAAGGAGATTGGTAAAGGCTACTTGTAAAAAGTGAGACATTTGCTAGGACTTGAAGAAAGCAAAGGAAGTTAGGAGATAAGGAGGTAGCATGTTAGCAGTAATTTTCACAGATCATTGGTTACAAAGGAGACTCTTTAAAATGAAATAAAGTCCACATGAAAATTGAGAACATCCATGTTTGAAAAGGATAGAAATAGGATAATGGATACACTTCATCATCGATATTTTATTAAAGATACCTCAAACTCTAGGTATATATAAACACTGAAGGATATTCTTGATGGTTATATTAAGGTGAAAACATTTCATTCCATCCAAGAAGATGTGATATAGTGAGGACCCCTGAAGATCATATTGATAAATCTGTGATTGATGACTTTACTGAAAATGTTATTTTACCTGGATACATTATCCTCTTTCTCAGTGTCTAATGAACTAAAATTTTATTCAGATATGATTCATTTTTGGCCCAGTAGACAGAGCAATGGTTTTGAAATACTATGTCCTGGACTCAAACATCTTCTGTTAACTTACCAGTTTTTTGACTTACTCTCTCTGAAACTCAATTTCCTCAACTATCAAATCAGGGCTTTGGATTGAATGACTTCTAAGCACCCTTTGTCTTCTAAATCCTTTGACTATTTTTTGCTATTGGATGTACTTAAGTCAGCCCGCTGGAGCAATCCTGAAGATGAGTGGTTGGAGACTGTAACACATCCTAGAGCTACCTCAGGAGACACAATCACTGTCTCTTTCTTGTTATGATCGGTTATGATAAATAGGCCTCCTAAATGGTCCTTTTGGAGTTATTTACAAGGATGTTGAAGGACCTATTACTCTAGAACCCATATATCGAGAATGTTTTGAATATAAAGTGAGGGCCATTGGAGTGCTGAACTTTGAATCAGAAAGAATTGTATTCAGACTAATGGATGATTTCATCAGTGTAAGAACTCCTTATACCAAATCTAATTACAACTCATCTATAGTTAATTTTCATAGGGAGCTGCAGGAACACAGAGAGATTAAGTAGCTTGGTGATAATCAAACATATACGGCAGCGAGGTGGGACAGTGTATAGAGAACCAGGCCTAACGTTGGCAAGATTCAAGCCTGTCTTGAGTTCAAACATGGGCTCAGACACTTACCAGTTATATGACCCTGGGAAAGCCACTTATACTGTTTGCCTCAGTTTCCTCATCTGTGAAAGAAATGGCAAAATACTACAGTATCTCTGCCAAGGAAACCCTCAGTTGGATCACAAAGAGTGGGGCATGATTGAAATGATTGAACAACGAAATAGTCAAACTTTAGTAGTAAGAAGCAAGGTGTTCCAGTGGAAAGAGCACTGGTTTTTTGCAGTCAGGAATGTGAGTTCAATTCCTGTTTCTGTCGCTTATGACCTATATGACCAAGCCAATTATTCTCTTTGAGCCTCAGTTTCCCCATCTTTAGAGTGAGTAGTGAACTCTAAGGCCCTCTAGAGCTCTAAACCAATAATGCAGTGGCGTCAGAAACCCTCGTTATTAACTCTTACTTGCTGTTTGGCAATGGACAAGCCCCTTAACCTTTCTGACCTTATTAATAGTTCTCTATAAGTTAAAGATAGGTTGTGATTTGAATTATTGGAGCTAACACAGTGACAAAATTTCAAGTTCTTAAATGTTTGGCAATATTTAAAAAGTGACATCCCATTTTATCCTAAAATGAACTCACTCTCAATATGTCATTTGTGATATTTTGCTTTTCTCCTGAGAAGACAAGGCCTTTCTTTATCTGTTTACAGGTCAAGGAAAATATGAGGATTTGTTTTTTGATACTTTCTGTTGGGAATTTTCACATTCTTTTAAAAAATCTCTTGTCATTCATCCAAAAGGTCAATTGTATCTTAAGTGTTTTCCATTGGGTTTCTTGGTACTCCATTCTATATTCCAAAAGTATCACTTTTTATTACCAAATAAGTGACTTGCACATTCCTTATTTGTAATTTGGGAATTAATTGGCCTCTTTCAAAACTTTATACACAAGGTTAAAAATGTCTTCCCATTTCCCCTATTTTCCATTTCATTCTGAACAATGATCAGCAAACAATTCTTGGTATATATATATAACATTTCCCACCCTAAAAGTAGTGAAGTCATAACATTATATGGGTTATAAGAACAGAGGGTTCAAATCCCACCCTGCCTTAGATTTGCATCCTTAGATAAATCTCTTAACTTCTTAATTCACAAATCTCTAGGCTTCTGCTTTCTCACTAGTAGAATGAAGGGTTTTAGAGGAGCTCTAACCAAACTGGTTTTTTTTAGGTTAAAACTATGTAAGTCAGTTGTTCTCTAGAGGTGAGAGGAAAGAAACTTGAAAAATGCAGACCTGACAGAAAATGCTTAAAATTAGTCTGACTCTTATGGTCATCATGATTGAGAGGAAACTGATTCCAAACACTTACGTGTTCTTTCATCTTGGACATGGTATTGGTTTGCATGTGACAGATAAATGAGGCAAAAACAAACAAAACTCATGAAATACCAACAGTAATAACAACAAACTCCCAAGCAAAGGAATAAAGAGGCAGCTTACTTGCCTGCTTATGAGGACCAGACTATTGTCAATTTCTACTATATATGTAGGATATTTTTATCTTCTTAAGTTACACAATAGCCTGGCTGTTCACTGGGTTACTTAGAGGCAAAATCTAAAAAGGTTTAGCATGTATGTATGTTAGCTGGCATTCACAGGGAGCTTAAAGTTCAGAGACTGTATTTCTTGTTGCCAGGTGTTCCACTATCTCATGAGAGGCAGTATCAGGTGTGTATAGGGAGAATATTTAAGCAGGTGAGAACTCAGGCCTAATGCTAGATAATCAGTGTATCAAAGACTGGCATTTTTCACAGTCTTGGTAGTGTTATGTTTTGCTATAACTGTTATTGTGAGAATCCTTCTACCCTTACTGTTTTATCCATTATCTTCCTTGGAAAGCTTATTTCTAGTCAAGAAAAGATTTCCCTAAGTACATAAAAACATTTCATATTAAAAAAAAGCTTCATGTGACACACGCTCATCTACAATAGAAACAAAGCTAAAGTGGCCAAGAAACAAGAAAAATATTGGATTTTCCTCAAAATGAATATCCTTAAAGTATTTTTTTAAAAGGTTATCAAAAAAGATGATTTTTGAAATGTCTGTAAATATTTTCCAACTTATTCTAATTTGACTTATTTTAATTTTCCATTAACAGTTACTTGAATAGAATGTGTAATTAATTCTTTCCTCATTTTAAAAACTGGTTTCTGATACCTTTAATTCAAAACTGATACATATTGCTATAGAATTCTAGTGAGAGAGATTCCATTATTTTTTAAGCCTAACTTTAGATTTTATTTTACACACTTCACAAAATCAGCTTACTGACAAAAAGAATACTTTTGCCAAACTAATTTTGATTTTTCTTATGTATTTTATAGGTATATCATATCAATCTTTTTTATCTTCTGTTTTGCTCATGGTTTCATCAAATTGTAAAGTATTCATTTTTTTTACTTGAGCAGAGTATGAACCTGACTGGTAACTTAAGCCAAAGAGTCAGTTTACTATAGCATCTCTTTGTTTTCAATGATTAGTAAACCCCACAGAGGGAGGCTAAAGATATCCTTGTCTTTTTACCTGAATGTAATCATATATTTTACAGGTAAAAATTCATGACCTCATGCAATCATGTGATACTTGAATGTACAAATAACGCTATCATGACTATTTAGGTCTTGATAACATGGTACTCTATTTAAAGTACCTTAAAGAGACAGTATAGTGTAATGTAGAAGAGGCAAATACTAGGAAGTATTGAAGCCTGCAACACTTGAGCAGAGCTCAAACCAGATTAAAATGTAGTTGGGAAATATTTAGTAAAATAAACAGAAATGCAATAGAATATAGATAATGTTAGTATGAGAAAACTAGGTGGTGCAGTAGATATAGTACCATTCCTGAAGTTAGGATGACTAATCTTCCTGAGTTCAGATCCCCACCTAAGATGCTAGATGTGGTGATCCTAGGCAATCATTTAACCCTTTTTGCCCCATTTTCTGAATCTGTAAAATGAACTGGAGAAGGAAACAGCAAACCACTCCAGTATCTTCCAAAAGGGGTCATAAAGAGTCAGACACACCTGAACAGCAACAACGTTAACATGTGATTGCCTAAATCAAAATGCTACCTCTAGGATCCTTATGTATAGATTAGTGTACCCCATTTCTGTTTGAGTTTGATACCATGGGTGTATTGAAAACCTGTGTTCGAGTCTTGCCTCTGAAACATATATTTGAATATGGGTGAATCAACCCCCCAGTGCCTCAGGTAAATCTCCTACCATATAATTACAGAAGAGTGTTCTCTCCATACAGGTAGAATCTCTATACAAGGAACTCTGGTCTAAAAAAGTCTTAGATCAAAACTAATACAAAACTGTCCTTATCTAATGGAAAGCATTGAGGCATTTCAAGAACACAACCACTGAACTAATTCTGTGAACATGAAATGGTTATCAAATAAGATAAGTTAAGATATGCAAAGTTATAGTGGACACAAAACATGTAAATAACTTTCTAAACCTTAGAGCACTATATCAATGTTAGCTGTTATTATTATTCTTTATGCCCTTTGACTTAATTTGATATTAACCTTTTCTATTTTGCTTAATTTGTGAAATTTTAAGCCTGCAAAATGTTCTTTCATTCTACCAGATAGTTTAGAATCAAATCATCCTTGGGACAGAAGAGCTCTTAGCCATCATGTAAACTACGTTTGTGGAGACCTGTTCAGCATTTAGATGGGTTCATAGAACCATAGCTCTGGTACTAAAAGGGCCTGTAGAGGCCGATTTCTTCATTTTGTGTGAGTGACAAGGAAACTGACACTTTAATGGTAGTAGCATTTGTCTCTTAAATAATGTATATGAAATCATGTAAATAGTACTAATATTTCTTATGTGTCAATGGTTGGTATGAAAATAGACTATGTATTTTTTTTTCCAATTTTGCTCCAAATTTTCCCTTTTCTCTGCTTTTCCAGGAATATTCACTATAATCTTAATCTTCACTCTGCTCCATGCAATAATGCAGATGTGTAGGATTCTGGACCAGCTCACCTTCATTTAGGAAGCCAACTGTCTTTTGTGACAATAACTGGTGTCAAATGTACATTCCCCATCACTCTCATTTTCCCTCCTTCCTTCAATCTTGTCCTTTCTGATCTCATGCCTCTCTTTCTTTTTACCTCTGCCTCTCTGTATCTCTCTGCTTCTGTCTCTGTTTTGCTGTCTCTGTCTTCTCTCTTTCTCTGGTTTCCTGTCTCTCTTTGTCTCTGTCTTGCGTCTTTATCTGTCTCTTTTTCTCACTCTCACTCTGTCTCTCTCATTTTCTTGTTCAGATTCAAGAGACTAAAAGGACTCAAATGAGTTCTTCCAGGGGAGGTTCTAAAGTGGTCATTCATTATTTTGAGGAATTTATTTTCATGGGAAAATGAACAATTATTGGCTTATTCATACTTGTTCAGTTTCTTAATGAAATTTAACTGTTAAAAAATGAACCTCCATACAGAATTTAAAATTTAAAAAAAATAAAAAAAGGTTTCCTTCTAATATAAAAGGGGATGGAGGGAATTTGAGGGAGAGGGAGGAACCAGACTGAAGTTAAAAGATATGGTTGGATAGGACTCCTAATAACTTTTCATCTGCAGCTAGAGCAGTCTACATGGCTGACAGAATAAATAATCTCCTGAGAAGTCACAGCTATCCACTAAACCCTGTAAATTGGACCTAAACATCCCAGGGTAGGGGTAGGGATAAGAGAGGAGAGCAAGAGAAGGCATGTTAGTATCAACAAGCTGTTGGCTCTCAAACTACCAAACAAAAGGTTTCCAAGAACCTGCCAAATTTAGGCTGTCATTTAGCCAGATGCCCAGCCAAGAAACCCTGTGGTCTTGTCACCCACAGAAAGTGGGAGGATTAAGAAATCTTGCATGTTGGAAAGAAGGAGGTTGAAGCAAAGCAATACATGCCCTTTTTCCATAATTTCTATTTCTGGCCATTTTCCTATATTAAAACTTTAATGTTTTCATGAAAACAATGTCCTTGGCCATTGAAACACAAACATTTCTTACAGGGAAAATACAGGGGCTATTAATGTAATGTGTTTTATCCGTTAAAGAACTAAGAAAATATGACTTAATAGATCTAATCTTCACTTGTGGCAAACTTAATTAGTTTTTTTCCCCCTAAGATAGTTTAGATGCCGGATTTCTCTCTGATGTTAATTTAATGGAATAATTTTAAAATCTCCAAGGAACAGAGTTTTCAACATAAAAAAAATAAAGTCCTAAATATGGTTATAGTGTCCAATGTTGTCAATCCAGTTTTTTTTCCTCCTAATTCTCAAACTTAATTTCATTTAACTTTCTCCCCCAATTTTATCTAAAATTTCAATTATCAAGGAAATAGCTAAGATACATGCATAATTCATATACATGAAAAACAAGCAAAGAGTAAGGCATTTATTTTTGTCTCTTTCTTTTATGTCCCTTATTCACATTATTAAGTAAACAGAATAAGGCGGCTCACTAGGAATGCTACTTTAAAAAAATACATTAACTCACATATTTGTAAGAGGCTTATCTTACCGCTTTGGTCTTTTCTGTCAAGTTTCTGTCCTGGGACTCGGCTACAACAGTCATGTGTCTCTTAAAGGAAAACACAAATTTAACAGTTCTTTAACTCACTGATCTCATCTACCTAATGAACATCAAGCGTGATGGACATACGTCTCCTGATAGCAGTTACAAGACACCAGCAAATCTCTCATTGCTAGCTCTGGGAGCTACATTATTTAGTAAGTCACGGAGGACAGAGAAGTGCACTTTCGACCACAACCCCTGGTTGTAACTAGATGCTCTGCTTACAAGGTTTAACAGTCAAAGGCTGAGGGAGCTGCTTTTGTTTCAAAATTCTATGGAACAAAGAGCAACTGTCAATAATGACCCAAACTTGCAAAGTGCCTGGAAGGGGTCCTAGAAGGTAGAGGTAATTAGTATGCAATAAGGAGATATAGAAAGCAGCGATAATTAGTATGCAATAAGGAGATACAGTTAAATGTTCATAGAACTATCTGTGGCAGGTTGTAGAAACAGCCAAAACCCATTTGCCTAGACTTAGTGCATTCGTTGCCACATGCTGGATTTAGAGCCTTGTAAATTTTTATGACACACACAGTGAATGTCATAATAGGCAAGCAAATATCTCAGCACCATCCTGGGTGGGATTAAAAGCAGGGAACACAATTTTGACTAGGAAATAGTCAGTCAACATTTATTGAGTATGTACAGTGCATTGCATCAACATGCTGAATACTGGTTTCTGTGAATAGGTATAGAATAGTGATTCCTGTCTTCAAGAAGTTTACAATCTAGTTACACACAAAATATCTCAGCACAAAATATTATAGCATGCTTACAAGGAGATATAAACAGGTATGAACATGAACCCAGTGGCTAGGTACATACACTAGGGAAGTCACCACCACCAGAAGATACCATGTACACTAAAATATTTTAAGCAGGATGTTTTGTGGTAGCAAAGAAGTGGAAGCAACATAGACGCCTGATGATTGCAGAATGACTAAGTCAACTAGGGTACATCAATATTATAGGATATTGAGAAATAATGAGTTCAGAGAAGTGTGGAAAGATACATATGAACTGATGAAAAGTGAAATGAAGGAACCAGGAAATAACATCCATAACAACAACAATGTAAATGAGAATGATAAAATAATCCAAACTGAATACTGTGAAATTATAACAAACAAGCTTAGCCCCAAAGAAAGCGTAAGAGAAGACACTCTCCACCACCATCCCTTTGCGGAGTGGGAGATCATGGGTGTGGAGCTTTGTATATATTTTCAGAATTTTTGTCATATTGGTTGTTTCACTGAATTCTTTTTCATCTTTATTTTATGGGATGACTCTTGAGTTGGGGGTGAAGAGAGGGCTGCAGTTGGAAAAGTATATAAAACAAAATATATCAATAGTCATCTATTTAAAGGAATTAATGTAGTACAATTGGCGAATCTAAGTGATGAGAGTACATGGATCAAAATAATTACCAGTGTGGTGAAATGAGTATGGGTTTGGCAGTGTCTGTTGCCTTAGTGTAATCAGAATACCAGCCTAGCTAAGTTTAGAAAACTTTATACTCTTGAAGGCAATATATCCAAGTCCAAGAAACATTGTGATACCAATATTATAGAAATAATAGCTACTTTAATTCTTGATGGCTAAGTGATGAGGTAAATTAGGAACATTTCCTGTTGGAAGAGTCATATTTGAATGGGGTTTTTAAGGAGCAAGGGACTTATTTCATATACTGGATGTAAAATGAGCCCAATAGAAAAAATTATAAAGGTGGCAATATTTTGTGTAATATTGATATCAGCCCACCAAGGACATTAACTGAGAGCAATAAAATTTCATGACAGTAGTTAATTAGTAAACAGATGGTAACAAAGAAGCTTACCAATGGCAAAAACAAGGTTAATATGGTTAAAATAATGTTATATGCTGATGGAGACCTCATCCACTCTGATGGTTTCAACTTTGACACCAATGACTACAAGAAAGGGACAAACTGAAGGAACTTAAGACTTTTAGTTGGAAAAAGAGAATATGTGAAAGGAACACGATCTCCAACTCCAATCATTTGAGGGATCTCATGTAGAAGGATTTGTTCTGCTTTGCCCCAGAGGACAAAATTGTAATCAATGGATGAAAACTACGGAGAGGCAGATTTCAGATTTCTGTGAGAATAATTTACCAACAAGGAGAACTGACCAAAAATGATTGGTTGTGTGTATTCGGTGCTGTAGGACTTCAGACAGAAGCTGGATCTCAGTTTGTCATAGATGCTACTGAAGGGCTTTGTGCTTTTGCCAAGGATTTGGAATAGCTGATTTCTGATTCCAGCTTTGGAATTCTGGAATCTACAACTTTGATTTTTCTCCAGAGTTCCAGTTCCATATGTCTAAATATCTCACGGGCAGTTGCTAAAACAACCACGTGGTTGCCCTGCCATCATCTCAAACTCAGCATGTTAAATTAAAACTGAACCCATTGTTTTCAAAACCAAATCTCTATATTTCTTTTAATAATGTCATCATTCTAAATCATCGAAGCTTGAAAATTTAGGGTTCCCTGATTCTTCCTTCTACTTTGCTTCCTCTATCTAGTAATCTCTAAGTCTCGTGGATTTTTTTTTTCCTTCTGATGAGTGTTGTCTCTTGAATTGAGTATTTTCTTTCATTTCAGCTGTCTCTACCCCATATTAGGCCTTTATCACCTTATACCTGAATTGGGGATAGATAGGGGAGAAAAGAGGGAGAAGGGAATAAAGTATTTATTAAGGGCTTACTATATGCCAAGCACTACACAAATATCATCTCATTTGATCCTTTCAACAACCCTGTGAGGTAAATGCTATTATCCCCAGTTTACAGGAGAGTAAAGTCAGGCAGATAGAGGTTTAGTGACCTGCCCAGGGTTACAAATCTAGTGTCTTCCTGATTTCAAACCCAGGACCTAGAATCCTAGCCACTTTGACATACTATAATTACCTAACTGACCACTGCCCATAGTCTTTTGCCTCTCCTGTACAGTCTGCATCCCACTCCTAGAATAAAATATGCCTTTATGTCATTCTACTCTTCCAGCAAAAATAAGTCTCCAATGGTTCCCCATCAATCATGAAATAAAGTCTAAACTCCTTAGTCTGGTTCAGTTGAATCAAACTCAAAGAGAAACTGGGGCCACTAAACGATCCATAAGGATCCCTGTGGGGCAGCATTTTGATTTAGAAAATTACATATTAACATTATATCCTATTGCATTTTTATTTACTTATTAACATCTTATTTAATTTATTAAATATTTCCCAGTTACATTTTAATCTGGCACAGGGATGTTGTGGGTATACAATGCAGCTATGGGTTGCCTGTTTGACAGCTCTGGTCCAACTGATATTCAAAACTGCCACAGTCTATTCAGTACCTATGTTTCCAACCTAATCTTTTATTATTCTCTTATATTTTCCCTCCATGGAAACTATTCCCCCAAAAAAATATGCCATAGTAAAATATATCTGACAACTTGTCAGAGGGATTGCAAGGCTATGTTAATATTTTATATGCCTGTAAATTCTCATTTGTAATTAATAGCAAATGTTTTCAGGAACCACACCCAGTTACCCTTGAGTTTGGGAAGTGAATGGATTTCTCACTGCAGACCAGGAAATGTTTTTTCCAATCTCCATGGATAGGCAATTGTGAGGAGCTAGAAACATGCCCACCTATTAGATAAGATTTAAGAAAAGCTAGTAATTTAGTCTAAATGAAGCAACCACGATATCAGGGTCATCTGTGGTCTGATTCTGTGTGTCCTTCTATACCTAGCATGTCCTTCTCCTCAAAAAGAATTGGTTCATAAGTTGTCAAGAACATAGCTGTCACCAGTCTTCTGACTGGTCTCAGGACATCACCCTGAGTCCTTAGCATTCTCTATGCCCATGACCTTGGACAGCTAGCAATAGAGCCCGACACAGAAAACTTTACTCCAGGACATGCAGAATATAGAGTAGTACCCACACAAACAGAGAAAGTAACCTAAGAACCCCAGACTCTCAGAGCCCTGACACAAAGAAGTCCCTGCCTGGCTCTTTCTCTTTCGCTCCTTTCAACACAGAGAGTTTTTCATTTTTTTTTTGTAAAATGGGCAAGCTTGAAGAACTCAAAGGCTTTTGCTCTCTCAGCCGTCATAAGCTGCTTATAAGGCAGCCTGCTTATAGGACAGGGCCTGGTGTTCTTAGTCAGGCTATTAGCACAGCTGCTGCCTTTCAGATCACTAATAAACTGTTTTCCTCCTGGATTGTGGTCTATCAGTCTAGTCCAGTCTCCCTGAGATCACTTTCAAGAAACTCACTCTTTCAGTCTTGCAGTCCATCATTCATTTGGAGAAGTATGTTCATCATACCTGCAAGATCATTTGAATGGTATATGCTGCTGACTAGTTAGATCTCCTACCTTAACCCTTAAAAAAAGAAAAAAAAAGAAAAACCTCCATCCCCACTACCTTCTCCTATCTCCGTAAAGAACTTAACTGATAGAATTCATTAGTTAGAATGGTCCTCCTTCCTTGTCTTATGCCTAGAATAAACTAACATGTTCTTTCTTTCAAGGGCCCCAGAACATAGTTAGAACTCAGCTTCAAAACAATATTAGCCCCCAACAAAGAATGTTCCCTTTTCTACCAAGGGCACTACTCAATCAAGTTGTAATCTCTCTCAATTTCCCAGTAATGAATACCAACTGTGCCTGTATGATGATAAAGTGCAAAGCTGAGTCTAACACTGTAGAGGGAAGGTTAATACTTCTTCCTGTAGTCTCTGGAAAATAGGTGGATGTACAATTATGGTTTCAGGTGGCAGCAGAATCACCAGTGTGGAAAGCTTGGCAGGGGTCCTCTAAATTTAACCTCTGCTGGGGAATTTCTGATGAGAAATAATTTTGCTAGTCAGTACTTTGCATTTTTTACTTTTACACCACCATACTTTGGATGACCCCTGCAGAACTGTTTACATGAAAGGGGCAGGGCATTCTCCAAGCCCTCAGACAGAGAGATTTCCCAATAAAATAGGGAAGGGCTAAAAAAAAGTGTTGTTAAAGATCTTGTGTCATAAGTATTCCCTATCTAAGACTCTGGCAAGTGATAGCACAGTCCAATGCATTTTGCTGCCCTGGGGACCTCACAGTATAATAGGATGCGAGATAGATGTACCACAGGAACACTAGACCTTTGGAGGCTCACTGCTTTGCCACAGAGGTCTCAGTCTGGCACAGTTACTTTTCTTCTTCCCAAAACACCCAGCTTGGCAGCTGCAGTATCATGGCCCTATATCAAAATATCAAAACACTGGACTTTTGGGCCATTATAGTTTAAATTGGGAAAGAGGCCAATGAACTTATTATGGCTATTTATAGAAGCTACTGCCTTCCCAATACTGAAGCTCAACTTCTTTACCTCCCTAATTATGGTGACATCTAGAGCAAAGAGATACACACTCAGGAGGATCTGACCTGGCCAAACCAAGGTACCTGGACTGAATTCCAGATGGCATATGTAAAAGAGGCTACCAGTTCATCAAATTTTGAATTAGCTTAAAGAAATTATCTTGAAAGAAATTGCCAGAAAGGAAAGATAGATAAAGTGAATAGGTAACAAGTTTCTGGTGGAATCAGCTCTTGGACTTTCAAGACAGGGTGAAAGAGGTAGATATCAAAGCTTCAAACCTAAGACAGTTTGTGAACTCAGAATTTCAGAGTTGGAAGGTGTCTAAAAGTGGCCTGTAATGGAGGTCAACACCTACCTAATCTAACAGCTACCTGAACAAGAATCTTTTCCATACTATAATTGACAAATGAAGATCCGGATTTTACTTCAAAATTTCTGATGAAGGAAATGGTTAACTTCTGAAGCAACCCACTTCATTTTTTGAATAGCATAATGTGTGTGTATGTGTGTGTGTGTGTGTGAGAGAGAGAGAGAGAGAGAGAGAGAGACAGAGACAGAGACAGAGATACAGAGAGAGACAGAGAGAGAGAGAGACAGAGACAGAGAGACAGAGAGACAGAGAGACAGAGAGAGAGAGAGACAGAGAGAGAGTTTTTGTCACATGGACCTTAGATTTACTTCTCCGTAACTTCTATCCATTGCTCCTTTTTTGGCTCCAAGAAGAAGAAGATCTCCTCTTTCCTCTAGCAGTCCTTCAAATAAATAAAGACCATTACCATTTCCTTACTAACTATTCTTTTATCAAGGCTATACATCTTCAGTTTTTTTTTGACCAACCCTCATGCAACAGGATGTTGAGGTCACTATCTTTAAAGTACTCCACCTATTGATACCTGTGGTATCGAGACTTGAACACAACACTTCATATGTTATCTGAGAAAGACAGAGTTCGACATTTCCATCCCCTTCCTACCTCGTGGAGAATACTTTGCTATGGAGAGTACATTAAAAATAACAGTGTTGGAAACGTATAGAAAGGAAGTCTCCAACTAGGCAGATATTAATCAGTTACCAAATCTTATTGATTCCACCTCCACATTATATCACACATCTGTCCTGCTCCCTCTACTCAGATGGCCACCACATTTCTTTGGACCACATTACATTGCTGTAGACTCTTAAATGGTCTTCTTGCCTCAAGTCTCTCCTCTCCCTGATCTATCCACCATGTACCTGCCAAAGTGATTCTCTGAAAGCACAGTTCTGAGCAATAACTCTAGGGACTCTAAAATCAAGTACAAACTTGCTCCAATGCAACCAAACAGGGTTGTTTTTTTTTGTTTCTCACACACAACATTCTGTCACTTGTCTTTGCGCCTTTGAGACTTTCTCCCATACCTCATCTCTGTCTTTTAGAATTCCAAGTTTTTTTCATACTTTGGCTTAAGCTCCATCTTCTACATGAAGTCATTCCTGATATACACACACACATACATAATACATATACAAATATACATATGTATATATCCATACACACACAGGTATGTGTATGTGTATGTGTATATATATATATATATATATATATATATATATATATATATATATGCGCACATATATATTTATTTATTTTCTCCATCAGAGATATGTTGGTAGATGTTTAATAAACCAGCTTTCCAGAAACACACCATTGAAAGTTTAATCTGCATTATAAACATTTCCTTCATCACAATCTCAAATCTAAGCAATTAACAAAACAAAAGAAATCCTGATTGGTAGCACTCACCTATTTTTGAAATATAATGCTCATACTGAAAATATAACCATCCACTCTAGTCTGAGATGGTTCTGGCACCCCTCGACTCCCAATTAATTGTAAGTTCCTCTGGACAAGGAATTGTTTACTTTATGTTATTGAACCCCTACTTCCTGACACACAGAAGAGGCTTGAAAATGCTTGTTCATCAATAATTTGATTGCTTGATAGACACAAATCCCCACACCCTGAAGCTTAGTGATGAGCTTTGGATCTGTAGTCAGAGTTGTTGTTCTGTTGTGTGACTCTTCATGACCCCATCTGGGATTTTCTTGGCAAAGATACTGGAGTGGTTTGTCATGTCCTTCTCCAGCTCATTTTACAAATGAGGAAACTGAGGCAAACAGGGTTAAGTGACTTGTCCAGGGTCACAGAGCTAATGTGTCTGAGTTTAGATTTCAAGTGAGGAAGATGAGTCTTTCTGACTGAAAGCCCAATACTCTATCCACTGCACCATTTAGCTGCCTATCTAGCTGTGGTCAGAGTGCCTGAGTTCAAATTTGGGCTCTGTCATTTACTGTCTGTGCAGCCTTAGGTGAGGTCTGTTTTATCTCTCAGGGTCACAGGGTCTTCATCTGTAAAATGAGCTGGATGGGCTCAATGACCTCAAAGATCTTATCTCTCTACCTCTATAAGTTTATCATCTTCTGTTTCAAAATGAAATAAGAAGAGTCAAAATAAAAATGTGCAATGATTATAATAGGATAAATGAATGATGACTGAAAGGAAGTTAAAGTCTAAGTAACTGAAAGAATAATAATCCATCCAGAGAAGAGATAATGAATTTCTCATGGTAAAGAGGCAGGGGGACTCTAGGGCAGAATGTTGTGTGCACATGGTGCATATCTACTTAACTGTCTTTTTTTAATGAAACAGGGTTTGATGAGGGCTGCTGAAAAAGACCATGCCAGCAGAGAAATGATGACATGACTTGTACTTGACTTTGTTTTGAGTGAGGGAGGGCCGTGCAGGTCATCAGCCTCACTTCTCCTCCAGTCGTCTGAATCCAGTGACAGATATTCATCAAGGTGACTGGAGATGACCCAGGATGAAGCAATTTGGTCTCACATGCCCAAGGTCACATAGCTAGTGAGTATCAAGTGTCTGAGGTGAGATTTGAACTTACATCCTCCTGACTCCTGCACTGGTGCTCTATCCACTGCACCACCTAGGTGCCCTTGCTTTAGATAAGTAAGAGTTGATGACATATTATGGATTGATTGAAAGGCCAAATCTAGCTCTCTAGTCTTTGAAGGAAAACTTCCCCTCTTTTTGACCCTCAAGTTTTGCATCAAAGTATGGTAAGTCTTTGAGTATCAAACCAAGGAATAAAGCTGAATAAGCTAACCCAGGTAGAGAACATTCTCCCAGGTATATCGCAAGTTCCCACCCCTGATCTAGGGCACAAGACTCTAAGGTATTCTTTCTCTACATTACTGATCAGCCTATCTAGCCTAACCCGTCTCAACCTATGAATCTTGGTCGTTTAGTATTTCCTGTGACCCCCTTAACTTTTAATTCCTGTGTTCTTGACATTGGTTTTACAATAGGCTCTTCTTCTGTGTTTCTGGAATAAGTTGAGCAGCCTAATTTTTGTCTCTTGAGCTGCTGATTGTACTTTCAATATATTTCTCCTCAGCTTCTGGTCTCTATGTTTTTTACCTCAGCCTGATAAGCCAAATAAGCCATTCAAATTTTTGAATGTTCTCTTTGCTTGATCAATCAATCAATCATTTAATCAATAAAGACTTATTAAGTCCTTATTGTTTTCTGGTAAAAAGTAAAAACAATACCTTCCCTAAAGAAATTCTCATTCTAATCAGGGAGGTTATGTTTGTAAATAAATGTATACAAAATTTAAAGTGTGAAAAAAATTAATGTGTAGATAGAAGATAATCTTAGAGGGGAGGACTACAGCAAATGGAATATTAAAGAAAACTAAGAATTCTGAGAAACAAAGGTGAGTAGGGAGACCATTCAAGTGTGGGGTATAATCAGTGTAAAGGAAGGGAGATGGAATAGCAAAAGAAGTAGATCATCATCACTGGACCATACAGTTTATGGTAATGTGAAAAGGCTAGAAAGATAGGGAGGGCCTGTGTTAGGAAAACGTTTGAATGTCAAGCAGAGGATTTATCCTAGAGGTAGTAGGGAGCCACCCAAGTTTACTGAGTAGTGGAATGAAATACACTTTGGGAAAATCACTTTGGCATTTGTGTGGAGAATGGATTTGAATGAGGGGAGATTTGAGACAGGGATGCCAATTAAGAAGCTATTATATAAATCAGGTAAGCAGAGATAAGGGCCTGGGTTAGAGTAATGGCTAAGTGAATGGAGGGAAGAAAATGTATTTGAGAGCTGCAGAGAAAGAAACAAGATTTGTCAAAAGATTGAATATGTGATGAGTAAGAGTGAAGGATTTAGGATGAGAACAAAGCTTGTAACGTGATAGGGAAGCAAGGGTGGTACCTTGGAGAGAAGAAAGGAAAGTTCTGAGGGAAGAGATAAAGCATTCTCTTCCTGACTTGTCGAGTTTAAATTACCTAGGGAGAATTCACTCTGAAATGTCCAATAGTAATTTAGTGATTCGGGGTAGGGGCTCAGGAGAGAAACTAGGGCTGGATATAGAAGTCTGGCCATCATCTACATAGAAGTGATAACTAAACCTATAATGGGAGCTGATGAATTCACCAAGCAAGGATACATACAGAAAGGCTCAGGACAGCTTCTTGAGTGATAGACACAGTTATGGAAATGACCTGGATGAAAGTCCAGCAAAGGAGATGGAGCACTGAGACAAGTAAGGGGAGAATCAAGAGAGATCATTATCACAAAAACCCACAGAGAGGAAAGTATACAGGAGAAGGAGGTCAACAGTGTCAAATGCTGAAGAGAGGCCAAGAAGGATAAGGACTGAGAAAAAGCCGTTAGATTTTACAAGATCACTGAAATTTTTATTTTATTCACAAATATAACACATTATAAAATAGTCAGCATATCTGTATTTTAATAGGGTTACTCCCATTGTCTATCCTCTCTCTCCTTCACTCTCTCTATACATACATACATATACATATATATATATATATGTATATGTTATACATATACATATGAAGGAGATTTTTCAAGTCATTCATTATTCAGGTCATTTGTTAATATTCTTCTTCATAAATTATAATCACAAAATCTAATTAAATGAGTCATATTTGATCTCCCTAATCTCTTTATTCTAGCCATGGAAAATTCTGTGTCCTATGGCTCTAATGATTCACTATAATACTGCCTGCTGTTCAGGACAAATGAAGAAATACATTTTAATTTAGTATTTAAAATTTTAAATGTTCAACTGGCAAAATTGATCTAATTAAGACAGAATGAATAAAGAGGTAGCTAGCAAGTCTAGACAATCTACAAATAAGGAGTTTTATTTTAAATAAGATTTTTTTGTTGCCTTTGGTTTTTTACATTACATTGGTCTTTTGTTTTGTGTCTACCCTAGTTTGTTTTATAATTCTACCCACCCCCATTAAAGTCTTGAATGTAAAGGAAGAACAATTAAGCAGAAGCAATTATTGTCATTATCCAACCCCATATGCAATTCTGCCACCATAGCCTCCACTTCTCTGTTGAGAGGACATTAGGTTTCATAAACTATTATTCTCAGGATCTATATTGGCTTTTATAATCACTCAGAACAAAGGGGGTGGAGTCAAGATGGCAGAGTAGAAAGACTCACGTATGCTAGCTACTAACCCACAGCCCATGGATTTAATGTAAGAAGAGCCCCCCACAAGTTCTGGATCACTGCAGGGTGTGCGGAAACACAGTGGAAGAGATTTCCGTTCCAGAGAGCCCTGGAGAGCCATCCCCAGGGTCTGTTACGCCCTGGAAAGTGGAGCCCACCCCTGCTCTACCCTGGCCGGGCGGCCCCAGAGGAGCAGATCTGAGCAGGCTTCAGAGACGGAATCTCCGGCAGCCGGGAAGTTCCCTCCGCCCACAGATGCTACAGGTCAGTGAGAGAGACGTCTGAGCTGGCCGAGAGGGGAGCGGGGTGTCTCCGTGACTCAGGCCCCCTTGGGAGGCAGCGGCAGAGGCAGCGGCAGAGGAAGCGGCGGTGGCCCCAGCCCGTGACTCCCCGAGCAGGCAGGCAGAAGCTCAGGTCTCTGCATAAACCTCCTGAAGGAGCTGAGCCTGTGAGATGGCCCTGCCCCTACCCCAGCACCAGAACTTAAGCTCACATTGAATAGCAGCTAGGCCTGCCGTGGAAAGCCCATTTGAATCTCAGACCCCAAGCACTAGCTGGGCAGATCTAGGCGGGGGTGGACAGGAATATCAGAACTCAAGTAACTGGCTGGGAAAATGCCCAGAAAAGGGAAGAAAAATAAGACTATAGAGAGCTTCTTTGAGCAGGTGCAAATGTTCCCACCTTTCAATTCTGATGATGGGGAACGATTCTTACCATCAGGGAAAGACGTGGAGGTTGGGGCCTCTGTATCCCAGACATCCCAGGGGGATGTCGAGTGGGCTCAGGCCTTGGAAGAGCTCAAAAAGGATTTTGAAAAGCAAGTTAGACAGGTGGAGGAAAAACTGGGAAGAGAAATGAGAGAGATGCAAGAAAAGCATGAAAAATGGGTCAATGCCTTGCTAAAGGAGACCCAAAAAAATGCTGAAGAAAATAACACCTTGAAAAATAGGCTCACTCAAGTGGCAAAAGAGGTTCAAAAAGCCAATGAGGAGAAGAATGCTTTCAAAAGCAGAATTAGCCAAATGGAAAAAGAGGTTCAAAAGCTCACTGAAGAGAATAGTTCTCTCAAAATTAGAATGGAACAGATGGAGTCTAATGACTTTACGAGAAACCAAGAAATCACAAAACAAAACCAAAAGAATGAAAAAATGGAAGAGAATGTGAAATACCTCATGGGAAAAACAACTGACCTGGAAAATAGATCCAGGAGAGACAATTTAAAAATTATGGGACTACCTGAAACTCATAATCAAAAAAAGAGCCTAGACATCATCTTCCATGAAATTATTGAGGAAAACTGCCCTGACATTCTACAACCAGAGGGCAAAATAAGTATTGAAAGAATCCATCGATCACCACCTGAAAGAGATCCAAAAAGAGAAACTCCTAGGAACATTGTGGCCAAATTCCAGAATTCCCAGGTCAAGGAGAAAATCTTGCAAGCAGCTAGAAAGAAACAATTCCAGTATTGTGGAAATAAAATCAGAATAACTCAAGATCTAGCAGCTTCTACATTAAAGGATCGAAGGGTGTGGAATAGGATATTCCAGAAGTGAAAGGAACTAGGGTTCAAACCAAGAATCACCTACCCAGCTAAACTGAGTATAATACTTCAGGGGAAAATATGGTCTTTCAATGAAACAGTGGACTTTCAAGCATTCTTGGTGAAAAGACCAGAGCTGAAAAGAAAATTTGACTTTCAAACACAAGAATGAGAAGAAGCATGAAAAAGTAAACAGCAAAGAGAAATCAGAAGGGACTTACCAAAAGTGAACTGTTTACATTCCCACATGGAAAGACAATATTTGTAACTCTTAAAACTTTTCAGTATCTGGGTAGTTGGTGGGATCACACACACACATACACACACACACACACATGTACACGTGTGCACACACACACACATACACACATGCATGCACATACAGAGACAGAGAGCACAGAGTGAATTGAATAGGATGGGACCATATCTTAAAAGAAATTAAGGTAAATGGTGAGAGAGAAAGGTAGTGGGAGGCAAGAGGGTGAAATGGAATGGGGTAAATTATATGTCATTTAAAAGGCAAGTAGGAGACTTTTTAGTGGAGGGAAAAAGAGGAGAGCTGAGAAAAAAAACAAGAAGTTTACCCTCATCACATTTGACTAAAGGAAGGAATAAAATGCACACTCATTTTGGTATGAAAACCTATCTTACAGTACAGAAAGTGGGGGAGAAGGAGATAAGCAAGGGGGGGGGATGATGGAAGGGAGGGCAATGGGAGGAGGGAGCAATTTGAAGTCAACACTCAGGGAGGGACAGGATTAAAAGACAGAAGAGAAACAATGAGGGGCAGGATAGGATGGAGGGTAATTCAGTTAGTCTTATACAACATGACTATTACGGAAGTCATTTGCAAAACTACACAGATAGGGCCTATATTGAATTGCCTGCCTTCCCAAAGGGAATGGGTGGGGCGGGAGGGATGGGGAGAATTTGGAACTCAAGTTTTAGGAACAACTGTTTAGTATTGTTGTTGCTACTAGGAAATAAGACATATAGTTAATGAGGAATAGAAAGTCATCTGGCCCTACAGGACAAAAGAGAAGATGGGGACAAGAGAAGGGAGAGATGACAGAAGAGAGGGCAGATTGGAGATAGGGAAAATTAGATTGCTTGGTGTATTGGGGTGGGGGAGGGGATAAAAGGGGAGAAAATTTGGAACCCAAAATTTTGTGAAAATGAATGTAAGAAGTTAAATAAATAAATTTTTATTAAAAAAATATATATAATCACTCAGAACACAGTCTCCATTCGGTGTTTCTGTTGTTGTTGTTTACATTATATATATTTGTGTGTGTGTGTATTCTTCAATTCAAAATCAATCATTTTTGATCAATGATGAAATTCATCTTTGATCAGTTCCATTGAACTCCTCATATTCCTTTCTTCAATCACCACAATATTCCCTTACATTTCTAACCACTTTTTGTTTAGGCAATCCCCAGTTGTTAGATCCTCCTCTGGTTTCCACAAATCAAAAATCTGGCAAACTAATTTGAAGTGTTCTTTGTTTTTTGAGTTTTTTGTAGCTGTGATATAAGACAAGTACTATCTTAGGTGGAGCAACAATAGACATGCTGAGATGGGGCAGTTTTTGACTCAAGGTTACCTATACAAAACTCAGGTCCCTACGCCTTCAACTTTATTTTATTGAATTCCCACTCAACCATTATCTGGAGAATTCATGAGAGACTAGAGAGATGCCTGAACACTGACGAAGGCCACAACTTGGTGTTTATTTTTTTAACAGAAAAAAAAAGATAACCCTAGAAATTATAGACCTGTCAGCATTCACTCCCTACTTGGAAACTTACTGAAACGTATCATCAAAAAATCAATTTGCAAGCACCTAGGAAATCACGGGGTACTGGGTAAAAATCTACTTGGCATTGTGAAAAATAAATCCTGTCAAATCAACTTAATTTCCTCCCATGACAGAGTGACAAGCCTAGCCGTCCTAGAGGACTTGATAGATATAATATATTTTGACTTCAGTGGGGATATGGAGTAAGTTCCACATGAAATCCTCATAAAGACACCAATAAAATGGGGTTTAGGTCACTTTGCTTTATTTAACACATTTTTATTGGACTATAACCAATTATATATGCTCATGATACTCAGCTAGATTAGGCAGAAGGTGAAGGGGACAACCATGGAGAGCTGAAAGAAAATGCAAAATAACTGAAAGGAAAAGAAGATACGGCGTGAGACAAATAGGATGGAATTTAATAGGGACAACTAGATAACTAGTTGAAAGAAGACAATCATAAAGTTCAGCAAGGCCCATTCTGGGAAGTGTAGCTGAAAAAAATTACTAAAGCATCATAGCAAACCACGATGTAATTACCAGGGAGCAAAATGGTATTATAGTGACCAAGGTCAGTGCAATTTTAGTAAATGAGGTCACTTGACTTTTGTATTCAGCATCTTCCAGGACTATTTATAGTTTCTGGTCAGCCTGGAGTTCTACAACTGAGTTCTAATATGGAGGACTTACAAGGATTTCAGAAAAGAGTAGTGACTAGATGTTTAGGAAATAAAACATGAAAACTATTTGAGATTTAGTTAAAGCCTAACAGTCAGCTATCAGAGAATTCGGACTTACTCAAAGTGAAGCCTTCATCACCTTTCACCTACAATATTGCAATAGGCTCCTAACTGGTTTTCCTTCCTCCAGGCTCTCCCTTCTCCTCTTTATCCTCCACTCAGCTAAAAAATTGATATTTCTGAAACACAGCTGTAACCATATCATTCCCATGCTCGGGAATCATCAGTGGCTCTCTATTGCCTCTAGGATAAAATGACTCTTCTGTTTTCATTTATAGCTCTCAGATATCTGGTTCCTTTTTATGTTTCCAGATTTATTACACATTTCTCTCCTTCATTCACTCTATGTCAATCAATTAGCAATTAACATTTCCTAAGTATTTACTATATGCCAGGCATTGTGCTAGATACTACAGATTCAAAGAAAAGCAAATAAGAGTCTTGTTTTTCTTCTCAAGGAACTCACCATCTACTGAGAAACAACATGCTAACAGTTACGTGCAAACAAGATATATAACAGCATAAATGATGTGGGAATGGTGCTGGTAGGTAATCTTCGAGGGAAGACATTAAGATTAAGGAAGGCTAAGAAGACTTCTTGCAAAAGGTAAGACTTTAGCTGAGACTTGCAAGAAGTCAAGAAATCTAGGAAATAGAGATGGGAAGGGAGAGCATCCAAGGCATGGAGAACAGTCAGTGAAAATGCTCGGAGTCAGGAGATAGGATCTCTTGCATGATGAACAGCAAGGAGGCTACCATCACTATTCAGCAGTCCTGGGTAGGGAGTAAAGTGAAAGACTGAGAAGAAAAACCAAGAAACAGAAAATGGAAAGAAGTAGAAGAGGGCCAGAGGTTTATATAGTCAGACTTGTGTTTTGGGAAGATCGACGCGACCGAGTGGAAGATGAAGTGCGATAAGGAGATACTTGTGGTAAAAAGACCAAGCAGCAGGTCATTGCAAAAGTGTAGACATTCTCAGCATCCTGGACAGTAGACTGGTTGTTGTATGCAATTCCTTCTTTATTTTTGCATCTTTGCATAGGCTGCCCCAAACCTGAAATCTCTGCTCTTCTCACTTCCCTTCTCTCAGAATCTCAAGCTTCTTTCAAAGCTTAACTCTATTGCTGCCTCTCATCATCCAGTAGTCTTTACTCCAATTCCTCCAACTGTTAGTACATGTACACCCTAAAAATATTTTGTATTTAATTACGAGGTTTGCACTGTTTTTCCTTGATAAAATGAAAATTCCTTAAGGTCAGGGATTATTCAGGGTTGGTGCTCTGTTTGTTTGTTTGGAGAGGGTCCTTCTAAACAATGCCTGACATAGTAATTGGCATATCATAGGCCCTAAGTAAAGGTTTGTTGAATAAATGAATGAATGACTAAAAGGAGTGATAGACACAGAAAAACAGGACAATTTCAGCTCTGTTATTTTTTTCTGTTAATGTTGGACATTACTGCCATTACTATTCATACCATTTTTGCAGCTGTGCTATGACCATTTTTTCCATAAAACTAAAAGAGTAAATGATGTAAATTCATGTGTCCAAATATAAATGATTGGAAGGCAAACATGTTTCATTTATTTAAGTAGCAACTTTCCAAATTATAGTTCTACTTCATTTCTCTAGTACTCATCTAGGTAATTTATCTGAACATTTATTTTTGTATGTTTACAGAGTCTTTTGCTCTCTCCCTTGCCAATATGGGAAAAATTTTTTTTCTGATAAACCTTCTACAATTATCGTTTAGCAGATTAATAGAACCCTTGGGGAAGTCTCCCAGTTGTGGTCTGTCTCTTATAGGAATCATTTGTATAGTAACAAGACTGTACTATAAACTTCCCCTAAAGGTTCTTTAAAAGACTGAATATTCCACTATATATATATAGCATTTACATGCCACAAAACTCCTACATCTAAGTTTTCAGGACTAAGTAATCCTCTTGATACTCTAAGAAACTGAACAGGAAATCAAAGTAGTTGTTGGCTATAGTACTGCTAATTTCACATTCACAATATTTTAGAAAATTATTATGGAAAATGCCCTGTTATATCTGATAATTCTTCGTAGAACAGAAAATATTAAGTCAGTCCTCTGGAGGATATGTATTCCTAGGCATCTTACCAACAGTCTTGGTAGTTGTTGCCGGACTTATGGACTGCAGGTTCGTTTGTGTTATAAGAAAATCAAAACTTACACTAGAAATGAATTTCGTTATTTTCTACTAGCTCTAATGAAAAAAAAAAACAAAGTCCTTAACCTCTCCGATCTCAGTGTCTTCATCTGTTACATTGGGTTAGTAATGCACCATGAGTTTACTAAGAATAAAGAATTCAGAAAATGTTGAAATGCAAAGATTTTTCTGTCTATACTATATGCTCCTAATTTCCATTTTCATGGCCTTTCAAACATTCTTCAAAGGATTTTCCTATAGGACATAATATACGGGCATTTCATGCTCACAACAAACCTACAAAGTAGACAGGGAAGCTCTCATGCTCAGATTTTTCAGTGAAGCTGTGAGGCCCAGGGAAGTTAGGGTCTTCACCTTCCTGGTCTTGTGAAAGATGATCATTGAATATAGCTTGTAAAAATTGATATGCTATAAAATGCATTTGCAGAAGCTCCATGAATATTTACACGTTGTAAAATGGTTTCTTACTGGACTTGAGTTTTTACATCTGGATTTCCACCTTAAAGTCTCAAACTTCAAACGCTTTTGAAGGCAGCTTTCCCTGGCATTAAAACAATCCAGTCATTTTTTTCCCCCAAAGCTATTTTATTTAGTATTTTTTTCACTTTTGCATAGCCTTAAGGGTTTTCAAAGCAACTAAAAATCTAATATTTTTTATTTTATTTTTTGCATCTATGCCTTTTCATCCTACAAACCAGATATCACAGAACAAAATATATTAAAAAAAATTTTCATTTCATGTGTATCACTAAAAAAAAAGAAAAGAATAACTTTGGTCCTAGTACATAAGGGAATCCAAAAGATACTACTACATACTACTCTTAATTTTGCTATCCACAGGCTATAGAAAGTAATGAGGTTTGCTTTATCGCCACATACCTAATTTAAGAAGTGAAAATATTTCTTACTCTCTTAAGTTAAAGTTTTGCTCCTTTGCTTCCCGTAGGTCCACTAAGAGCCATTTGTTCTCAGTCATCTCTTTAATCAAAGTCCCATTTACTAACTTTTACTGTATTGTGTTCGGGAATATTCTGAATATTAGATGTTAAGAACATAAATAAAAAGGAAAATGCAGGCATTACTACTACTTCATGCTTGTTCACATCCATGCAAGAAATTTACATGGGGCTTTTATTAGCTTTTTGAGTCATCAAATGTATATTTTGTAATTTACGCAGAAACAATTAGACAGATTTCCTAGGTTTAAAATGTCTTTTCTCTCATTCATAAAGTGACTATTTTAACTAGTGTAGCACTTGTGGGTATTTAACAAAGGCTGAAGAATAATAATAGGCCAGATTTTCCTGGTGAGCAAGACCAATGGAAACAAATGATCTACTAACTCCCAAGGCCAGAGATCTGTCCACCACTCTGCTTCTTCTTTAGATCCGAGATGTACTGAAATCTCACCAGATGTACCGAAATCTCACCCAATGTAGCGAAATCTCACCATGTTGAACTCAGGGACAGATAGAAAGGAGGCTTTATAAGCCAACTCCTTCCATTTTTACCTCTCTCAAATTACATTCATTCCACACTCTTGCGAAAATGCAGCTAATATATATAATTATATATATAGTTCATAATTTATATTAATATTTATATAATATATATATATATATAAATAAAATGCAGCTAGATTTCTTAAATATGATTGCTGTTGGAACCAGAAATTTGTGCAGAAGAAGCTAGGACAGTATGTCAAGTTGCTCTGCTATGACTGAAGTACAGTTCTTGTGCAATAGAAGCTACTCGGCTTCCACCACCCTCAGCAGACAGGGTGATGCTGGATCTACAAGTATGTATTAAAAAGTGTGGTTATTTTCCTAAGGATATACTAGTATTAGAGGTTTCCTTTTTTTCCAATATAGTTAGCTGAAAAGCAAAATTTTCAATCTGTTGATTTATATATACACTTAATACCATGCAAGCAGTTTTGAGTTGCCCATTTCACTGAACTGACCTATTGATTCAGTTAAAGTGGTCATTACAGGAAAAATATCACACACAGAGTAAAACATGAGATTTGGAGACCTAAGAGGAAGACATATTAGACATGGAGACATAACAACTGTATTTAAGTTCTGAACTTGGGGAAGTCACAATCTCTCCGAATTTCAATTTTCTTATCTGTAAATGGATATAATACTTGCACCTCTTAATTTGCAGAGTTGAAGGGATCAAAAGGGAAGAGGTATATAAAGCAAATATGTGTGTATGTATATACACACTCACACATACACATATACACACACGTGTGTGTGTGTATATATATATATACACACACATACAGATATCCACACATATACACATGAGGTATATGAAGTAAATGTATATGCACACATGTATATGTGTATATACATATATAAGTACATATATACAAATATGTACATATATGCATGGGTGCATGTAACACATACAAATGTGTTTATGCATATACAGGAACACACACACATATATTACATATTATTTTAAGACAATTGAACATGATATAATATTTAAGATGTCAAATTAGTCTGTGTTTGTTGTATGAGAATGTAAGTGCTATGAGGACAAGGGCTATATGACTTCGGAAACTTCTTTGGAAACAGAAACTCAGAAATAAATTAAGCTTCCCACAACTCAGATGACATATCCTAGACAGAAAATGATCTCATAGTTCTCATAGATATAAGATCTTATATCTCTCATAAATAGAGACAATTAGGTAGTACAATGGATAGAACCCAAGGCCTAGAATCAGGAAAATCTGATACAAATTCAAATCCAGCTTCAAACTCTTATTTAGTGTTTGGCTGTGTAAACCTGACCAAGTCACTTAAACTCTTTCCGTATCACTTACCTGTAAAATGGGAAGATTAATAGCACCTACTATTGTAAGGATCAGATGAGATATTTGTGAAGTTCCTGGTGCATAGCTGGGACTCAATAAAGGCTTCTTTTCCTCCTTTTTTCAATCAATCTTTACTCTGTAATTGTGTGTACTGTGTGTTGAGGGCAGGAATGAAGTTTGTTATAGGCTATCAGCTCGTTATTTAGTCGTTTTTCAATCATGTCTGACTCTTTGTGACTCCATTTTGGGTTTTATTGGCAAAGATAGTGGAATGGTTTGCCATTTCCTTTTCTAGTTAATTTTACAGATGTGGAAACTGAGTCAAATAAAGTTAAATGACTTGTCCACAGTCACATAACTGGCAGGAGTCTGAGACTGGATTTGAATTCAGGTCTTCCTGACTCCAACGTCAGTGGTCTATCCACTGTACCACTTAACAGTCCCTCCAAGTTCTATTCCTACTCAAAAAACTTCTACACCATCCATCATATTAATATGACACAGATGTCTGTGGCACCTCATTTTGGGTTCTTATAGTAAAATACACATTTACTGAAATGACCACCTCTCCTTCCATGTTCTTGTACTCATAGTACCCATGTCAGCTTCTCTTCACTCTGTACTTCGGCACTGGATTTACTTCCTGAGGATCCAAGTTACTTCAAGTCTCTCTCTACTCTCCAGTCATGACCGACAAATTACAATTAATCAAATTATAATTAATGGTATGAAATAGGAAAGGAATCTACTAGGGCAAGAAGGAAACCTCTCTTCAGTTTCCAGCCCTGACACATCCCTGTCTCC
Source organism: Bettongia penicillata ogilbyi (assembly GCA_023548195.1). NCBI lineage: Eukaryota > Metazoa > Chordata > Mammalia > Diprotodontia > Potoroidae > Bettongia > Bettongia penicillata. Next base: position 205,051 of record JAJHZJ010000942.1, read on the forward strand.
TGATACCATAAAGAATATAGAGGTTACCAGTTGCCTATAATCAAATGTAGGAATTTTCCTTAAGAAGACTTTCTCCTTTGGTTATTGGATGATGTTAATGGATAATGTAGTCACTTCCCTTGGAACTTTCGTGAAGTCATTGCTTCCCTTTATTAACTTTCCCAAATATAAGTCTGTCTGTGAGTTTATTCTTATTCATGCCAAAAATATAAAGTTACATTAGTCTGCCTGATGATACCTTTTGTACCTTAAATCATGCTTGGACTTTACAAATGAGATGCGTTATGATTTGTGTAGACACGACAGACAATGGAATATGGGCTAAAATGTCAGTCATCCTCTGGATGACTCCCAGAAACCTGGACTCTACCTCATCAGGGACACTTTAAGAGCAGACAAATAAAAATAACGTGGTGTCAAAAGCATGAGTAGCTCCCATCCTACTTTTTGCCCCTACCCCCTAAAAACAATCCCTTCCACAGTATTTTCAAATGTCTGAAATTCCAAAGGGGATCTATGCTCAGTTAAAATGAAAATATCCCTGGAGAAGGTAATATTAAGCCTTATCAATCACTAACAGCTTAGCATATATGACTTCAGCAAATTGTCTCCTAGAAGATTTTGAAAGTGAGAAAGTGGATAGAGCAGAAAATATGAGGACACTGACATTTTAACAAAGGTACCGCTGAGAAGCATCCAAGGCAATACCGGAAACATTCAAGGCAAACTTTACCAACTTGAAAATTTTTTGTGAATTGTGCCTGAACCCTACTGAATATTTTAGCCATACTGCCAGACTTTTGGTCACTAGCTCGATCTTTATAATTTCAGGTTATAACATCAGACCAGATGTCCAGTACTGCAGAAAAGGGAAAAGCCAGATATAATAGTGCTCACCTTTACTTCCTCCTGTGGAGGAGTTCGAGGCAGGTGACTTGAGTTGGGAATTTGTGAATTACTGTAAGGTGAAGGCAAATCAGATTCCATGCTAAGTTTGGTGCAAATACTGTAAACCTCCAGTGGCAGAGGGACACCAGGCTGGCAAGGGGAGGCAAAAGTCAGCCCCAGGCAGAAAAAAACAAAACAAAAACAAGCTGAATAAACAAACAAACAAAAACCTCCCAGAACAAATCAAAGCTTTTATGCCTGTAAGTACTGGGGTTGAGCCACAAATAATTCCTCCACTTTTGGCCTGAGCAAGTGTATTCCAAGGTAATACTCACATGCTGGTGGTAACTACGAATATGCCGGCATAGTTCTGAATAGCAAAGTATAACAGACTCTCCATCTAGAAGGCAGAAGAAAAATATTTATTCCCAAATCTCAAAACCAGAGAGCGAAATCCATCATAGTAGCCAAGAAGCCAAAATACATTAGCACTGCAGGGGACAAAGTCATTCCCGTCCCTGCTGGGGCCTTTCCACAAACACTCAGGAGCCCAGCTGTCTTCTTGCTTGTGTCCCCTCTCTCTTTCTCTCTACCCTAATTGCTCTCCCTTGCTTCCTCTCAGTTCTGATCCACCTTTCCTGGTCCACCCCTTCAACAAGCTCCTCCCACCACTTGTGACCTAGCCTTTCCTGTGATTTAAGCAGGTCACATGGACCTATTAATGAATGGGAAAGATCTTCCCATTTAAATTATCATTACAACAAGAGGGTTCCACTCTCAAATAAATAAACAAAAAGAAAAAAAAAACATTTATATGTCTGCAAATGTAATGTGAATCTGTGCAACCAGGACACAAAAGAGGTAAGGCTTGTGGAATCTCTCATCGTACTAGTGAGTTACCTCCAGAATCTCTTTCCCTCCTTTCTCCTCAGTACCCCATACTTGGGAGTGATTCCTAAGATGCACTCTTCAGTACTCTGAACTTTTCTCTTTATGCTTAATTCCAAGATGGTTTTGGTTTAACTGCTCCAATTATCATCTGCTTGAAAATAACTCACAGCATTATATCCCCAAACCAGAACTCTCAATCCAAATACAAACCTGTTTGTTTTTAATTCATTACTTACTGGAAATATTTCCTGTGATGGACTGATGTCAGCTCAATATGTCTGACCCCCAAATCATTACTTTTACCATAAAATCAGTACCTTCTAACTTCTTTCTCTTCTTCTTCTCCCTCTTTTTCTTCTCCTCTCCTCCTCCTCCTTCTTCCCAATATATCACATTCTCTCAACCTCCTCTTTCTACTTTATTTACTTTATCCCTCAGACCTAGTAAGCCATGAACTATTTTTCTTTTATTTCAAACACTCTTGTTTTTGCATTTGAAGACTTTTTCTGTAATTCCTATGTCACTACCATCATCTAAGACTTCATCATACTATGGATCATTTACTACAGTAAATAGAGATCTCCCTATCTCTTATTTCTCCTCTACCAAGTTCTCCTTGTTCTTGACTATCAGAATAACATCTCTGAAGCACTGTTTTCATCATGACAATCCCTTGCTCAGAAAACTTCATTGCCTCCCTAGTACATTCAGGATAAAGTTCAAATTCCTTAGAATGGCTTTCAAAGACTTCTGTAATTTCCTTCCTCCATTATATAGAAGATATGCTATATATTCTCCATTGCAAAGTCTCTATTCCTGAAAATGTCTCAGAATTTAAAGACCCTGCCTTTATCATGTTTCTTTTCTCCCATCTTTTCAAATTCCACCCATCCTTCATGTTCCAGTTCAAAATATAATTTTTTATGAAGATTACTGTGATTACCCCAACTCACATTGATCTCTCTTTTCTAAACAACCGCATCACTTATCATCTGCAGCAGAACTATCTCTAGCATGGGGTAAATGGATCTTTTTCCCTAGGTCTGACATCTGAGACTGGGACATGGTACCTCCTTGTGATAATGAGTATCCTCATAACTTGTCTTCTGCTGCTCTGAATCACACCAAGGTCCTAATACTGTGTGGTCCTTTTCTTTGACATATCTCTTATCCTCTGTCCTTTGTGAGCCCAAGAGTTGTTTCTCCTTTGTTTTCAAAGAGGACCAGTGATATCATGGGTGATATCTTGACTTGTGTGTGAACTGGATTTAACTGACGCAGAGTTGCACAAAGTCATCAGCCTCATTCTCTCTTCTTGAGTCATCAAAGTCCAGGAGCAGGACAACATTCAAGATGCCTGGGGATAGCCCAGGGTACAGTGGATCACCTTGGCATCTTTGACATCCGAACAAGCTCTAAGTGCTCTGCAGTACCTGCTTCAGCCACCTTCATGGTTTTTGGAACAATAAAGGTAGATCACTCACTGTTTTGCCTCTTGTAACCATACTCATGACTCCGCAACCTTGTCCCCACTAGTCTAACTCTGGGTAGAAAAGAAAAGTCTAGTTGCCGCTCAGTCCAGCAGCACTCAGTTTATTACTTTAACTTCAATTCATGTTTTGATTAAGTTGTTGCAAAGATGTTTATAATCTTTTCCCAACCCTACTATAAGCAACTGGGGGAACAGGCTTATATTCCTTTTATATTTCCCACATTGCCTAACACACTGTTGAACACTTAACAGGGACTCTATGTTGAATATATTATCTATCAAGATTTTCTTACCAGTAATGTGGAACATTAAACTTAGAAGAAATGGAATCTTCCTCAGAATTGAAAGGCAACTATGGCCCATTTTAAAGCAATAGATATTCTTTCAGCGTCTGTGAGTGCACCATTAATGCAGCATTATCAATAAGTTTAGGGGAGAGGATAATCAGCTTCTGAAAATTTTAACTAGTTTGCCCTTTCCTCAGTAGTTATACAATCCATAAAAGGATGTCAGTGTTTCATTCTGTTCAAGCAAATGAGACATTTCCATCATTTAAAAAGAATTGAGACTCCAGAGCAAGGCCCAAGAAGGCTTTGAAATTCTTGACAAGTTCTCTGTCTTTACTTTGGGTAGTTGTCACTTTGAATAATGAGGATTTGGAGAAGAGGAGGAGAAAAAGGTAAAGGAATAGGAGAAATTGGAAAAAATGGCAGAGGTGGAAGAGGAGAGTGGAAAAGAAAAGGAGGAAGAAGAAAGCATTTGCAAGTCACAAGTAAATCAGAATAATTAATGCTACTTCATTAGGGTGTTGCAGGCACAGTTATAGCACTTAATTTAAAGACAGGGAATAGATCTATGAATTCACTGGTACAGGAAAATCTTGGGTGAGAAAATTCCATCTACCAAAACAGCTTGGCACGGTCTCTGCCACTTATAGACTTAGAAATTACTCAAGGCTCTCAGATTTAAGCCCAAGGTCTCACATCCAATAGGTGTCAGAGACACTTATTAGGTCCAAGTGGTCCTTTCTGCAGGGCTAGGTCTGTATCCAATGCTCCATGGTATCTTTCAGGCTTAATAAAATGGATAAATAAGAAAACCAGACACACATTATTTCATATATTAACTTGTACTTTTTCTAAGGCAATTGGTTGTTCATTTAGAAGTTATATGAATTAGTTTCTTTTTCTTTCTATATTTTAAAGTGCAGTATAAACAGGGATTAGTAACATTTTAGAACTAGAGTTCTGAGTTATTTATTTGTATTATTCTAGTATATGGGGAGGTGAAAGAACTTAGCATGGAGCAGGCAAGGATGACTCTATTTGAAAATATTTTTCCTCATATATTCCACTGGCTAAAATTATTTTTGACAAGCTCCTTTTAAAAAATGAAAACAGACTGGAGATAGTTAAAACTATTGGTCATTCAAATTCTGGTGTTTGTTATTCTCCTAAGATTTTAGGATCATAAGATTTGGGATTAAATGATTCCTCAAATGATTACCTAGTGCAGTCTCCTTATTTTATAGATGATGGAACTGAGTCCCAGAGATTTGAGATGACATATAGGAGAGGGACCAGAAACCAGGCTTTCTGTTGTAACAACTGAACTAGACACATTAAACATGAGTGATATACATAAGCCTCTCAACATCTCTTTCATTTCAAGGCTGCCAAGAGAAAAACTTACTCTGGCAACTGTGTGGCTGTGGTGAATGCAAAAGGCTTCTGATTGGTCGCCCTGCATCAAGTTTCTCACCTCTCCAATCCATCCTGCACTCTGTTTCAAAAGTGATTTTCCTAAAGCTTAGAAGCTGATCCTATCACTCCCTCCCCTACTCATTAAAGTCCTCTAACATCAGTGATTAAATCCTCAGTTTGGCATTTAAATCCTTCCACCATCCGGCCCTCAATCATGATGATGCTAGAGAATGTTATACAACCATGCTGACTATCCGCTACATGCCTGTTATCACATCTGTATCCTGTCCTCATTCTACACAACCATCCTTTCACTGTTCACTAAATAATTATAGCATTCACCACACATGCCAATTCCAAACTTTCTCTTCTGTTTTTAAACATATACCATCCTTCCCCCGCATCAGAAGGACTTTATAAAACCTCCACATGAAACCTGAGGTACTCTGAGTTATTTCTTTTCCCCAATTCTAAACACAAATCCCTTCTATATGACCCACCATTTTCTCCCTCTTTTCTCCACTGTTGGAGAAAGATATGGCCATTCTTTTGTCAAATTCAGGCCCTCTACTTGTGCCTTTGATCCTATCTGTTTCCCCTGTTTCTTCAGGAACTTGGCCCTTTGATTATCTTTCTTTAAACTCAATTTTTGTTTTGCTACTGCTTATTTCTCTCTTAGATACAAATTATGTTTATCTCATATTTAATATTTTTTATTTGACTCTGTTAGCCCTTTAGTTAGTGTCCTTTATCTCTCCTCCCTTTAACAACTAAATTTCTTTAACAATGCCATTTTTACCCAGTTTCTATTTCTTTACTTCTGGGAGAAATGATTATTAATAACCAGTGATTTGGGGAGATCTAGAGTTTCACCTTTTTCTAAAGTCCTCATTTCAAAAGCTCAGTTTCTGCAGATTGAACTAACTTTCTCCTCAATCAGACCCCACCCAACCTTACAAGGAACCTCTAATCTATGGTGAATTCCATTCAATGAAGCTTGAGTGGAGGTAGATCCTTTGTCTAGACTGCCCAAGGCTGGGATGGTCTCCCTATAGGGATGGACTCTGTCCAGCAGTAACATGATGTCACTCAGCCCCTTATTATAATATTCATTCTCTCACTAATTGTTAGCCACTCAGATTTGATTGCCATCCTTAGGAATACTTCTCTTCCAAAGGTATATAAGCCATGAGCCCACTGCCATGATTGCCTTTGGCATTTGAGAGTGCCACTGATCTTTTATTAAAATGCTAGCATTATTAATAAAATGACTAATTACCCAGAAATTTTCAAACATCACACTTCCTACTCACTTCTCAGGTCCTTGAAATCTGACTTCTGACTATAACGCTGCATTGAAATGATTATTTTCAAGATTAATGAAGACATATTCATTGTTAACTCAAATGGTCTTTCCTCAGTTCTTACCCTTCATCTTTCTGCAACTTTTGATGATACTGACTAGCCTTCCTCTCTTGGTTATAACGGTGCAGCTCTCCTTGTTCTATTTCTCACTGCCTGACTACCCTTCTTTCACTCATTTACTTTATTGTTTTGCTGCTTGTCTAGACTCAAGAAAACAAAGAAGAAATTGCAGATTTAACCTGAAAAGTGTATCATGGCTATATCACTTGCTTTTCAGAGAGTCCATTGCTAAACATTTACCAGCACACTGCTTCTTTGGAATTCTGGAAAGTCCTTGTGGAGACAAAAATTGATTTGAATCTTGAAGAAAGTCAGAGAAACTCAGAGGAAGAGATTAAGAGGCACAGCATTTCAGAAATGGTTGCAACCACACAAAAATGGAAGGTATATTATCATATTCAAGGAATTAAGATTATGTCAGTATTGTGCATGAATGTTGAAAGTAGAAGACAGAAAGGTAGGCTGGGTCCAGGTTTATATGAGTTTTCAGTGCCTAAAAAAGGTTTTTAATCACTACTGGAGGTAATAGGGAGAATTCAGAGTTCACTGTGCAGGAGATTGACATGGTCAGATCTATGCTTTAGAAAATTTACCTGAGCAGCTAAGCAGAGAAAGGATACTAGTAAGGAGAGACTTCAAACAGGCAGGTCAGATAGAAAGCTATTCTAGTAGTATATGTCCAGTACGATGGGGGCCTGCATTAGCATTGTGTTTATGTTTGAAAGAAGAGGATGGATACAAGAAATGTCATAAAAGGAGAAAAAACAAGATTTGGCAACACATTAGATATAAGCTTAGTATGAGAAGTTTTGTAGTTTTGTCAATAATCACGGAGAAGTTGAGAGGCATGGAGGGGAAGAAAAACAGGGAAGGGGAGAGTGGAAAGAAAAATGAGTTCTATTTTGGATATTTTGAATTTGAGATTTCTATAGAACATCCAGTTTAAGATGTCCAGAAAGAAGTTAGTAATGAGTTATTGAAGTATTGGAGAAAAACTGAACTGCATATAGAAATCCAAGAATCATCTGCAAAGAAATGTTAGAGAGAACTGACGTGAAACTCATGAAGTGTGAGATAATATAGAGGGAAAAGAGAAAACCCAGGTTGCCCTGGAAAGCGACCATGGTTTGTGAATGTGATAACGGATAAAGAATCAGCAAAGGCTGGAGAGGAGTGGTCAGAGAATAGGACCAGGGGAGAATAATGTCATGTAAATGTAGAGAGGAAATAATGTATAGAAAAAGAAAGTTATGAGCAGTATCATCCTAGTCAAGAAAGATTGTGAGAAAAAGATCATTATATCTGGCAAAAAGTGATCATTGGTAACTCTGGAGGAGTCTCCCTTCCTCTGGCTTCTTCCCTGTCTAATTCATCCTTCATACAGTGACCAAATAGAATTTCTTAAACTATGCATCATATCATTCCTCTGCTCAAGAAGCTTCCATGATGTCTTTTTGTTGCTAGGCTAATGTTTAAACTCCTCTCTTTGTCATCTGAATCCCACTACCATATGATCTCAGCCTACCTTTCCTGGTTTATTCTATATTACTTCCTTTCATTCAGTCTATTTTTCATTCAAATTACTCCAGTAAACACAATAGGAGCTTAATGCATGCATGCTAAATTGAGTTGTGTTGGTGTTCCTGATGTGTGGTATTCCCTCTCTTGTCTCTGTGCCTATTCATGGACTGTCTTTCACAGTAAGGAGCCCCTCCCTTCTCCCCTCTGCCTCTTAAAATTTCTAATTCTATTTAAGACTCAGCTCAGATACCACCACCTTTCCCCATCTCTTCTCATCCATTATTAGCATGTCACTCAAATATTTCTTTATTTACTCTGCGGATATTCCACATTTATTTATTTGTGTACATCTCCCTTCCCCCAACCCTAAGTAGAACATAAGTTTTTTTAGGGTAGTTCTGCTTTCATTTATTTTGTCTTTTGCATCACACTGTTTAGCACTTTGCTTAGCAAAGAGTAGATACTTAATAATGGCTTGTTGAATTGAATTTCTCATTACATGAGGGAAAGAAAATTCTCCAACGATTTTGTTCCAGTACCAAGATGGTATTTCTATGAGTAGTGAAACGATGCTGAAGAATACAAACTCAGAGGACAAGGAAGGTCAGAGAACTAACCTGGAAAGCAGCCAGCAGTGAATACAATGGTCAAATCTACAAATCTACAAAAATAAGTGAGTTGGATCAGATAATCTTTAAGGCTCCCTCTTTCTCCAAATCCTATGATCCTTATCTGACACTGTGAAGTTACAGAAATAAAAATTTTGGTGATGATGGGAGTGGAAGTACAGAGAGTTCATTCATATGCACAAGTCACTTCAGGAATGTGAAATTCCAAATGGAATCCCTATTTCATTCCATTTGGACCGGCCGGTGGCTTTTGGCAGCCAGAAGACTGCATGTGTGCATTGGATGTTTGGGAGATGGGAGAAAGGTCTGCCAGGAGAGAAGACTGTGGAAGGAAAGGTATAAAGATGACAAGAAGAAACCGATAGCACTGTGCCATTTTGTATAGAGCCCTACTGGGGATAACAGCCCCAAGTGCCATTGAAGTTATCATATGCACCATCTTTGCCACTTGATGCCTGACAGACAGCAAATGCTTTAAGAAACAAAATCTAAATTTCATTGCTACATGACTAGTAGCTCTTAAGATGCCAAAGCTTAATGGAAAATGATGTGGTTAACTTTCTCTCAGCTACTAGCTACCCTAGGCCATTTTCATTGCTTCTGGCTGCCTGTCTAAGTTTATTTACAGAAAAGATGCAAACTACCTCAATAACACCTCCCCAGCTACTCATTTTGAACACTAAATACTATAACATTGCTTTTTAGTTCTCTTGACAAAAGTCTAAGAGCAAGCTTTCTTAGTTGCCCTTTTTTTTTTTTTTTAATTTGTTTTGTTTGAATGACTCTGAACAGTTCTTTAAAGAAGAAGTTAATACCTTGATCTTCTGGATTTGTTTCCAATATCCTCTTTTACCAGGAAGATAATAAAACCATGAGGCAATGTGGTACAAGAGAGAGTAAAATAGGCAAGGGACCTAAGTTCACATTCTTTCTCTGTCAATAATGTATAACCTTGGAAAAGTCATTTAACCTCTTTGAGCTTCAATTTCTTCATCTATAAAATTAAGAAGATGGATGAAATGTCTTCTGAGATCTATGATCCTGTGACCTACTTTCAAGGAGAAATAGCTTGATTCTTTCCCCGTAATTCAACACAAAACACTAAATGCTTTTAATTAGAAAATATTATCCTTTTTTCCATACATCAATAACTCTAAGAGTTGGAAGGACCTCTAGTAAAACCTGTTTTTCTCCCAAGAATCTTCATTTCAATGTTGCTGACAACTGCTTATTTTTTTGGGTTCCAAGACCTCCCCTGGGGGAGCTCATTGACTCTTATGACCTCCCCAGGCAAGCCATTCCACTTCTTAGCTTCATTTGTAAAGAAGGTTTCCTTACATTAAACATAAATCTGCCTATTTGTAACTTGCATTCACTGCTCCTAGTTGTCTGGGTTAATCAGAACAAGTCTACTCTTTCTTTCATGACAGCTTTTCAAATATTTGACAATAGTTTTTGTTCTTTGCTTGCTTTACCTCCTTTTTTCAGTTATGTGCCTTTCTTTTGATATGTTCTATGCAACTCATTGTGGGTACTTAAGTCATGGTGATGTGCTACAAGCCCTCCATTATCTCTTGTTCAAGTCACAATTTTGATTCTGTGGAGACTGTGTGATCACATGATTTTTAATCATATAGCATTACTGGAAGACCAATGGCATTAAAAAGAATTTTTGTTTCAAGCTTTGTCTAAGACATTGACAAACATGTCCAGTGGCACAGATACAAGAGTCGATCCCAAGGACACTCCATGAAACAGAGCGAGGGTTTGTCTAAACACGTTGAAATCTTAGGGGCAATGATTCCTTCTCATTGCCTGTCCTCTGTTGAAGAAAGGGGAGAAGAGGGAAATTCCAGGTTTTAGTAAGTTGATCCCAAGATAAGGAGCAGGTAAAGGCAGTGTATTATAGAGATAGTACTTCTCCATACCAGAAAGGAGTATAGAGTTCTTCTTTGAAAGACCATGCGGAGCAGTGAACAAATTCATTTGGACCAAATTTTTCCTAGAGAAAGAAGCCACATAGTTCCAAGACAGCCTGGGGACAAATGGCAAAGTGGAAAGTCATCATCAGGGTTACCTTCTGCTTAAGGGAAAAGTCTTCTCTGGATCAAGTGCCAGGAGCCATTCTGTTCCTGGGAAAGGGAAGACACTAAAGTGTCTTTGTGAAAAGCACTACAGAGCCCTCTTAACCTCCAGGAACAAAGGTAAGGATGATCTGGGGCAAGAGCTGAGCTCCATAGCATATAATAATAATTATGTTGACAATAACAATTAATCCTGTATGCGTGTCATTGAAATAAACTGTTTCAAGAGCCAACTAGTATTGTACGTTAATTCAGAGTTCCAGCTGTAGTCCCTTCTACTGGGAGGTTAAGGTTAATGTATCACTTGAGGTTGGAAGTTTTTGAGCTGCAGTAGGCATATAGCTGATTGGGTGTTCATATTAAGTCTGGTATCAATATGGTGAGCCCTTTGAAGTAGGGGTCACTAGGTTTTATAAGGAAGGGTAAATGGACTCAAGTCAGAAACGGATCAGTTCAAAGCTCCCATGCCAATTAACAATTGGCTCAGGTCAACGAGTGGTCAGTGTACTTTCAGCCTCGGAGACAGGGAGACCTAGTCTAGATAGATAGATAGATAGATAGATAGATAGATAGATAGATAGATAGATAGATAGATAGACAGACAGATAGAAAGATAGATATGATATAGAGAGAAATAGAGATACATAGATATGGATCTCTATAGATAGATAGAAATAGAAATATAACAAAATACAGACTTCTATCTAGGACTCAGATCACAATGTGGGAACATTTTATGTCACTGATTATCCTTTAGTTAGGATATCCTTTTGACTCTGTGGACTACAAATGGACAAAATGGATGTTAATAATATTTTGTTGGAATACTTCAATGGAGCCATGAGCTCAAGGACATGATTACTCCCTTTTCTCTGCAATGGTATGGGTAGATACTCATCAGTACCTTTTCATTCTATGTAATTCTTATTCATATCTTCCCATAAGTTCTTGACAGGATGTACACTCAACCTGCTGGGATTCTTCCTCTGGTTTCTTGACATTATATGAGTGTGATTGCAGAGACACCAACCTCCTTGATATTCCTCACAGAAGATGTTTTATCCCCAATTGGGTATTTTTGCTGGTTGTTCCTTGTGCCTGGAATGTTCTCTATGTTTTGTCTTTCTTGGCTTCCACCAAGTCCCAGCAAAAATCCCACCTTCTACAGTAAGCCTTTTCTGATGCTTCTTAACTCTAGTGCTTTCTCTCCATTGATTATTTCCAATTTATCCTTTATATAGCTTGTTTGTACATAGTTGCTTACTTGTTGTCTCCCCTATTAGACTGTTAGCTTCTTGAACCTCAGGCACTCTCTTTTACCTTTCTTTGCATCCCCAGTACTTATTACAGTACCTCAGTAGGCATTTAATAAATGTTTATTGACTAACTCACTTGCTAATGGAATAAAAATATCATGTATCTCTTACCTCTCACTCTTGCTACATAAGTGGCTCATGGAATTTTCTGGTTTTATATTTTCTTGGTGATAGCATTGAAGTCCCTTTTTGATCAGAGTCCTTCATCGATAACAGACTGGTACCTCTTTAAAGCTATGATGTATCTCTGTATTGGCCTTAGGATCACATACAATTCTTATTTTTGGCAACTGGTATTCCATGATTTGCAGTAATATGGCATCATGGGAAGAAAGTTGATTTTTAAAAAAGAAAGGGTTTTGTTTTAGAGAACTCTGTAGTAATTAAAAGCACTGAGTAACTTCCCTAATTTAATTCAGTTCAATAAACATTAATGTACTATGAGAACCAAAATGACACAGTGGATAGAGAGCCAGCCTCACAGTTATGAAAACCTTGGTTCACATTCTGCCTATGACACATATTGGCTATGATACCTTGGACAAATCACTACCTCTCAGTGCTCTGGGCAACATTCTAAGACCATATGTCGCAGAGCAGGTACCAATTTGTATTTGCAGAAGGAGTTTCCTCATTGAGAGTTCCCTCTACCGATACAACTACAAATTAAATCAAAAAGGAATCAAGAAAAACAAAACAAAAGGGCAAGGTTTTGTGCTTGGCATTGTGTATACAAATACAAAAACAGTCCTTACCCTTGAAGAGTGTATATATTCAACTATTCGGACAAAGTCTATTCTGTAAACAAGGGAGTACAAATACTTGCAGGTTACTTGGGAACAAGATAGTGGACTACGCATTTTCTCTGATCCTCATGACCTCTCTAACCTCTCCAAAACAGAAATTGTGTACCAAAGTGCATGGTCTAGTACATCCAGAATTAAAAAGAAGGTAGAGTAAAAACAGAAACAAAAAACCCCTCAAAATCCATGAACTTATATGCTCATTGATCCTAAGTTCACTTAGCACCCCTTTCCTAGCATCCACATTGATGACAGCAAAGTTGCACTAGTAAACTCAAGGACAGGACAGGCTTATAAGAAACTCACCCCCACACTCTGGTCTGCCTCTCTTTTTCCATTGTTTTAGAGACCCTGCCTGCAGGTGGCAGAAATTTTGAGCTGTCTGTGACAAGCAATCAATATGGCCCCAGCCCTCCAGGAACAAAAGCCTGTCAAGGTCAAAATCCCACAGCAGCACTGTGGCAAAGCTCTGAACTGTTGATGCCAGGCCAAAGAACTAAGGAACAGAGGAAGCAGGCTAGAACATTATATGCTATTTGGGGTAGGAAGAGAGGGTGAGATCAAGCCTGAAGACTGGGGACAATTTTGATTACACAAAAGTCACTTGGGATAGATACCCAGTCTAGTAAATCCTGAATTGCCCAGTGTGAGAAGAGGCTCAGCTTTGAGATGTAGTCCCAAGTAACCACAATCAGGAGGGGAAGTTAGAAAATGAATGATAAGGAAGATAAAGGGAGAAAGGACTGAAATTACCAAAGTTTTAGGAAGAAGAAAACTGAAAGACTTTGAACATAACAGATAAATCAGCAGGAAAAACAATAACAACAGAAGGAAATACGACCTCCAGATCTAATAAATGAGTTCAGGCATCTATGAATAAATAGTGTAAAACAAAGGAAAAAGATCTAACACTTGATGAAATAGAGGACCCTGTGGAATTAAAGGAAAAAATAGAATGACAATATGCTGCTTCTGAGTAGTTCAAAAAAGAAATGAGATTTTTTGATAACAGAATTTATGATTTGCAAAGCAAAAATAATAGGTAAAATAGAACTAGAATATTCAATGACAGGTCTCATCAAAAAAAACAAAAGAGAGAAAAGAAGATTGGGAATGTAAATACACAAACATGAAGAACAATCTAAAAGAAAAGAAGCAAAAAGCAATGACATTAAAAGAAAACATGCTTACAGTCCAAGTAAAACATACTGTCATGAAGACAGGCTACATAAAGACAAACTAAAAATCCTAGCTCTTCCCTAAAGGAGAGCATGAAAAGCATGACAAAAACAAACAAGGACAAAATCCTTGAACACCATAATGTAGGAAACAATGAAAAAGAACTGCCCAGAATTTTTGAACATAGAAAATGAAATACACATGGAAAGAATTCACAGATTACCTCCAGAAAAAAAAATGATAAAAAAACAAATCAGCAAACTCCAAGACACATAGTAGTTAAATTTAACAACTCAATTCAGAAACAACAAATTCTGCAACTGATCAGGAGAAAGATTTTCAAATAGAAATAAAAAATAAATTAGATTAAGACAAGATTATTCTACAACCCCTAGAAAACCTAGGAGGCAATGGAGTAATCACAGAGGTGGGGAACCTGCTTGAGGCCTGATTTGTTCTGTGAAGTTTGGATTCAGTCACAGGGCTGTACTTGAGGATGTCGCCCTCCCCCATAACATATTCTGAAGTGCAGTGGAGTTCAGGATGCAGCCCAGAGAGAAGTACCCTGAAAATCAGAGGCCAAGAACATGAAATAAGATAGACATTGAAGAGTGAAGAGGTATTTGAAACTTTTTTTGAGAAAGAAAACTGGAACCAGAGAGATTATTTGCTTCTCAAACATCCGAAACTATAGAAATGTGAGATGATAAAATAAATGTAACAGGCAAGAACACCATAGGAACAGTGACAATGGAGAGACAAGTAAGAGATTTCTTTCTAAATGTGCACAAGGAGACAGAATGAAGGTGGAAATCTGGTACATGCAACAGTGGAGAGGCAGACAGAGGGCATTATGGACAGAATCTGGGAATACCCTGTCTACAGATGAATCAATATTTTTTTGCTGGACTACATTACAAACTGGGAGGGTACATAAAAGGGAGCAAGGGAGCAGGGGGATAGAAAGGAGTATGTGACATGTTGGGGTCAAATCAAGGGCTAATAATCAAGGAAAGATCATCTCAAAAAGAGAAAAGCCTACAGGGGAGTTGATGAGGAGTAGGAGGGATTGTATAGTGGGGAAGGGAACATTGGGAAGGGAAGAAGCCTTATTTTAGTGGCCAAAGGGAGTTCCACAAATGAATGCTCCTATGGGTGAAAAGAGATGGTTTGTGAACAGAGATAGAATCCTTACACTTGGCATGTCCTGGAGGATTTGGTCCTTAAAAAGTCTATTTATCTGACATTAGATGGTGGAGAGTTTGAACCCCCAGGGGCAACTGACACCTGGAGAAGTGGGAGAACATGGACCAAGGGAGGAGATTCAGGGGCAAATGTTGAATAAAATGAGAGAAAGGGATAGCTCAGTGCTGGGCTGCATAATCAGAGATGTGGTAGGGGAGGGACGCAACCATGGGATAGTATCCTCTCAGACACCTACAATAATTAGCATTGTATTGGGGGTGAAGTACAATGAAAAAGGAGAATCCATGGGGCAAGTTCTACAAGGCAGTGGCAGAAGTTTTGATTTGTATAAAGAAGAGAGAGAAGAGAGAAATCATATAATAATATGAGTCATGAATCAGAGAATGAGAGTCTACAATAGACAGAAAGAGATGATTGTAAAGAAGGGAGTGAGAGAAATCCTTTTTGGAAAGGGACACAACAAAGAAGGAGAGAAGAAAGAAGAATTTATTTGACTGACTGAGAGGGGAAAAAGGAGTAGGGGGAAGAATAAAACCAGATAAAAGAGACAAAAAAAGAAACTAAAAAGCAAAACACCAAAGAGAAAGGGATAATAAGTGGAAGGAAAGGATTAGGGGTGAGGGATAATTAGTGGGAACATGGTCCTCTTAAAAATTAAAGTAACCAAAAGAACATAATACTCTTTATAGAAGAAGAGGGAAAATATCATACCTTGAACAAAGAAATATCAGACAGATGGAGGAAAATATAAACTTAACATAACTTTAAATGTTAATGGATTAAGTAGTCCAATAAAATGAAAAAGTGTTAGACTGGATAAGAAAACACAACCCTATAATCTTTTGCTTACAAATAACATACTGGAAAAACAAGGACATATACAAAAATGGATAAGAAAAAAAATTTACTGTGCAACTAATGAATCAAGAAAGCAGGAGTTGCAGTTATGCTATTTGACAAACAAGAGTATCATTACTAAACACAAATAATGTACAAAGTAACAAAAATAATTTTAAAAGGTCTAATAACTGGAAGAATAAGGAGTATCTTGTATAGGAATTGTCACTTACATCATGCTTTGAAAGAAGCCAGGGATTTTATGAGCACCTTCCATCTACTCTAAATATTTTGGATATAATGTAGTTACTGACATCTCACTCCCATCAGAAGTTTAATTAATGGGCAGAGACCATTTTTACTTTATTTTGAGGGGGATTTTCTTTTGGCATCTTCAATGTTTAGCACAGGACTTTGTGTATAGGAAGAGTTTAGTAATAAATGATTTTTGACTGTCAGACTGAGGTGAGCAAAGAATGCAAATATGGGATTCTATAGGTTTAAAAATGAGGTAAGAGAAAGAATGCAATTCTGTCTGCTCTCTTCTTCCTATTCAGTTCTGGGCCCATTCTTTTGTCCATTAGAAGTGTTTGTGCTGAATAATGAGGGACCCCTGAATGCATGACAATGTCTGAAAAAGTCACTTTTTATCTTTTTTCTATATTGATGGATTAATTTTTAATCCTAATTAAATCCTAATTTTTAATTAGGAGGTTCTTCAACATTCCAAAACTTCAAGCAATCAACATAATATAAACTAAAAATAAGATTATTCTGAGGACTTTACCATCTATAGTGAATCCTTCCATTTGAACTCTGTCCTAAACAGTATCCATGGGTGTGTAAAATTCCCTTGGTGAGTGTACGTTCTCCTGCTTGATGCCACCCTTGATGTTAATCACTAGAGGATTATTGAGAAAACTTTCCTTTCTTATTAAGTTTTTAGAGGCATTTTGTATGCTTGTGACATAACTATGAAATAACCTTGTTGCAGGAGAATCTTCAAATGATAATTTTCATTTAAGGAAAGATTATGTCTCAACAAATTAAATACTTTTAAGGAACTAGCACGATAATAAATTATTCTTCTTTAAATACTTATAGCCTGCAGTGAGTGGGCCTGACTCAGGCTGCTTCCCAGGTTCAATATCAGAATAAAATGAAACATTTGCATCTCAATCAATCATGAATAAAAGGAAGTTTACTTGACCATAGTATAGAAAGAATATTCAATAACTATAGTGAGTGCATCACCCTGGTAGCTTGTGTCCAATCTATCCCTTGGCTTCATATGTAAACTCAATTTTCCAGCAAGGCAGGGTATAATAACTCAAGTGTTCTTGGCACAGCCAACAAGCCTCAAGGATCCTGATTTTACATAGGTAGGCCTTTTTATTCTCTGAGGTGGCCAGAAAGCCACCTCAATAAGGAAGAGCACATGAGAAAACTTCTCTAAAGGAAAAAATAAGACTTGAGGCAATCACTGTAGGTTAGTCAGATCTGGAAGACAGATTCCTTACCTTTTATAGAAAGAATTAGGATAAGCTACATGGGTTCAAAGGTGGGAGGGAAAGGGATCTTCTTATGTGTCCCATAAAGGGTTGTCTCAACCTTTTAACTATTCTTTAACTTATAAATCTTATAGCTTATAAAATGGGAAATACCTAATTTTAGGGTTATTTTCTTTTGTTTTTATAAAATGATAGTAATTGTTTTTAGATACAGCCAGACTAGAAGACAAGAATAAGCATGGATTTAAAAAGCCCTCTAAAATGAATGATATTTATGATTTTTCTATATCTTGTGTTCCTAATCACTTTTGTATGTACTTTACATTGCTATCCAACTCCACCATACATATTTGTATTAAATCCCAGTATGTTTCTTCCCCTACCTCCTCAAATCATGTGTATTATTTGCCGTAAATTTAAAGTACAACATGGGATCCTTTACCTAGTCCTAAATTCATGACAAGCATTACAATCTAATTACCAAAGCCATATGCACAGGTGGACTTCAAATGTCCCTGTGGTTGGCCAACTTAAGTCGGGAGAGCAGTTGCTTGCAAGCCCTGCTATTACCCCTAGGGTTTAAGCTACAATTTAGAAAATAAATTCTTTTTATAGGCCATGATTTTTAACAACATTCTTTCCCAGCTAGCTATAATAATAATCTGTCCCTTAAACCTTGCTAATGTACCCACTGGTCTCCTTGATCCCTTGTTTATGTAGTTGACTTTCCTGCCTTAATTAGCTGCATCATTTCAGATAGATCTGCCACACCTAACCCTATGAATCATCACCTTGCTATCTAGCTCTCATGTTCTTACTTAATGTGCCCAGTGTTCTGAAGCCTATGTCCTTGAACTACCATTCCTCACTTTCCCTTACTGTTCCCTTTCTCCTAAAATGCACTCATCTGTCCTGTCAAAGGATGTCAGACACTTTACATCCCATTATAATTTTCTTTGTTGCCACTGGAGCAAGTCTCTTTTATCATTACTGTGGCAATTCCTGTCACTCATTAGCAACAAGTCAGTAAAATGGAAACAATGCTGGGCTGTGAATCCAGAGGTCAACATTTTGCCCTGTCTTTGTAAATAATTATTCATATCACCTTGGACAAGACACTTGAAGTCTCTGGGCTTCAGTTTTACCCTCTGTAAAATTATGGGGTTTGAGGGTTTTGTCTGAAGAACTCTAAGGTGTCTTCTAGTTCTGCATTTTGGGTTGTCATTCTGCAGTTTGGGCTTTTATTCTTTTTGCTGTTTTCTTTTTTTTTTAACAGTATGTTTAAGATTACCACTGATTTGTTATTAAACATTGGACTATGAGACCAAACTATTAAAAAATCAAGTGTGGACAAACAATATAAGACTCATTAGCCTGCGGGGGAAGCAATGAATGGTCTCATTTAATTTGTGGAAAGTTGGATAGTAATGATTCCGCAACAGAAATTAAGTGACATGCCTCATTGAGCAAACCAGAGCACTCCAAGGGGAGATGAGAACCAGTGCGCAGCAGGGGAAAAAAAAGATAGTCAGTGCTTTTAATTTAGTTGTATTTTTGAGATAGCAAATTGGTAGAAGATATTCAGGAGAAGGATGTAATGCTCTCATCCTGCAGGATCCTGAGGAGGAGATGTCAGTGTCAAGAGCGATCTCATGATTAAAAAAAAAAATTAAAAAAAGTTAAAGGTATTATCTTTCTCTTTTCCTTTTTTATTGGAATTATTTTCTAAAGTCCCTTCCCCTTTCCAATCACCCCAAAAGATATTGGATCTGAACTCTGGTAGTATTTCCATCCCCCAGTTAATGGTCTTAAAGTCATATCCAGGTTTCTTTTCATGTAAAGCTTAAAAATTCCACTTAAGAATTTAAAAATAAAAATCTAGGTTAAAGTTTTAGTGTAAAGAGGGCATTTCCTAAGGACTCAATTGAAAAAATCCAGCTTATCTAACTCTTATTTGACATTTCTTGTTTCATCTTCCATTTAGTACATCAGCATCATTTTTAGGACACACTCATGTACCTGCCATTTCTACTTAGTTTAGTTTAAAAAATAATCCTCTTTCCTGATGTATTCTGGTGAACAGGATAAGGCTACATTTATATTTATATATACTCATACACATATATAACATATACATTATATACATAGACATATGTGTGTATATAACGACCTACAGTCTCCTCATATGAAATGCCCCAATGCCCACTCTTACCCATGATAGAACGTAGTACCATGTGATTATGATGGGTTTGATTTTGAAAATACTGCTACAGAAATAGGATTTATTGCATTTAAAATGCTATTAACTATGTTAACATTAGGTCCTCCTAAATTTAGTTTATAAAGGATTTCTTTTAAAGTTGGCTAAAACTTTCTTGTAAATCTTTGTATATCCCAAAGTATTAGGCATCTATATAGGTAGGTATACTCTCTTATAATTTTTTTTTTTGTGGGGGGAGGACTTTCAGGAAATGTTTAACTCACTTATGAGGCTCACCTGTTCCTAGAGCCAGAACTAGAGCAGGCTATCCAGGGCTTGTCCCCCATTTTGGGGGACTAGAATACACTCCTTCCTTTCTAGTGGTTTCCATCCCTGCATATCACAGAATTTCAGCATTTCCCAGTTATCATGAATAGTTCTTTTTCTATTGTTTGATTAGGAAATCAAATAGTGTGCTACTTGAATTCTCATCAGCCTCTGCAGAAGAGTGGAGTAGCTAACTAGTGTTCCATTTGTAAATCTCTTCTGCCCTTACCCCTGGGCAGTTAGGTGGCAAAGTGGATAGAGTACTGGGCTGAAGTCAGGAAGACTTACGTTCTTGCACTCAAATCTGGCCTCAGACACTTACCAGCTGTATGACCTTGGGCAAGTTATTTAACCTTATTTGCCTTAGTTCTTCATTTATAAAATGAGCTGGAGAAGGAAATGACAAACCACTCCAGTATCTTTGCAAAGAAAACCCAAAATGGGATCATAAAGAATCAGACATGATTGAGACCACTGAACAACCAAAAAACCTCATCCCGGCCTTCACAGTCAAGTGAATTTGTTCCAGGTGCAACTAGGTCTGCTTACAATTTAACATTTTGTTTTACTTCTGGTGACCCTTTTAGAGATTTATTACTTTAGATAATTTACCTCATTTTATTAATCTCTATTAAGACTTCTGATATAGCAAATGGTATAAGGGCATGTAAAAATAGTATTTGACCAAATATTCTCTCATTAACTTAAACCCTTGTCTAGATATTATGTTGTTGCATCAAAGCATTTATTAGATAACCTTACTGGACCATCTAGCTGATACTGTTTCCCTTTATAATTCTTTTGATAGCCTCCTTGAAACCAACTTCCAAGGGAATCAGAAGGATTCATTAGTAACACAACTTCAGTAGTAAGAATTTAACTAAAAATGCTACTGATTAAATATCTCATCACTTCAATAGTAGCACTAAATAGTAATATAAGGAATACAGGAGAGCTGAAAATATTGGATGCTGGCTTAGGCTACATGATATGGCATAGCCAAAAGATACTTAAATGCCCAAAAAGCCACTCAAGAACCACAGATAATTAATCAGCTTTAAACAAGGATAAATACCAGAAATATAAGCCATGAAATTAATTGTTTTGTCTTAATTAGCAAATAGTTTGAGATGATAACATGAACTTCCAGAGACCAGAATTACAAGAAACCAGTTGAACAGCCAGTTGGGTAAACAACCTACTACCAGGGTGGGAAACCTGTGGCCTCGAGGACACCTGTGCCTTCTAGATCCTCAAGTGTGTCCTTTTGAATCTAAACTTCATAGAATAAATCCCCTTAATTAAAAGATTTGCTCTGTAAAACTTGGACTCAGTTAAAAGGCCACACCCAAGGACCTAGAAGGCCACATATGGCCTCGAAGCTGATACCCAAAGAGAATAAATCTTAGAACAGACAGAGAAAAAATATGCCATCCTTTGGAGGCAGGAGGCACAGGATCACTCCTGCAGGTCTATAATCAAGAGTTTGGAGTGAGGTTAGCTTTACCAAGTCAGGATAGAAGATTAGAATTCAAAGAAAGTGAGGAAAGATACTAAGGAAGAACCAAGTTTCTATAGTGGGGATAGAAGCATGGTTAGAAGGTCTGTGAAATACTATTGTATTATATGAGAAATTACATAAATCAAGGAAATCAGAGATACATGTATACATTTATATATAAAGAATACTAGAAATAAAATAAATAGATGTGCATATATAAAAGATTTACAAATATATATGAAATATAAATATATGAAATAAGTAGAAATAAAACTAATACATGTATATATGAAATATGAATTATACATGTGTGTATATGTATGTCTAGATATCACATATATGTGTATACATATATGAAATATGTATATACATGTGTATATGGATGTCTAGATAACATATATACACATAAATGCACATGTGTATTGAAAGAGGACCTGGAAATGAAAAATGTCATTAAAAACATTAAATGGGGAATGAAAATATTACCAAAGTTCAGATCCAATATCTTTTGGAGCGACTAGGGAAGGGGTGGAACTCCAGAAAAAAATCATACTGAAGAAAAAAGGAAATTTACACACACACACACACACAACACACACACACACACACACACCTTGATTTGTAGTCTCTTTTAAAATACCTAAGGATGATGTGACATTTTCAGAGACTGGGGGCAAAGGGCTTGATTTTAGCTGCACAAGGTCATGCCTTTTAGGGGAATCCAGTCAAAAAACAGAAAGTAATAATAGTTAAAAACAGAAAGAGCCTGGCTGAGCTGAGTTCTAGGCTTGGTAGGACAAGATTAAAAATAAAAATGGTTGACAGCATGGCAGAAGTAAAGCGAATAAAGATTTATTATGAGTCTACTATATGCCAGACACCATGCTAAGAACTTCACAAGCTTTTGCCCATTAGAATAATCTTGACAGGTAGCTGCTAACACCGTCACCATTTCATAGTTGAGGAAGCTGGGGCAGACAGAGGTGAAGTGACTTCCCAGGGTCACACAGGTAGTGAGCAGCTGGGACTGGATTTGTACTTAGAGCTTCCTGACTTCAGCCCCCATTCTCTATCTGCTGTACCACTTCAGTGTTGTAGTGCCAAAGCAGTATTCTCAGCATCTACAGTGGCTATGCCATTGTGGTTCTGAATCATGAAATACAAGACTCTCTGCTTAAAAGACAGAACCAAAACATTTATTCAGACACCAGAAAGATGAATAGTAACATAGTAACATCATAGTAACAAAGAAATCTATACATGGTAACAATGCAGAGAGGAATAACCGACCCAAGTCTTCCACCTGCCAAGCTTCCCACAAATCAGCTCCTTTAAACAAAATCACAAACAAGCTCTCTCACTCAGGCTAGCCCACTGCCTTCCCCACCTCTAAGTGCTCTCTGACTAACTAACTTCCTTTCAAATCTGGTCTAGCTCCGCCTCTTCCTGTTTCACCCTTCCTGCTCCACCCCTTCTTGTTCCATGCAACTTGACTCATATGACCCTGGCTTCCATGTGACTTAAGCAGGTCAAATGGATGGGAATGATCTTCTCATTATGCAAAATTCATCAATACATTCACAATACAGTCTGGTGGTATAATTTTATCTAGGGCATGTGATATTACAAGTCCTTTCAAAATAATCTAAAGGACTGACAATAATCAATAAAAAAAATTATTAAAGTTATAAATATTGTAAATATACAACACAGATTATCAGATAAGTAATTACCTGAAACCACTAAATTTAATACCAAGTCTGGTAATCTGGATTACATATTTATAATATTTATAATTTCAATAAACTTTTTACTTATATTATTTTACATTAATATAATGTCAGGGAAGTGGTCCCTTGATTTACCCCTTTAAAGAGTCCATCTGTTTCTCTCTGACACACTTATCCAGTGAGGATTAACCCCTACCTTAACAGTGCCAAAAGGTATAATAGAACCAACATATCAAATATTTGCAAGATCTTGGGAAGTTACTAATTCTCCTTGACCTAAGTTTCTCTATGAAATGACAGGTCTGAACAAGATGTCCTCCAAGGTCCCTGCTAGTTTTATATCTATGATATAGACCAATTATTTCAGGCAAGACTAAATTCTTATTTTCTATCAGAAATGTTTCTGACTCCTCACTTTACTAGATTATTGCTTCAGATCCCCATGGTTTCAGAATAAACTGATGCTTTTGCTTGTCAATGCTAATGTTTATGCTTACAGTCATTAGTTAGGCAGAATCTGAAATCTGTTTGATTGGTAGCATGGAGTCCAAATTTCTCCACATTCTGTAAAATGGGAGGATGCATGTGAAGGGGGCTTGGACAAGATAACTCCTAAGTTCTGCTTCCTGAGCAATGTAACTTCAAACGGATTTTGTTGCTCTGAGTTTTCTAAAGACAAGAGTTATAGGTCTGTGAAAGTACTAAGCAAAAAGAAACTGATTCATGCCTAATCTTATAAAAACAATTTTTGTTGTAATTAAATAATGTCAATAAAATGCTTTGAGCTCCAAGGAATTATTAACATTATTGCTTGGATACCAGTTCTATCCAGTGCTTTTATCTTTCCCAGAAGTCTGTAGATAAAATCCCAATATTAAGACTAAAGAGTCTGTCTATTTAGAAAATCTTCTTATTCTTCTCACAACTGTTTGGGTTGCTTTATTTCTTTCTTTAAAAAAAAAAACATTAAAAACCTGCAAGACTGTGACTGTTAGATTGCACTGTTTTTTTTGCTTTTGTTTTTGTTTTTTACTGAAATTCCTTCTAATGCTTAGAGCTTTGGCACAAATGTACCTTTGGACAGAAAGCCCTATGTGGGGGAGAGACAGCCTTTTCTCCATGTTTCATCTACTATGAAAATCCCAGAAGGGAGAGGGTTATCAAATAATAGGAAACAATTAGGATTCCCTCATATCTACAAGGAGAGAATCTCTGAGAGAGGTAAAAATAGATCATTTCTCTACCATTATTTAAATGAATAGTAGAACATAGAGCTTTGGCATGTGCTTAAAGGTGATCTGAAGTCTTACATCACCTGCCTACATTAGGGTGCCATCTATCCTATATTTGTATTCAGATGACACTTAACAAATGCCCAAGGTAATATATTTTGAGATCAACCAGACCTCCATATTCAAGAGAGACAAATGGACTTCAGCTCATTGATATCTAATAATTCACTTCATCCTAATATCCTTATAAGATTCATTGAATTTTTCTCCCTTTTTCTACTGCTAAGGAAGAAGAAGTAGCAATCATGTTTGCATATACAAAATATCCATTTTGTAAAAACATCTTTTCATTCTTAAAATTATGAACTACAACTAGTCAGACTGTAACTTCCGTCTAGGACAGATCATGCTAATTGAAATCAAATCATTATTATTCCAGGAATATACTTTAAGAGAGCTATCACCAATAGCATACATCAAGTGTCTGAGTGAAATTCTCAGGACTGCTCCAGATTCTCAGAGCTCAGGCTTCCCTTTAAAAAACTACCTGCTCGCAAATGCAAACACTGCAGCCCTGTGACTTATGGATAAGAATGTGTTTTGATGATGATAATAGTCACAAATCTACTGTTTTATTCCCACCTAGGATAGCCTTTTATCTGAGATTATTACAAAGTAACTGACCAGTGGATATAGAACTGATGCCAATTATTAATTAAACACAGTTGGAGATCCACTGAACAGAGATAACTGGACTTTATCAGTCGTACTTCAAAATAAAGGAATCTCTTAGTGGAAAGAACATGCATTAAACATCAGAAGACTTATATGCACTTCCTAAATCTACCACTTTCTACCTATATGACCTTGGGCAAGTTATTGTACCTCTCTTGGACTGAATTTCTTCATCTATAAAATGTGAGGGGTGGGTAGTGGACAGATATTCTGCAAAGTGACTTTCTTCCCTGTGATTCTGTGGTTTAGTCTACTGAAGTACTGTGGATGATGCTAGTGTCAGTAAGACATCACAACTGGAACAGCAGCTCTCACCCTGGAGCCTTGCTTATTGGAGAGAGCCCTTCCCACGTAGCCCACTCCAGCTACTCAACCGTGCCTACACAGTCATCTTATTCCTCTACATCCCTCCCTCAAGCTCTCTACCTCTTATGTGGAGGAAGTAATTAAATAAAATAAATACTACTTTGGCTTCTGCAAAAGGTGAATGGACAATCAAATGTCACTCACCATCCTTGTTTCTTTGCCCTTCATTGCAATCATTTATTTATGTGTTAGATTCTCTGAGGTCAGGGCCTTTCTTACCCTTTCTTTTGTGATTGTATCTCCAGTGTTTAGGATGATAAAAGTATAAATACTTTTTCATTCATTCAAGGAGCATTCTGGGGCAAGCTTGATTCTGCACATGATTATTTTTTGATGAAAACCACCAAGAGGTTAAGAATGAAAAATTGTCACAGAATATTAGAGTGGAAAGAAACCTTAGATATTATATACTCCAATCTCTTTATTTTAGGCTTGAAAAAACAGAACAGTCTAGTTAATAATATAAGTTACTAGATTTTACTTTTCTTCTTTGTGATTCCAAGAGAAGGTTTCTATAGGTAAATGTTTTAAAAAAAGAAAATGTAAATATGACTCACAACTGAAATGTTTTATGCTATATTATAGACCTTCAAGGGACTGATTATAGCATATAAAGTGAATGGACAAAAGTATAGTAGAATATTCAGTAAACAGATATATATATATATATATATATAGATATATATTCTGTAAACAGATATATATATACAGATATATATATGTATACATATATAGATATAGATATAATAAGAGGACACAGTAGGTTATCACTTTAGCCATATCAGGTAGACATCAAGTGGCATGTGAAAGAATATTTGAGCTGGAAAAGATATAGGTTTCTCTTACAGAGGGTTCTCTCCCAGCTGGAGGGGTGTAACAGAAAGCACCTCAACATACACAGGTTCTTTGATCTGCTTTTCTAAAAGGAAAGTAACTTTTGGAGGGTCAAAACTCACTTTAATCAAACACATGCATCATTCATTTAGTTCAGGGGAAAAAGTCAGCACCCTGAACTTCAGAGAAAATACAGATAAATCAAAATCAACAGATATGCTTCCAACCGTCTGACATAGGCAATACATACATTACAGGATTAACAGACAGATTCAACTGTCTTACAGTTACCAGGGAGGGAAGGGGGTGCTGCTTAGTGGTTTCCCAGTGTTTCATCTTGCACACAAAGCTTCTTCCCAAAACTGAGCTCCAGAGTAAAAACCACACTTCAGAGTCTTTTTACAAGTTTTAGAGCTAGAAGGCATCACAACCCCGGAGAACCAGTGCCTCATTAACAAAAGGTGTGGACCTTCCTACAAATCTTCCCAGGCCCATTAATTGGTGAGGAAGATCTTATTTAATCACATTATTCAATCAGAGGCACTTGATTACACTAAAACAAAAGCAGCAAAAGATCCTATTTTGCTTTCCATTACGAAGGAAGGGAAGTGGAATTCTTAGGCAAATAGACCAAAATCAATCTATTAGGACTCCCGGAATTTGCTAGATACTTAAAAATTCTAGAATTTTTCTCCCTCATAGAAATGGCATGAAATAGAGGAACGAAGGGAACATCAAAAGGTTAAATTAACAAGTCCAGAACATGCTATATGACTGGGCAGCTCAATGTTCAGGAAAAGTTCTGGGCATCTCTGTTGCTAGACAAACTGGACAAAGTGATAGCTTTTTTCTTTGAAAGGACAATTAAAATTTTGAAGTCAGGACACTTTGCTGAATTGCAGTAATGCTCCCTAGAGAAAAAAATGATTGAAGTGATTTCTTTTATTTATAGATTGTTCTGGACTTATGAGTCTCAATGGCAAAATTCTGTCCCTTGAAATGCTAGTGTTGTGACTTAGAATTCTGAGAAGAGCATGCAGGTCAGAATGAAAGTTATAAGCCACATTTATGGGTCATGGAATAGACAGTCACCAATGAGCTGAGATTTGAGGGATGTCTGTTCCCCAAAATACCTCCCCTTCTTTTCAATCACTCAGACAGTTCCACAATTGGACTTCAATCCTTTGACTTAAATAGTGGTATTAGTTTGCACTTCTATAGAGAGAGATAATTTGACATAATGATTGGCCTTGGTTTAAGCACAATTTTTGACATATGCTCACTCTGTGACCCTGGTCAAATCACTTAAACTCCCAGTACCCCAGGCAATTCTCAAGGACGACAAATTGCAAAGAATGTGATGATATGCATTGATGGAAGGACATTCCTCACCAGACATGCCCTACATGAGTGAAATCACAGGTCAAGCCCTCCTTTTCTTACACACACACACACACACACACACATATACTCACAAATACATACACACAAATATTGCTTTAATGTTACATAGTAGTTTACATATGTTCTCTCCTTCAATTCATATACCAATCCTATCAGGAAGTTAGTATAAATATATTATTATCCTCATTTTATAGATTAAGGAACTGAGGTTACTAGAAAGGAATTAACTGTGCTCAAGGTCACATACCAAACAGATGTTAGAGCTGTACTCAAATCCAGGTCCTCTGGCTCCCAATTTCATCTTCAGTTGAATGTATAATATTTTGTTGGGTAAAAAAATACAAATTAAAAAAAAAAAACTTTAAAATACATAACTATATATAGACAGAGAGCTGGAGGGGACCTTAGAGGCAATCAAGTCTTATACCCTGATTTTAAAAGATAAGGAAAATGAGGCATAGAGAGTTTAAATGACTTATCCAGGGTCTTAAAACTGTTAAGTTTCCAAAGTAGCATTTCAAAGCAAGGCTTCTGATTCCACATCCATACCCTTATCTACTTTGACACCTGACAGTTACATATTTTTTTATGATCAGGATTTATCAGACTCAATTTCTTCTAGCTGAGGGTCTAAGAATACAAAAAGTAAAGGAAACATCAGTGAGCTTCAAGTATGAAGCATGGTTGAGAAGCTAAGTCTCTGTAGGGTACTTATCCTCCAAGAGGAGTACACCAGCAGGTGTGCCAAGGGGGACAGAAAGTTAAGGAAGACTGTCAAAGACAAAAATTGTCCTCTTAACCTTTTGGCCTAGGTCCAGGCCTGGGTGTACAAGTAACTGATTTATTCTGATAATTTGTCCAAAAGAAAGTCAAATGCCTGCAGGGTAGATATAGCTCAAAGATAGGAAGACTATACAAATCCAGATTTTCATCAACCGTATCTCCTTATGTATACATTCACACACATACACACACACACACACACACACACACACACACACACACACACACACACACACACATACACACTGCACAAAGTAGATAAACAAACTTAATTCTGTCAACTAAGGTAGTCATGAACCTCCCAGGCAGTTGAACCTCCCAGGTCTTGACCGAAACACATTACTCTCAAGCAGGTCAGTGATCTTTAGAAGAAAAAAGCAATCAAAGTTTGTATGATTCTAATTTTGAAAAAAGTTGGGGGAAAGTAAAACACAGAATGAAAGAACAGTTGAGTTTTCTATTTCACCATTATTATGATCACTATAAATTTAATAAAAAAGCTTATAACTAAGACATGTTTAAGCATATCTTCTGACTAGTTTATTTAAGTAACATGGACAAAAAGCATGACTAACTTTATGCTGAAGAAATTATGAATACTACATATTCAAACATAGTAAGTGAGCCTGAAGTACAGTGCGTGCTATGTGAACAAATTTCAAAATTAACTCCTTGGTTTCAGTAAAGTTAAAAGGGCATTTACAAACAAAACATTGAAAGTTTTAAAGTGTAACTAACTCATTGTTTAAGGATAGAAAAGGGAATATGTGATATGTGTATAAAATGTCCATGAAAAATGAAAATTCATGTGACTCTTTTTCTATCCTGCAATCATTTAAATTCCTCTAATTTCCCAATGCCTCCTCTCTGGCTGTTTGTTCCAGTTTTGTTTTTTTTCACTGTACTCTTATTCTAAACCTATTCATAGACTACCAATATGAGATAAAGAAAGAAGAATGAAAGAAAGATAAGAAAACAGGAAGGAAAGAAGCTAGGAAGGAAGGAAGGAGGAAAGGAAGAAAGGAAAGAGAATTGATCATAGAATTTTTATCATTTTTGTATTACTGTATTTGTGAAGGCCATAGGGAAGTTAATAGCCATCATTTCCCCTTTCTTCAGGTTTTAGTACATTACTCTCTTTCTCCACTCTTCTCAAAGGACAAAGTTTCCTCACCGTATCCAAATTCTAGGTCTTCTGTCCTCTTCTCACTCATCTCTATACTCATTTCAGCTCCTCAAATTGAATTGCTTCCTTATTTCCTCCTAACCCCTCAAATTCGAACAACACCAGAATTGACCCTTTTGGAAATTTCATTCAAGGTCTTATCTGCCTTGTTTTGTTGAGAAGATCACATTTAAGGGGATGGAACCAAGCTGGCAGAGTAGAAGAGCAAACTGTAAGAGCTCTCTCTCCACAGCCCATAAAATACCTGTAAAAAATGACTCAAATTCTAGAGCAGCAGAAGCCACAAAATGACAGAGTGAAAGAGATTTCCAGTCCAAGGCAGATTGGAAGGCCAACAGGAAAGGTCTATCTTACTGGGCTCAGAGCAGAGTGTAGCCCAGCCTTGGTCATGCAAAGGCAGGGACAGGACTAGAGCAGGCTTCAGGGAGCCACAAGCAGCAGGTGTGGTTCCCAGATATCTTAATCCACAAATGCCAGAGACATAATCAAAGATCAGTGAGAAAGATCTTTCACCTGGGTGAGAAGGGAGCAGGGCCCTCCTGCCCTAGCCCTGGCCCCAGGTAGCCCCAGGCAGAGGTGGCAGCATGCATTTTTGGAGCCCTCAGCCTAAAAACCCTGGGGGAATTAAGTAGCTGATATGTCTCAGCCCTGAGTGGCAGCCCTGGGATGAGAAGGAGCACTGGTTTGTTGGAGCTGATGGAGGCTCTAGAGAGGGAATTCTATTCACAGATCTTGGGCAGAAAAGCTTGCAATAGCTCCCAGACCAGAGCACAGGACAGGAGAGGATTGATTGTGCCACCTTGGAGGGGCTGAGAACTTACAAGTCCCCAGAGTATATCCTCCTCTTGACAAAGGACTCAAAAGTCAAGTAAATGACTGGGAAAATGCCCCAAGAAAGGGAAAAAAAATGAGACTATATAAGGTTACTTTCTTGGTATTTTCTTCTATCCTTTTGGATGAGGAAGAACAATGCATGCCATTAGAGGAAGACATAAAAGTCAAGGCTTCTTCTTCCAAAACCTCCAAAAAAAATATGCAATGATCTCAGGCCATGGAAGAGCTCAAAAAGGATTTTGAAAATCAAGTAAGAGAGGTGGAGGAAAAATTGGGAAGAGAAATGAGAGGGATGCAAGAAAATCATGAAAAGTAAGTCAACAGCTTGCTAAAGGAGACCCCAAAAATTGTGGAAAATCTTTAAAAATAGACTAACTGAAATAGCAAAAGAGGCCCAAAAAGTCACTGAGGAGAAGAATGTTTTAAAAAGCAGAACTAGCCAAATGGAAAAGGAGGTTCAAAAGCTCACTGAAGAAAACAATTCTTTAAAAATTGGAATGGGAGCTAATGACTTTATGAGAAACTAATAAATTACAAAACAAGAAGAAAAGAATGAAAAAATAGAAGACAATATGAAATATCTCGTTGGAAAATCAACTCACCTGGAAAATAGGTCAAGGAAAGAAAATTCAAAAATTATGGGACTACCTGAAAGCCATGTTCAAAATAAGAGCCTAGACATCATCTTTCAAGAAATATCAAGGAAAACTGCCCTGATATTCTAGAACAAGAGGGTAAAATAAATATTGAAAGAATCCACCAATCATCTCCTGAAAGAGATCCAAAAAGAGAAACTCCTAGGAATAGTGTAGCCAAATTCCAGAGTTTCCAGGTCAAGGTGAAAATATTGCAAGTAAGCAGAATGAAGCAATTTGAGTATTGTGGAACTACAGCCAGTATATAACACAAGATCTAGTAGCTTCTACATTAAAGGATCAAAGGGCTTGGAATATGATATTCCAGAAATCAAAGGAACTAGGATTAAAACTGAGAACCACCTACCCAGCAAAACTGAACATAATACTTCAGGGGAAAAAATAGTTATTCAATGAAATAGAGGATTTTCAAGCATTCTTGATGAAAAGGCCACTGCTGAATAGAAAATTTGACTTTCAATCACAAGAAAAAGAAATGCATAAAAAGGTAAACAGGAAAGAGAAATCATAAGGGATTTATTAAAGTTGAGCTGTTCACATTCGTACATGGAAAGATAATATTTGTAACTCTTGAAACTTTTCTCAGTATTGGGGTAGTTGGAGGGATTACACACACACACACACACACACACACACACAGCACAGAGTGAGTTGAATAGAAAGGGATGATATCTAAAAAAAAGGAAAATTAAGGGGTGAGAGAGGAATATATTGGGAAGAGAAAGGGTAAAATGGAATGAAGCTTACATAAAAGGCAAGAAAAAGCTTTTTCAATGGAGGGGAAAAGGGGGGAGGTGAGAGGGAAAAAGTGACATTTACTCTCATGTCATTTGGCTTAAGGAGGGAATAACATGCATACTCAGTTTGGTATGAAAATCTATCTGACAGTACAGGAAAGTAAGGGAGAAGGGGATAAGTGGGGTGGGGGAATAATAGAAGGGAGGGCAAATGTGAGGAAGGAGTAATTAGAAGTAAACACTTTAGGGGAGGGACAAGGTCTAAAGAGAGAATAGAATAAATAGCGGACAGGATAGGATGGAGGGAAATATATTTAATCTTTCACAATATAACTATTATGGAAGTCTTTAGCAAAACTACACATATATAGTCTATATTTAATTGCTTGCCTTCTCAGTGGGGATGTGTGGGGAGGGAGGAAGGGAAAGAAGTTGGAACTCAAAGTTTAAGGAATGAATGTTGAGAATTGTTTTTTCATGCAATTGGGAAATAAGAGATATAGGTAATGGGGTATAGAAATCTATCTTGCCCTACAAGACAAGAGAGAAGATGGGGATAAGGGAAGGGAGGGGTGTGATAGAAGGGAGGGCAGATTGGAGGAAGGGGCAATCAGAATGCAGGTGTTTTGGGACTGGGGAGGGGAGAGATGAGGAGAAAGTTTGGAACTCAAAACCTTGTGGAAATGAATGTTGTAAACTAAAAATAAATAAATTTTTAAAAGATCATGTTTATCAGTTATCAGTAAGTTATCCATTTTAAGCCCTAATTAGAAACCTAATTTGTATATACAGAGATTCATCCAGTGAAGATAACATCAGCAATAGTGCAAAAATCTTCTAGGTGGATGTTCTTGAAGACAGATTCATTTATAAATATTGAATAAATAGCTTCTGAATTGGTTCCTTTTTGCATTGATTAACTTTTGGGGTATTAATGGGAGGTGGTGGTGGTGGCAGGGGGAGAAAGAGAACAAAATATATTGTATTACAGTGCCCTGGATTTTACCCATTTAGCTTTCCTAGAAGTTTGTGACATGTGACATCTGTGTTGGTGAAGCATAACACAGTCACAGAAAGTTATCATGGTCATGACAATGATAGCTAGTACATTCATTTTTCCTTCCTTTGGAAGTAGTATGGGCAACATTCTGAGTGACAAAATGCTACCATGCCTGCCACATTCATATTCTTAGTCTTATTAAAATTTTTTTGAGTGTCTACTATATGCAACATAATATTTTAGATCCTGCAGGGTCACACAGAACTTATGCACTGAGTGGAAAATTTTTAGCTATTCCTTGCAAAGATGCCAGAAATCCTGGGAGGATTTCATTTCCTATAACCTCAAGATGCATTAGCACATAAACATGGAAGACTGGTTATAGAAAGGATTTAGGTAAAGCACAAAAAAGAAAAATCCATGTGGAAGTTTCAAGGAAATTGATGTCAGGGAGAATTATAATTCATGGAATAGAATGCATTTTGATGCTTAGAAATAATAAATAATAAAAGGCCTAGGAAGAAAATAATTCATTTCTGAAGAAATGTTAATAAACTAACAAAGTCAATTTGAATACCAGTTTGGTGACCAGACTGAGAGGAGTTATATGGCCCATAAATTTGGCAGATCTGTGAAGCAAGTCTGAAACAGAGTTAGGATATAAACAACTTAGGGAATTGATATTCAAAAAAGTTCGTGTTCTTTGTTTTGCAGCCAACCCCTACACCTCACAGTTTAAGGGCAATCACAGATACATATTCATTTTCTGCTTTTTGTTGTTGGCAGGGGAGCAGAGAAGTGGGAAAAAAATCATTGGTGAGAATAGAATATACCTCAGTGGAGTAGGTTTTTTAATTTATTTGAGTTGGTTTCTCAGAAGACAAAAAGCATTCGTATACTTGGGATAGGGAATCAATAACCCAGCTGTTTTTCCTTTTGAATGCATCTCCTGATAAAGGAAGGCAGCATGATATTACATATTATTTGGGAGGAAAGAAATGGGTTCTTTTTCCAACTGTGCATCCTTGAGGATTTGGGTTTAGAAATGGAATACTTCTGTAATCTCACTTAATGTTTCCTTATTTTCAAAATTATGGAATTAGATTTGATAATCTCATAGAGCCATCTAGTTACATGGTTCTATAACATTCTGTACTTTACCATCAGTGCAGCAGAATGAGCACTGAAGGTAGAATCAGAGCATCTGGATTCAGATCTTTGCTTCGTTAATTATAACCTGTGATCTACGACGCAACAATTAACCTTTCATGGGTCTCAATTTCCCCACTTACAAAATGATAGAGTTTGATTAGATGATTTCTAAGAATCTTCTAGCTCCAGGTCTGTGAACCTATAAGTAGTTTTTAACCTTTTATTCTCAAAATATCCATTAACTTCATCCTAAATATGTAAATCAAAATAATTATGAAAAATGAACCAAGAGATCATAATGGATTCTGCTCTCGTTTATTTTATTCCAGTATTACAAATAAGATTGGGGTGGGAATCAACATGATTTATAAGATTTGAATCCGGGATCTGCTACATACTATCTCTGTGACTAGCAAATCCTTTAACCTCAAGGTCTCATAAATTTTCTCATCTCTAAATTGAGACCTTTGGATGTGAACAATATTAGGTCTCTTTCACCTATATGCTTAAGAGTCCATGATCCCATGTAAGCAGGAGAAGCCTGAATACAATCCAGAAATAGCATTTTCTGTGTTCAAGATTCAATAACTTTCAAGAGTCAGAAGGTATCTCAGTGTCATCTCACTTCTGTGTGGAAGTCAGATTCTTAAGTTTTCAGCCTTAAATCTAAAATGCTCTGAATCTGATGACATAAGGAAGGAAAGAACACAATTGATGGGGAAGATGTGAGGAAATCTATAAACCAAAATAAAGAAAGGCAGGTTGCTTAAAGCACACTGGTGTTCAAAGACATCTGAGTGTTTTAAAGGAAAATGACTGCAAATCAAATTGCGATCATGCAAGGAACTACATGCCTATAAAAATTCTCAAGCACAGTTAACACCATTTGTCAAAATAAAAAATAGTATCTTGTACTCTTTAAGACAAACTCATCACCAAGTCAGCTGCTTTCTCATTGTTTTTTTCCTTAGAAAAATTATAAGCATAAGAATCTTCTCCTGAACTAAGAAAGAAATGTACAAATCTCTATCCCTAGGCAGATGAAAACTTCCACTGTGATGAGTGACATAGACAATCTCTGATTTAGGATGACAGCCAGAAAACAAATAGCATTCTGAAGGGGAAGCCCAGAAAATCAAAAGATGTCTAGGGGAATCAGCCAAGTGTTGGGGCTGGTTGGTTACAACATCTCTTTCATAGGTCATCCAAACAGTCAAAAATAAAGGCTCAATTATTGGAATGCTTTAAGCAAGTTTCTTAAAAGCCTGAGTTTTATCATCCAGTTGTCCAAAATACTAGAGAGATCAAAGAGTGAAAGAAGTGCAATAAAGAGGAGAGTGTGCTGGTCTGGAAGCAGAGAATCTGGATTCAAAATATGGTTCTGTTAGGAATCCAAGTTTTATGTGGTTGGGGCAAGTTCTTTAACCTCTCTGGTCTTCAGTTGCCTCGTCTGTAAAATACAGGAGATAGATTAGATTGGTCTCTCAGGTCTAAAGTCTGACTCTAGGATCCTACGGAAAGATAAAGGTAACTAAAGTCACTACATGTCTTTAATTCCACACAATTTTTTATTTCTTTAAATAGCATGTGCTCTAAACAGACCAACATAGGTCCATTTACTTGGGAGTCATGCCTAATGAGTAAAGGATATGAAACAGGAATTTATCAACCCTCTAGTCATGACAAAAAATGATGTGAGGTTTAGGAGTTTGCTGCCTCCTGGTGTATTTGGATCCTTTCTTGCATTCTAATTCAACAGGCTTGAGATGGAAGAACTTGCATTGTATTCCTCAGGGAACTATTACACCAACACATAGATCTTATTACAGCATTAGAAATTGTTTTCTGATATCCAATTCCCTTTTTTGCCTCCCTGGACTAACTTAAATATGTCTTCTACCTCCTTGAGGTTCACATTTCACTCAGGGCATGGTAATTCCAATAGCTACCTGATGCCCTTCT
This sequence comes from Bettongia penicillata ogilbyi, assembly GCA_023548195.1. Taxonomy (NCBI): domain Eukaryota; kingdom Metazoa; phylum Chordata; class Mammalia; order Diprotodontia; family Potoroidae; genus Bettongia; species Bettongia penicillata. Next base: position 241,175 of record JAJHZJ010000942.1, read on the forward strand.
CTATACCTAGTGATCTCCTTTGACCTTAAACCTCCTCCTCCTCCCACTTCATCAGATGACCACGTTAGCTCTTTGCTTTTGAGCCTCCCTCCTTCTGTTGCATCCCTGCTTTTACCACCCAAGTCTCTTTTCTCACTCTGTCCCTACCGCCAGGGTGTCCCGTGTTTTTCCCTCCCCAACCCTAGAGAAGTATACCTTTGCAAAGGCACTGATCACATATCACTCCCATTTAAGGTCTACTATTTACTAATAACTTGATAGATATCAGATGACCCACCAATGTTATTGCTAAGCCAACAATTATTTAGTCATTTGTTTGCCCTAATTTAAATCTTGGCTTTATAAAACTTTAGTAATTTCACCATTGGTAACGGGTACGACTGAACACTAAAATATGCACAGTTAGGGATAATAGAAAATTAGACAATGAAGAAAATGAAATCATAGGCAGTTGTCAGTGTCATTTTGGTTATAGGGTGCTGTATATTAGATATTTAATTTTGGTTAAAATCCATCTGGTTAATTGTTATGTTTCTTTTTAAATCCTCAATTCTCATGTTCTTAAAAACAGTAACCATTTCATGTAGTGATCTGTTATTGGAAAGACTATTTTTGTTTGGTTTTGCTTTGTTTGAATCATGCTAGAAGGAGAGGAAATATGAAGTAACCCCAAAATAAAAATAAAACAGATTCTGGACAACAATTTTTCTTCAGGGGCAGTTTTTTATTTCCTCTTGATATAAATGTTGATGCTTTGTGGATTTCTTTTGTATTCTGTTATTTATATCAATTTTCTTGATTATTGATTCATTTCATCAATGATTCTTGGGGGTTTTCTAAGTAAACCATCCTGTCTTAAGTTTTTTCCCATTGACCAACACTGAAATCATTCATTTCTTTCTTCTCTTCTGTAACTAGATGGAAGGTGCCTTGTTTTAACTACTAGCAGAGCCTCCAGCATCCTTTTTTCATTGAAAACAATGCTAACCCTGTTTTTTAAATATCTATATGTTTGATAATATTGAAGGGTGCTTCTATTATGATTTTTAGAGTAACAAAAATAAATTATTGCTACATTTTGTCAGTCTTTTTCTACACTTTCTGATGTAAAAATGTGAGGGTTTTTTTGTCTTGGGTTTTTTATGATTAATTATGGTCATAGTTTTCATAATTCAGGGTAAAAATTCAACTTAGTTATAATGATATTTTTTAAGTGAGAATATTGTTATAGGCCCTTCGCTAAGGGCCTATATTTGTAATTTACCAATGTCACTTAATGGTTTGATCTACAATTTTCTTTATCCATTTTATTGCTTTCTGATTCTTAGACATCAGAACCATATTTACATCATAAAAGTTATTTGGTAGAGTGTCTTCTTTCTCAGTCATTAAAAGTCACTTTTGTAGTGCCATAAGATGGTACAGAATTAGCCTCAAATTCTGGAAATTCTAGAATTAAATTCCATGTCTGATATTAGTGTGTGATCCTGGAAAAGTCACTTAACATCTATATTGTACACACTTCTCTAAGATTGTAAGTTGCACACAAGTTGGGACTGAATTGGAAGAAAAATTCTCTATGCCAATGAAATTAAACATATAGGAACAAATAATGATTTTCACCTGTTTAGTGCAATTCATTTGTAAATCTATTGGGAGCTGGGGTTTCACCCCTGCTTTCCTCCATAGTTCACTAATGACTTGGTTTTCATCTTTGGGCTATTTAAAGTGTCTACTTCATCTTTGTTAATTTGGACATTTCATATTTCTGTAGATAATATTCTCAGTTTTGCTACCATATTATTTTGATGGGTAGGTGCTGATTTCCTCTGTTTAATGTGAATTTGTCTTATTTTAAAAATTGAGAGGTAATTTTATTTTCCCTTACTTTCCTATGATCAAGTAGCTTTCTCAGTTATCAATTTTGCTAGCCTCAGTTATTCAGTTTGAGGGTTTTAATAGTTCTATCATTTATATTTTTTTAATTTTTATTTTTCCTCCACAAATTTTCAGTGCTTATTTCCTATTTATTTTAGGGTTATTTATTTTCTAGTGTTTTTTTTTTTAATTGCATGCTTAGTTCACTAATCTCTTTTGTTAATCTCTCTCTCTCTCTCTCTCTCTCTCTATATATATATATATATATATATATTTTTTTTTTTTTTTCCCCTTTGAGGACTATTTCAGTTGCATCCCCAAATTTTGGTATGCTATCTCAGTATAATCAAAAGAAATAATATTTGTAAGTCATTTAGCTCAACACATGATAGGTGCCTAATAAATGCTTGTTTCATCTCCCCTTTGCCATTGTCCTTTTCAAAGTTTCTTAATATTTGTACGATTAATTCCTTGATCTGCTCATTATTCACTATGTTAATCCTTAATCTCCATTTAAGTCTCAATCTTTGATTAAATCTTTAATCTGCTCATTATTCAATATGTTAATCCTTAATCTCCATTTAAGTCTCAATCTTTTACTGGTATCCTCTGTTAATTGATACTTTGTTTATTATCCCTCTAAGTTTTGTTTAATGTTTCTGCCTTTTTACATTTTTATGTTATAGTTACTTCTGAGCTTGTGATATGTTTTTGTAAAGACACTATGAAAAAATGTGTATTCTCCATTTTTTTGCATTCATAAAATAATGTTTTAAAAGTCTAATAAGTTTTAAAAGTCTAATTTTCCTATTTATCTCCACGTTTTCTTTGTTGTTTCTATTTCTGTTAGATTCTTCTAGAAAGGAACATTAAAAACTCCTGCGATTATTGTGCTACTGTCATTGTTTTTTAATTTAGTTTTTCTTGCAAAATATTGACAATGCCATTTGGTGCAAATATATTTGAAAAAGTCATTGTCATTGTTTTTAAACATGAATGATATAGTTTCATGTTTGGGTGGTGAGATGGAGTGCCACCTGGGGAAAGAAGACTCATTTTTCTAGTTCAAATCTGGTTTCAGACACTTACTAGCTGTGTGACTCTGGGCCAATCGTTCAACCCTGTTTGTCTTAGTTTCTTTATTTTTAAAATAAGCTGGAGAAGGAAATAACAAACCTCCCAGTATCTTTGCTAAGAAAACTCCAAATATTGTCACAAAGAGTCAGACATGACTGAATATGGCTGAACAAGTTTCATGTTTATATTTCTTTACATTGTGAATGTCACATAAAGCAAAAGCTTTATTGGAAATAGTGTTAGCAACTCTTGCCTTTTCGAAATCACCTGAAGCATAGTAAATGTTGTTCTATCCTTCATTTTTATTTTACATTTTTCCTTATTTCCATATTTTTTTCTGTAAATCTTTTTTTTTTTGGCAGAAAATTGTTATGTTTTGTTTTATTTTCCAGTATGCTTTTCTCCTTAATTTTCTGCAGGGATTTAAACCATTGTCACATGGAGTTATAATTGTTAAATTTGTGTTTTATTCCATTTAATTACTTTCAATTTTTTTCTTTCCTCTCACCCCATCTCTTTTAAATCACTTTGGTTCCTTTGATTTGTTTCATATACATGAATTTGAAACCAGTCTCCCCTTACAAATCCCAATTCACTCCTTACCCTTCACTGTCCAAGTTTTTTTGAGTTAATTTTTATCCCTATAGTTTTTCCACTTTTTAATATGTTTTCAAATGTGTCATTTACATTTTGGCAAAACTATTAATAACTCCCAGTACTCCCATATGTCATAAAGGAGAACAAACACAGACCTCAGAAACAGTTGAGAAGTGTCGTTTGAAAGTCCAGCAATCTCCATGTGACTGTAAAACAAGAAAGTACATTATGTCTCTGCAAGTGAGAAACAATTATTGCGCTTTCTGGGCTGGTTCCTTTCTCTCCTATGTGAATTACAGAGGTACTCTCCAAATGTTTTGATCATGTACCAAATTTTGAGTATGTGTCCCCAATATATATACCCTTACTTTATTTACAAACAATATACATAAACTACTATGCTAATAATTGTGAACATTTTAAAGCTTCATAAAACATTAAAGAGGATGAGATAAAGATAAAATGCCTTTGTTTCCCCTGGAGTCAATAAGAAATCATGAAGTTCATTCATACGGTAGTGATATGATCATTTCACATTGAGAAAAATCACTTTGGCAGCTCTGTGGAATAGAGATTGGAGAGGGATGAATTTGAAATGGGGAGACTATTACAATAATAGTCAAAAGAACAGCTAATGAGAGCCTGAACTTTGGGGACCGTGTGAGTAGACACAAGGAGAGAGAAGTGAGAGACATGGAAGTAGAAATGGCATTAGCTGACACCATTTGTACATAAGAAGTAAAGGAAAGTGAGGAGACCAAGACTCCAAGCTGTGTAACTATAAGGATGGAGGTACAGGACAGTAACTGGAAGAATATTAGATTTGGTGGAATGATGATATATGTGATGTAGACTACAACCCATCTATATCTGTTCATCCTGTATGTCTCACTCTGTTCCAGCCCCACCTTCCCCCATCAAGAATAAGAGAAAGGATGGTAATTGGGGTGTAATTTTCCCAAGCATACTTCATCACCTGCTTTTGTGGGTGCCAGGGAGACTAGTTTGAGGGTTGAGGGAGATTGGGAGCTTTCACTGAAAAGGGACCGTGTGAAATAAGGGAATCTTGGTGGGGAGGGAATAGGAGAAGTGTGGTTTTGGTTGAAGACTACCTCTAAGATTGGCTAGAGAAGTGGAGGCAGGATACAACCTATCTTCCCAGATACAAAATGCTTGATCACATATGTTTAGAATCAATCTATAACCTCCCTGGAATAATACCACAGCCTTCTAAGCAGTACCTAGCCTACCTAGAGCTGAAATAGCTAATACAGTAGATATACTTCTATCTTTTTCCTTTGTTCAACAGACAACTGTACTGGATTTGATTTTCTGTGATATTTCAACTCTCAAAATATTCCAGAAACTTTGCTAGTGTCCCCCTTTTTCTTCATTTAAAAGATCTCAGATTATAAGAGTTTCACATCAATTGGTAAATTTGGAGGGTAGCCTGGAACAAGAGTTATGATTCACCACCATGTATCTGATGTGCAGGACCACTGTTCCATTTATCATCCTTCTTTGCACTCTCACACTAGTGGCAGAATATTATTTTGATTAGTGATTCAGTAGCATTTTCATAGAGCCATATCTTTCTTGTGAGGAAAAAGCTTTTCTGATCTCATCCTTGGAAAATTTTTCACCTTTTCATTGTTGAAGTTACTGTTCAAGTCACCTAGTGTAACTTAGATCACTAGCTGAAGAATGCAGAAAATAACTCCCTTTCTTGGGCTTTCTAGCTGCCATTTGCCTGTTTTTCTTTCTTCATCTCTGGACATTTTATTTGCTTTACTTACTTATCAGTGCTTTCCACTGCAATTTTCCTTTGCACATGAAAAATGAGCCTGAGTGGGAGGGAAATATGAATTTCTAAACAATTCGTACTTTTTAAAAGTAAAATTTACCTTTCAAAGAGTCCATTCTAATAGACTGTGTTTTATCAACCACTTGCAAAAGAACTTGCTTTTAAATTAGCCACTTTAAAAAAAATCCTTGTTAAGGGACATTGTTAAGTTTCCTGGCTGAAACTGAATTGCCTTGGGAGAAGTTCCAAATGTTAGTTTGAGGAGGTCAGACTTAGAAGTACATATCTGTATGTGTGTTTCCTTGAATTGTAAGCGCATTAGTGAAAGAGAACTGTAATAGAGGTTTTCACCTCTAATTTAAGACACTTCTTCTGAACAATACCACAAATGCCATCTTAAAAATTCACCAAATGCTATTTCAAATAGCTGTATTGGGAGACAAGTAGACCTCATATATCTGTGTTTATAATGTAGTCAAATGTTCTGTATTATTATTTCTTCCTTCCCTTTCTCCCTTCCTTCCCCTTCACAGACTTAAGGGACTTTTCTTCTCCAACTGTCTGGAACTAGAATAAATGAACCAGTGAAATCTACAAATTAAATATAAAGCTGTGTCATAAGCAAAGAAAATGATTGCTTTTGTATTATGTTCATACAATCAAGGTAATTTAGTAGATGAGATATATCTCTGAGAACAAAAAAAAAAAGTCTCTGGGGGATATGACCTTGGAACATTTTGGCATCCCTAAGTGTTTCAGATTTATTTAAATGCAGCTAACTTTAACAGAGCCCTATTTCTATAAAGTAATTCTGTTTCTCATTTGCAAATACACATAAGCAAGTTTCATTTAACTCCTCATTGCTTGAATAACTAATACTACCCTTCTGCCAGGCTTATGAAAATAGGAATGCACTAGTGACAGCCAACTCTGACCATTTCTTTCCCATTTTTTCCTCTTCCTTTCTACTCTACTCAATTATTGTCTTGCAAAGGCATTGAAATGAGCCTATTGTTGCTGTTGACTGCTTCTCAAGGATGCCATTGGAATGCTAAAGAGAGACCTCAAGAAGTCAACTTTATGTTTTAAAAGAAGAAACAATAAGCCTAATTTTGGAGAAGGATGCACTAGGTAATTTGCATTGCAGACACACTTGAAGAACAAAGGATAAGCAATCTGGAATGGTCTTGAGATGTCTATTGACTTAGTTATGCTACTTTTCAGAGGTAGATGAGAATCAATTTTTTTTTGTTTGAATTTTGTTTTTTTAGGGTATTTGGAAGACTTTGGAATATTCACAAGAACCACCTTGTCTAAGCAGAGGATCCAAGCCTACATTTTGCTCTAATGAGTCATAGGCTTTTTTGAAACAAATAAATAAACAACCCCGTGGCCCCCACAATATGATCTTATAGAATATTTACTCTAAAAGGAGTATATGGGTAAAGATGTAGCTCATTCTTTAAAAAAAAATCCCCTATGAAAACTTGTCTATTTAGTTCAACTTTTTTTTTTTAAATTAAAATTATTTTGTGCTCATCTCTTCCTCTTACCCCATTGCCTGCCATTGAAAAAGAAAGTGGGGAGGAACCCCATTACAAGCACATGTAGTCAAAAACAAATTCATGGTTTAGGAATATCCATAAAATATGCTTGCATCTGCACTGAATCTAACATAGTCCTGTCAGGAAACAGGTAGTATATTTCACCATGAGTCCTCTGGAATCACAGTTTGTCATTGCTAAGTCTTTTAAAGTTGTTTGTCTCTATAATATTGTTGTCAATGTTTGAATTGTTTGGTTCACACAATTCTTCCCAGATTTTTCTGACATTTCTTTCATCATTTCTTACAGCACAGCAACATTCCTTCCTCCCACCATGGTTTACTTTCTTGTTGTGGCAGAGGAACTTGTGAATCTCAATAAAACTATGAGCTATGCCATGCAGGGTTACCCAAGAGAGACAGGTCCCAGTGGAGAGTTCCAACAAAATGTGAGACATTGGAGAAGGAAATGGCAAACCACTCCAGTTTCTTTGCCAAGAAAACCCTACAGACATTACTAATATGATAAAATAGATGACATCCAAATATGGGCCCCTCAAGTTAGAAGGTCTTCAGTATGCTACTGGGGAAGAGTGGGAAACAACCTCAAGTAATTCCAGTAGTAATGAAGCAGTTGAGCCAAAGCTAAAAGAAAGCTCAGCTGTGGAAACATCTGGTGACAAGAGGAAAGTCCAAAGCTATACAGAATAATATTGCATAGGAGCTTGGAATATAAAATCTACAAATTAAGGTACATTGGATATGGTCAAATAGGAGATAGAAAGATTAAATATTGACATCTTAGGTATCAGTGAACTGAAATGGATGGGAATGGATGAGCTGAATTCACATGATCATTATGTATACTACCGTGGGCAAGAATCCCTTATAAGAAATGAGTAGTCCTCAAAATCAATAAAAGGGTGAGAAAAGCAGTACTAGGGTATAATCTCAAAAGTGACTAAATAATATTCGCTCATGTCCAAGGCAAACCATTCAATAAGTCTATGCTCTAATCACTGATGCTGAAAAAGATGTTGATCAGTTTTATGAAGACCTATAACATCACCTAAAATTACAACAAAAAAGTCACATTTGTTATAGGGGATTGGAATGCTAAAGTAGGAAATCAAAAGAGAATTTGAATAAAACTTAAGTTTGGTCTTAAAGTACAAAATGAAGCAGGGCAGAGAATAATAATAGAGTTTGGACAAGAGAGCTTATTGGTCAAAACAAATTCTCTTTTTCAATAACCAAAAAAAACCCAAACCAATTACACATGGGCATCACCAGAAGGTCAATATCAAAATCACATATATCATATATTTTGCGGCAAAGGTGGAGAAGCTTTATATAGCAAGTTAAAACAAGATCTGGTGCTGACTTAGGTTCAGATCATGAACTTCTTATTGTAAAGTTCAGACTTAAATTGGAAAAATTAGGGAAAATTGTCAGGCTATATAAGGTATGTCATAAATAATATTCCTTGTGAACATAAAGCAGAAGTGATGAGTAGATTTAAGGGATTAGACCTGCTAGGTGGAGTACCTGAAGAACTATGCACAGAGGTTCACAATATTGTACAGGGGACAGCAGCAAAAAACATTTCAAGGAAAAAGAAGAGCAAAATAGCTGTCTGATGAAGTTTTACAAATAGCTATGGAAAGAAGGAAAGCGAAAGACAAAGGAAAAAGGAAAAGATATATCCAATTGAACGTAGAATTCCAAGAATAGCAGGGAGAGCTAAGATTTTCTTAAGTGAGCAATGCAAAGAAATAGAAGAAAATAATAAAATGGGGAAGACAAGAGATCTTCTCAAGAAAATTAGGGATATCAAGGGAAAGTTTCATGCCAAAATGGGAATGGTAAAATACAAAAAAAAAAATAGTATCCATTTAACAGAAGCAGAAGAGACTAAGACTGGATGGCAAGAATACACAAAACAAATACACAAGAAAGATCTTAACTTCACTGATAACCACAAGAGTGTGATACCTGATCTAGAGCCAAGATATCCTTGAGAATGAAATCAGTGGGCCTTAGAAAGCATTGTTAACAACAAGGTTAGTGAAGGTGATGGAATTCCAGATGAACTATTTAAAATCCTAAAAGATGAAGCTGTTAATGTGTTGCACTCAGTATGCCAGCAAATTTGAAAAACACAATAGAGGCCACTAGGTTGGAAAAGATCAGTTTACGTACTACTCCTCAAGGAGGGCAATGCCAAGGAATGTTCAAATTATTGAACAAATGTGCTCCTTTCACACACCAGCAAGGTTACATTTAAGATTCTCCAAGGTAGGCTTCAGCAAAAATTGCCATAAATGTAGGTTGGGTTTTGAAGAAGCAGAGAAGCTAGAGACCAACTTGTCAACATTTGCTGGATTATGAAGAAAGCAAGGGACTTCCAGAAAAAAAAAAATCTACTTCTGCTTCATTGACAATACTAAAGTTTTTGACTGTGTGGATCATGCTTATCTCCTGAGAAATCTGTAAGGAGGTCAAAAAGCAACAGAACCAAACATGAAACAAGTGATTGGTTTAAAATTGGAAAAGGAGTGCAACAAAGCTCTGTATTGTCACTTTATTTATTTACTTATGTGCAGAGTATATCATGCAAAATACAAGGTTGGATGAATCAAAAGTTTGAATTAAGACTGCCAAGAGAAATTTCAATAATCTCAGATATGTAAATGATACCACTTTGGTGGCAAAAATTGAAGAGGAATTAAGAAGCCTCTTGATGAGGGTGAAAGAGGCAAGTGTAAAAACTGGCTTGAAACTTAACATCCAAACAATGAAGATCTTGGCAACTGTTTCCATCACTTCCTGGCCAAAAAAGAAGAAATGGAAACACTGGTAGATCGTTAGAGCTCTTGGGTTCAAAGATCACGGCAGATGGCAACTAGCTATGAAGCTAAAAAATGCTTGCTTCTTGGATGAAAAGCTATGGCAAATCTGGACAGAACACTAAAAAGCAAAGACATTATCTTGTTGACAAAGGTCTGTATAGTGAAAACTATGACTTTTTGAATAGCAATGTACAACTGTGAGAGTTGGACTATAAGGAAAACTGGGAGCTACAGAATCAATACTTTTGAATTACAGTGCTAGAGAAGACTTCTAAGACTCCCTTGGACAACAAAGAGATCAAATCAGTCAATACTTAAAGAAAGTATATCAAACTGTTCACTGGAGCATCAAATACTGAAGGTGAAACTTAAATACTTTGGTCACAGTGAGAAGATGGGACTCATTGGAAAAGAATCTGATGTTGGGAAAGGTTAAAGTAAAAAAAAAAAAGGTGATGGCAGAAGGTGATGTGGATAAATAGTATCATGGAAACAACAAACATGAACTTGGGCAGATTTTGAGAGATAATGGAAGACAGAAAGACCTAATGTGCGATGGTCCATGGCAGCATGAAGATTCAGTCATGACTAAATGTTGGAAAGACAACACCATAGCATAAGAGTATTCTATCATATTTATATGATAGGAGTTATTTAGTCATTCCCTAGTTGGTGAGTACCACCCCAGTTTCCAATTCTTTCCAATTCAAAAAGAGTTACTATGAATATTTTTGTACATTTGTAGTTAGAGTTTGTTTTGCTTATGACTAATCTTTTTTATTAATATATCTTTCCACTTTCCACCCTATTTCCTTGCTCTTCTGTTCCTGCTATTTCCCTGTTGAGTAAGATGCATTTCTATACCTAACTATGTTTGTGAGCCAGATGTAGTGGACGGCCGTGCATCCCTACATGGCTTGGTGATGTGGTTGAAAGAAGAGTCACGGAAGGCAGGAAAAGATAGACCAGTTCCCTTTATTGATCTGAGGGTTTGGGTTTATATAGACAAGGTACTGCAAGTCTACGTGACATTATGCTATTGCGTCCCAGTGATAAAATCAATCAGGATGATTAAATCACTCTTCTGATTAAATCAGACCACAAGCCTAGGAGCATCTATTTTACATATCCCTTGTTTTCTGTAATTCTCTTGTTTGTCTCACAGAGACAACAACATCTGGGGGGCATGGAGAGCGGTTCCGGATGATAATGAGCACAGTCTCAAAGATCAGTTTCCCCGAAGGTCTATCTTGACCTCATCAACCGCACTCCACCCTGGCCCTCAACAATTCCCCCTTTCTTTTGTTGTGACTGGAGATAGGGTGCACCTATGAATGGGTGGCCATACAGAGAAACAAAGGGATAGAGGCACTATAGATATGAGCCAGTGGAACAGGGATGCAAAGGGATTTGTATTAGCAACATAATCCCAAATCATTTGCAGTTTCCTTGGAGTCAAGATTTCCCTTGGAGGCGTGGTCTAAAAATTATGTATAGAGGTGTTATAATGGACAGAAGTAACACCAATGGAAATGAACCTACAATCAACATTTTATGAGCAATCTTGTTTCAAAAACATCAATTTTGTTTCCCACCACCACAATAGTTTCCCTTAAAGTATCCATTAAATTGTATGTGAAGCCTATGCTTCCACAAAGCTTATAATGCCTAAAATAATGCAACTTATACATCTTTTCTGTCTTAATTTCAATATTAACTGATTAAAAGTTTGATCTGATAGACAGATACCAGCCTTCACTTTTGATAGGCATTACAGCAAACCTAGGACACATAATTACAGATATAATGCTAGTGTTAGCTCCAACATATTCAGTGATAGTACAATTAAAGCATGTCATTTCCCAATCACAAAAGCAAAAATTCTTATCTGTATCAATTTGTTTCCCCAAAACCTTAGATCCATATGCTACCATAATTATCTGTTTTCCCTCCCCATTTCACCACCTAACCCAAGGTGGATTATGTGCAAAATGTCCATCTATCTTCTCAATCAGTTCCTTCTGGTGCAGTGGTCAGCTGGAGGGTGCCCAGAGGCTGAATGAGTGTCATCATTGTCCTGTTGGTCCGATGACAGGTTCATTGTGGTCTTGACCTTTTTTCTTTCCTCTTTTCCTCATTCCTTATTTTCTCCAATGTATGGCAGAGGTCGGTATCTAGATCGTTTCTTCACCATTTCCTGTGGAAATAGAAACATACCCTCACCCCCATGTTAGCACAGGGTCTGTCTGTGTTGTTCCATTTCACCTTCACTTATTTCCAATCAGTGAGGTCCCTTGAAATTGCTTTTGAGTGGGCATAAGCCCCTCTCTCTATCTGGTGTCAGGAAATTAATGGTATACAATACTGTGTCAACTCTTCTCCTTTTGCCTTCTTTTCCCCCTTTCTTTTGTTTTTGGAGGAGAGTTTTTATGTCATGATTGTGACGTTCTACAATGGCTTGACCAGTAGGATTATATGGGATGCCAGTTCTATGCTCTATTCTGTATGACAGACAGAACTTAATAAAGGCTTGACTAGTATAAGCCGGACCATTGTCTGTTTTTAAAATTTGTGGAATACCTAGAATTGCAAAACACTGAACAGATAATCAATAACAAATTTTGTTGATTCCCCAGTCAGTGGGGTAGCAATAGTATAACCTGAATATGTGTCTATAGTCACATGAAGGTATTTATTCCTTCCAAATTCTGGGACATGTGTGACATCCATTTGCCATATTTCAAGAGGATTGCATCCTCAAGGATTGATGGATGTGTTGGATGGAGCTGGCAAAAATGGAATACAATGCGGACAAGACTTTACTACAATGCTTCTTGCTTGCTCTCTACTAATATGAAATTCACTTCAAAGCATGGAAGCTAACTGATGAAATTGGTTGTGAGAATGCTATGCTTCTAAAACTGTCAATGTGAGCAAGCTGTAATCAGTCAGTAAATAAGCAGTTATTAAGTAACTAGTATATGTCTTCCATCAGCTAAGCGCTGGGGACACCAGGAAAGCTTTATTTTTAATTCCTTTTGACCAGTTCATATAAGAATGATGTTCAACCACTCCTTCCTTGCTTCTTTGTTTAAACTTCTACTTGTGTGCTCTAATTATTTGAGATAATTTTCCTAACCTTTTTTTCCTCTTTCCTCTAATGTATTCATTTTCCCCTCATTCCATTCTTAAGATAATCACAACGTAACTGAATGAATGACTCACAGCCCAATAATGATCCCTGAGGATCACAGAGTTCTTATGGAACGTATGTATCATATTGCCATATTAGAATGTACATAGTTTATCCTTATTTAGTCCCTTATGATTACTTATTCATGTTTGTGCTTTTGTGTTACTCTTGACTCCTGGGTTTGTACTTCAAAGTTTCTATTTAGCTTTGGTCATTTCATCAGTAATGCTTAAAAGTCCTTTATTTCAATAAAGGTTTACTTTTTTTCTCCATATAGGATTATACTATTTTTTTCTGGATAAGTTACTCTTGGTTCTAAGTCTTCCACAATGCTATATTCTAAACTTTCCTCTAATTTATAGTCATGACTCCTAAATTATGTGTTTCCTAACTGTAATTTCTGGGTACTTGAATGATTTCTTTTTGGCTGCTTACAGCATTTTTTCTTCTTTGAAAACTTTGGAGTTTGTCTATAAAGTTCCCAAAAGTTTTCATTTGGATTTCTTGTGTCTTGAGTATTCCTGTTACAATGATAACTTTTTATGGTGGGATCTTTGTTTGCTTTTTCTTCTAGCCTCCTTCTTAATTTCAGACTTTATATTATGATCAGGCTACGTGCGCTTCTGGGGGAAACGTCTGGTCTGATCCTACCAGTGCTTTTGGAGGGGTACTGAGAGTTGACTTATTCTAGAATCTCAAGGGCAACTCAGACTATGAACCTGAAAGCTTTTAGTCTTCTCCAAATGGTATGACCTATGGGAAAATCTAATTTCTGCCTTCTTTTGGGTTTGATCATCATACCTGTGGGCTTGCTCTAACTGGAGTTTGAGTTTAAATGCCGAATGAAGATAGCATACACTAAATACTTGTTACACTGCAATATACATACATACATACATACATATATATATATATATATATATATATATATATATATTTTTTTTTTTTTTGGGGGGGGGAGAAAATAACTTTTGGAGAAGTTTTTTTTTTTTTGTTTAGTTTCTCTACACTTTCTGTCCTTTCTCTAAAGAACCAGGATATTCTTAACAATACCTGATATGTAAATGATACTTTATGGCAGGCTTGCACAAATTGTGGGCTACCAAAAGATTTGGGAGGACCTGTGAAAAATGTATAAGAAAACATTTACATTTTTTGGGGGCTTCCTAAAACCCTTTGGCGTGCCTGCAGGTCACAGTCCATGGGTTGCAGGCTATGCAGGCCTGTTTTGAGGTGTGTAAAGTGCTTTCTTCACAACAACTTCATGAGGCATGTAGCACAATAGCACAAACTTAGTGTTTTAAGGTGAGTAACTGAGGCCTTGAAAGGTAGAGTGGGTAGTAGAATAGTTAGTAAGTAGGCAGTCCATGGAGGACCTCATATGAGCACCAGAACAGTGAAAAACCACAGCTTTGTCAATTAGATGGTGTAGTAAATAGAGTACTGCACCTGGAGCCAGGAAGATCTGAATTTGAATTCGCTCTTAGACACTAATTAACACCTTCCACTTAGGGTTTCAGTGAGAACACAGTAAGTTAATACTTGTAAAGCACTTTGCAAACCTTCACCTGCTATGTGAATGCTAGCTGTTATTATTATCATTAGCATGGTAGTAAAAAGAATTTTAATTGAAGAAAATAAGCATGTATTTCCAAAAGAATGAAAACTGTCTTCTACAAAGTGTCAAAGTCAAAACCATAGACCTCTGGAATCACAGCTCCAGAGATGGAAGGGACCTCAGAGATCTGAACCTTCATCTCCTGACTCCCAAGTTCAGTGTGCCTTTGACTATATCATGCTGCTGCTTTAAGATATTCTTTCCCAGTAGGATAACATTTTCTTGCTCTGCCTTAGAGGATCTCAGCTACTATTTTTTTAAATTCTACCACATTTGTAATCCTTTTGAGCATTAAAAAAAAATCATACATAAGATAGGAACGGCTTACAGACCTCAACAATCAAACACTATTTGTTAAATACCTACTATATGACAGACATCGTTCCAAGTACTGGAAATAGAAAGACAAAAATGTTTGCATTATATTGGAGAGACACCAGTCTAATATGGAGACACCATGTATATATAAATATCAACATCTGTCTATGTATACTTCAAACTATAAAATATCTATAGAGAAGATAATATACATTTATATAATGTATGACTCTCAATATAGATATAGATATGTATATTGAGGGGGGAGAGAGAAAGAGAGGGAAAAAGAGAGAGGAGAGAGAGAGACGGAGAGAGACAGAGACAGAGACAGAGAGAGATACAGAGAGACAGAGACACACTAATACCTACAAGGAATGAGAAATCTGTTGTTTATAAAAGAAGTGAGGAAAAAATGGATTATTCCTCAAAGGGCTGACAGGGAATATTATTAAAGTTACTTAATTGAATTTTCAACCTTAAACATTGACAGGTATCTGATATGAACTGGGGAGGTATGAATTTTCAGATGTGAATTTAATGGCCAAGAAAAAAAACCCCAACAATTTAGGATTGTTCATCATTTCCCAGATTTATCTGATAAAGGCCAGTTAAAATTGTCCTTCCATCTGGAAAAACACCAAGGTCCTCCTTTTACTGACTGAACAGCCTGCAAATATTTTCGAGAGAGCAAAAAAAATATTTTCACTTAAATGACTGCTGTAAAGTATCTGCAGTAGAAGATTAGGGTGATTTGCTTGTCCAGAAACTTGGCAGAGCAAGAAAAAGAGGAGAGAAAAGATTCAAGGACAATCAGATTCCCCCAAAACTGTATAGAAGACTCTGTGTACTGTATTTGACAGTTGGATCCTAAATCTGCTTCAGAAAATTGTTTTCTCTCTTTGGGGAGTTTCCCAGACAAGCATTTACGACTTCCTTTGATGGTTCAGTGTGTTCTCTGGAAGCCATGATCTGACATTAACTTACTCCTCCCATCTTCCTCATAACTACAGACTACCTGGGTACAAAATACTGCTTAAAGAGAAGTAACTCGTGGTGCCCACATATTGAGACAGTAGAAAACTGTAGCAAATTTCCATTATTTTTTGGAGAAAGAAGATTAAGTTGAGCATATAGACCAATACTGCGCTCAGATTCCTACTTGCAATTCCCATTGACATCACTGTAAGAGGCACTTTCAGTTTTCTTTATTTCTTCATTAAGGAAAATATTATTTTTCTGCTAAAGTACACTATGAGGATTCAATTCCATGCCTGCAGACTATGCATTGAACCATTATTGCTTATTTTAATGTTGGAATATTATACCTTAAAAATGCAATGAGAAGTAAATTAAAGAATAAACTGATTGGCAAACCATAATAAGCCAGTTTCACATCCTTGAGGTATTTTTTATAGGAAAAATTGTAGAATGTATGTCAACAGAGATAGAATTATGGAACATGAAAGCTTTAAAGTATTTTAACAATCATCTGCCCCAACCCTTTCTTTTTACAGAAAAGAAACTGAAACCAAGAGTAGTTAAGATGGAAATTTAAGCGGATATATATATATATATATACATATATATATGGGAATGCAGTCCAGGTCACCTGACTACTAGTTAAGTGACCCTTTCATTCAATGTTACTGTACTGGTTCATCCAACTCGGAACCAAGATCTGAAGACCTCATCAACTCTAATTTTGACTACTACAGCAGCCTCCTATTTAGTCTCCCTTATTTAATTCTATCCCTTCTCTTTTTACTAAAATATTAATCTGATCATTAGTCTGACCATGACTCTTCTCAATAAAGTGAACTGACTTCATATAGCCATCAGATCAAAAACAAGTTGCTCTCTCTGACTTTTAAAGCCCTTTAAAGAAATATTGTCTGATTCCATTGTACCTCTCCAGTCTTTTTACACATTACTTCCCTTGTTTTGCCATTTCCTGTTTTCGTAGCTTTAAACAGTCTATCTTCTTGCCTGCATTATACTCTCTCCTTGTTCTACCTCTTAGAATCCCTACTTTCCTTCAAGGCTAACCTCAAGCACCTCATCCTGCATGAGACCTTTCTTAACTCCTAGTCCCCAGCTGCTAGTCCCTTCCCTCGTAATTATCTTGCCTTTATTTTATGTGCACTATTACACACCCATATAAATACATGCTGTTTCCCCCATAGACTTTAAGGTCCTCAGGACAGGCACTGTTTTATTTTTGTATTTGTGTTCACAGCACCAAGTACAGTGCCCATCTCATAGAGGACCATTAATAAAGACTTTTGTTAATTGATTGAAAGTTGTGAGTGGAGTATAAAGAGGTTTTGTAGAAGAAAATAGAAATGGCAAGTCTTTAGATTCGCAACACTTCACTTGGGGGTCAGTTTCTCTTCTCCATTTCCTTCTCTGGTCCAGTCATGGGTAGCTTTCTTCGGGTACCTATTTAGTTCCCAGGATGACAATCTTCACACTTTCAGAATCATGGACTAGCTTCCCATAGAGTAAGTAGTGCATCAACTACTACTTTAAATTATTTTCAAGGAAATTTACAACAATGGACCATCCTGTTAGCAAACATAATCTTAACTACTACTTAACTATCTCTCATTAACTGTTCACAATCCAGCTTCCAGCCTCATCATTCCACTAAAACTATTCTCTCCACAGTCATGTGATTTCTTAATTGCCAAATCCAATGGCCATTACACAATCCTCATCTTTTTTTTACCTCTCTGTAGTTTTTGGTGCTGTTGATTCTCCTTTCCTTGATATTCTCTTCCATTTAGTTGTTTTTTTGGAACATTTTTCCCCTTGTTTTTCTTCTATCTCAGTGCTTTTCCTCAGTCTCCTTTGTTGCACTCTCTAACCAAAGGTGAACTACAAGGTCTTGTCCTAGATCCTGTTCTCTTCATCCCCCTTTATACTACTTCATTTGGTAATCTCATCAGCTTGGATGGCTCTAATTATCACTAAACTGATAATTCTCAACTCTACCTATTCTGCTCTAAACTTTCTGCTGACCCATAACCTCACATCTCCAACTGCCTTTCAGGCATCATGAACTGTCCAGTAGACAGTTTACTTCAGGATGTCCAAAAATCCAACTTTCCTCCTCAAACCCTCCCTCCTAACTTCCCTATTACTACAGAGGGCAACACCATCCCCACAAACTTCAAGGCTCACGATTTGTCATTAACTCATTACTCTCTCACCTCCGCATCTTTAATCTGTTGCCAAATTTCTGTTTATTTCACCTTTGCAACATCTCTCAAATAGGCCTTTTTCTCTGACACTGCCACTACTCTAGTTCAGGCCCTTGTCAACTCATACTTGCAATTTATAATAACCTGCTGGTGATCTGCCTGCCTTGTCTTTTTCTACTCCAATTCATCCTTTAGTCAGCCACCAAAGTGATTTTCCTAAGGCACAAATCTAACTATATCAGCTCACTTCTTTACTCAGTAAACTCGAATGGTTCTGTACAACCTCATGGATCAGATAAAAAAATCCTTTTTTTGGTGTTCAAAGTGCTTCATAACCTAGCTTTCCTCTGCCCCTCTAGTCTCCTTACACCTTACTCCTCCCATGTGTTCTCAGTGACACTGGCCTCCTTGCTATTTCATGAGCAAGACATTCCATTTTTGACTCTGGCTGTCTTCCATGCCTGGAACGTTCCCCTTCCTCAACTCCAACTTATGGCTTCCCTGCTGTTTTTTAAATCCCAGTTAAAATTCCACCATCTTCAGGAAGCCTTTCCCAATCCGTCCTAATTCTAATGCCTTCTCACTGTTAACTATTTACCTTATATATAGCCTATTTGTACATCTTTGTTTGCATGTTGTCTGCTCCACTAGACTGTAGATGCCTGAGGGCAGGAATGGTCTTTTTTCCTCTTTTTGTATCCCCAGTGCTTAGCATAGTGCCTGGCATAGAGTCAGTGCTTAATTAATATTTACTGATTGACTATTGGAGATATTTTGAATATGATACCTCTGTTTCAGATTAGGGTTATTTATTTAAACAAGTTTTCAAATTAGCAATCATTTCTGTGTAGTATATTTTACAGAAATTCAGACCTATGGATTCATGAGTAGAGTTTCATCAGGGTAGGAATCTCAACATATGGACAATCTCCTTGCTGATGGGGTTCATTAAGGCAGCTATAGTTCATGGCATCTGGGAATCATCTCAAGATATGAAGAAGTTAAATGATTGATCTGATCACAGTCCCAGCTGCCATGTCAAAGGCAAGAATAAGTAATAACAGTAATAAGGCATTTAGGTAGCAAAGTGGATAGAGTGTCAGACTTGAGGTTGCTAAGATTGGAGTTCAAATCTAACCTCAGACACATCCCAGCTGCATGAATTCATACCCTCGCCAAGTCACTTAACTTCTGCCTGCCTCAGTTTCCTTATCTATAAAACAAGGGTAAATAATCACATCTACTTCCCCAGGTTGTTGCAAGGATCAAATGAGATATTATTCGTGAAGTGATTTACAAACCTTGAAGTGCTATGTAAATGCCAGCTATTAGCTATAACAACAGCAATAATTATGATCATTAGCATTCTGTAGTTGGTCATCCTTGCTCTTTGTGCTGGAGAAGGACCAAAATGACATCACAATGTTGGGGTCAAGGTACGGTGTGTTCAGCTGTGTCTAGGCAGACTGATATAAACTCAAAGGACTCTACAAATAGTCCTTTGGATAGTTGGGATGGATATACTTTTAGATTTGCGCATTTCACCTTACTTTTGAGTTATTGCTTTTTTGTTTTGCTTACAAAGCACAGCACCTTCTCTGATGAGGGCACACCATGTTAGGTGGTCCTGTGCCAGTGTCCCTCATGCCTTTGAGAGTGTCTTTGTATCACTTCTTCTGACCTCTGGGTGAGCATTTGCCTTGTGTGAGTTCTCTGGTGTTTTAGGTAATCGCACATTTGGCAATGTGACCAGTCCGTCAGAGTTGTGCTCTCTTCAGTACAGTTTGGATGTTTGGCAGTTCAGCTGGAGAGAGGATGTCAGTATCTGGTACATTTTCTTGCCAGGTAAACCAGAATTTTCCTAAGTCAATTACAATGGAAATGGTTTAGTTTCCCAACATGGCACTGGTGTACAATCCATGTTTCAAAGGCATACAACAAAGAGATCAGCACTGTGACTCTATAGACCTTTAGTTTGGTGGGCAGCCTAAACACCTCTTCTCTCCCTCACTTTCCTTTGGAGCCTCTCAAATGCTGAGTGTCTGGAAAAGATATCAAAAATCAACTAGTTAAATTCCCATTTTATTTTACACTTACTTCATAATACTATGTTGATGAAATAAGGTAGAATTTTATATGTATATATATATGTATGAATTTATGTATATATGTATTTTAGAGCCAGAAGGTGTCTTAGAAATCAGATAGATCCCTCTGTGTCATAGTGCTTTAAGTTTGATGAACTTTATATGCATTATTTTATGTGATCCTCTCAAGAGTTTAGCTCTTGTTGCCACCAAAGATACTCTCTTTTCATGATATTAGGCTACTTCATGAATCACTTGAAGGAGAATTATCTTAGTTATATCTTACTGCATAATATAAAAAGAATCTTCATCTTGTATTTTCTTATTTGTGACTTCCTTATGCATTTGGACTATTATACTATCAGTAGACTTGTTCTGGGATTCCAGTGGTAAAAAGATGGAGTCTGTTAAGGCAAGAATGAGTGAAAATTACCCAGACCAAATAATGTGCTTTCCGGATCTCAGGCTATTTATTGCTGGACTTTACTTTTTGGTAACGCCACAGCTACTTTTTCTAGATGCTTTGTTTCCGTTTTCTTGTTTTGCCAACTTTTTTTTTAGGACTTGAAAATATATCTTCAAACTTTGGGGAAACTGATCTTTATAGGAAACCTTCTAAAGAAGAAAGCCTTGCCTGTGTTAAATAAGAAAGGAAATAAAAGTTCAGGAAAAATATGACACGTTGTGTCCAGGTCTTAAAGGAAGTTGGCATCCATGCCAAAATAAAAAATACAAAAGTTCTTCACTTGCAGTCTAGGGTTACAATGTATCTAGCATATATATAACACTTGGTTATATATTTTTTTCTATAGATCTTTTGCTATTTGAAGGAAGAAAATGGTGAGAAAATAATCCCACTGAGGCCCAGTGTTACTTTCTCCAGTATCAGGGTCCCAAAGAGGTCTGTCTTTTAGATAAGTATTATTGTAGATCAGTTAGAGGCAGACTGACATAGTACATGGACAACTAGTTTAGAGTTGGGATGAAATGGGAAGTCTGGTCTCTGACGCATACTGGCCCGAGCAAAATACACAATTTTTGTGTCTCAATTCCCTCATCTGTAAAATGGGGATAATAATAGCCCTCATCTTCCAGGTGGAGATACCACCTATAAACTTTGCAAACATCAAAGCACTATATAAGCGTTTTTTGATTATCATTAACATTGCAGCAAAAAACAACTTTAATTGAAAGAGATAAGTCCATGTTTCCAGTAGCATGGAAACTCTCTTCTACAAAATGTCAAAGCCCAAATCATAGACTGCTGGTATCACAGCTTTAGAAACAGAAGGATCCTCAGAGATCTCAACTCCAGTATCCTGCCTTCCAAATTCAAAGTACTTTTCTTTGTACCATGCTGCACTTTCAGATATTTTTCTCTAGAAGTATTACATTTTCTTGCCCTACCTTAGAGGATCTCAGCTGCTACTTTTCTAAAGTTCAATTTATGAAGCAATTTATAAATGCTAGTTATTAATTATTATTTTGTTATTATTATACAATCATGTATATTGTACATAGGACTTTTCCTTAATAAAAAGAAGTATAGTATAGTTTTGTGGAAACTACCGAAGTGTGTGTGTGTGTGTGTGTGTGTGTGTGTGTGTGTGTGTGTAGGAGAATGTTTATGAGACCTTGATTTTCTTTTAATTCAACTTCTGTCTCTCCCCAGCTATTAGGTTTCCAGCCCTAAGTTTCTTCACTCTGTAAAATGAGAGTTTTCAACTAGATCAGGAGCTGTTAACCTTTTATTTTATTTTATTTTTTATTATGGAACCCTTTGGTAATCTAGTGAAGCCTATGAACCTCTAATTAGAATAATGTTTTTAAATAACTGAAGGAAATGCTAAATTTCAGTTAAACTTCAGTGAAAATAAAGACACATTCTCCCCAAGTTCATTGACATCTTCCTACCTACCCCCCCGCAAAAAAAAACAAAAACAAACAAAAAAAAAAAAAAAAAAAAAACCAAACCTATTCATAGACCACTTGGGAGTTTGTGGACCACAGCTTAAGTATCTTTGTACTGAATGATCTCCAAGATACCTTCTGACTCTAAAATATGTCTATGCATACATTCACACATACATATATCCAATTCCATCTTCTTTATTCGACTTGATATTATAGATAAAATAAGTGTAAAAGGAGGAAATTGAGCTAGGTGATTTTTCATATGTTTTCCAGAGATTCTTTCAAGATTTGTTCAAACAGGTGACTACCATCCCTTTATAGTGATTCAGGCACAAATAATAGTATGAGCCATACCTAGAAAGCATTATCAAAGATTACAAGGTATTGGGTGAAAAACTGAAGACCTTAGGGCATAAGTGGAATTTTCCTAACTCTTACCAAGGAAGGCAGAATAAAAAAGCTGATGTGGGGAGTGAACAGCTGACTAAGAGGATGATGTCTGAGAATAGATTTGAATTTATGGAGCACAGCTTAAAATATTGGAATGATAGGCTCTCAGCCAGGGATAAATTGTACTTTAAAAGTCTGGTATTACCATATTTGCCCAGTCTTATAATACTTATCAAAAATACCTTAGACTCAAATGGATATGAAACAGAAACAACTGTCTATATACACACATCAAGCTAGAATACCATAGAATAGTTACAGCATTGGAAGAAAAATGGTAGCTGGAATGCCAAGAAATTCACAGGAGATGAAAAAAAGAGCCAGTAAAAGTCATGTCCTTAAATGCTCATACTCAAATACACGAAGCTAAGTCAACAAGCAAGATGAAGAAAATACACTAGACCTTATAAACTAGAGGCACTAGTATAGGGCAAATTTGACCTCCTAGATATCACTGAGATTTGATGGGATGAGATAAAGGATTGGAATATGGCTTTTAATGGGCATCTTTTATTCAAAAGAAAATGAAGAAAAGTTGGGTTCAGCAGTGTTGTTTAGTATATTTAAAAAGTCTATTCATGTGAAGAAATTCAGGAACCAGATGGGGAAGCATAGCGTAGAATATTTGTCTAAAGATCAGTGTAAGAAGGAACATGACCACTCTTCCTCCTCTATAGGATATTGCAGTCTACCTAGATAGAATGAGAAAATAGATGTAGAGTTTGAGGAACAAATCACAAATTGGACACAGAGGCATGATATAACAGTGATGAGGTATTTCAGTTTGACCCATAAATGCTCTTCTCTCTCTGTCTCTCTCTCTCACACACACATACATCTCTTTATCTGTCTCTGCTCTCTCCTCTCTTCCCTTCTCTTTTCCCTCTCCTCTTTCACTCCCTCACTCCAAAAGCAAAGCATTAGACATTTTGTTACTTACCTTAATGATAATTTCATACCTCAAAACAAGGGAGAAATGCTCTGTCAGAGCTGGTTCTCATTAATAGGAAGAAACAAACTGCTGAGGTAGAAACAATGAGGACTTTGGGGGGAAATAGTGATTATCTCTCAGAATATGATAGAGGAAAAGAGAAAAAACATACACTGTTTGATATACATCACAGAATTTAGCAGACCAGATTTCAAAGGGTTCACAATATAGGTTCTATCCTATGAATTAATGTGGATACATAGATGCACATAAGAGGCAATATTTGTAAGGCACTTAGAATGGTATCTGACATATAGTAGATGCTTAGTAATGCTTATTCCATCCCCCAGACTTTAATTTTGAAAGATATTTACTGAATATGGTAGCAAGTTTAGGGAAAATACAATGGAATATAAAAGCTTAGCACAGACATGTAAAAATACTGTCAAGAGTGCTGAAATTCAGAATGAGTTGAGGTTTGTTAGAGTGCTAAGAACAAAAATATATGGTTGCTGGATATTTTTAAGATCAAAAGAGAGAATAACTGTAAAGCCTTTTGTAAAACAGCATTACTTAAATGCTAGGTATGATAATGATAATGATGAAGATGATAGCAACAATGATGATGTTATATTGGAGAAAGAGAGATAAACAAAGAAGACATAGAGACATTGCTTGGAGTGGATGGAATGATTATAACTGACAGCAAAGAGGAGGAAGAGATGCCCGATTCTTTTTTTCTTCTTTCTCTTCCTTTTGCCTGAGAAAACAAATTTTGCACTGGAAATTCCAAAACAAAAATTCTTGGCAGGGATTTGATGAGCAAAATAAGTTAAGAAACTGCAAGAGAGATTACATAACTACTTTTGATGAATGCAAGCCACCTGGCTCAGGTGAACTGAATCCTTGAGTACTGAAAATTGACATTGCTGAGTTATTTCAAAGCTGTTCGAGAATAGAAGTACCATAGGAGTAGGAAAAGATTTAGGTTCTGTGGATCTGAAGGTACTCTATTTTGAGAACAATTTTATTCACACATATATGTTTGGACTCTACCATTAGTGCTTGCAGTGCAAGTAACCTACAGTAGAATGTGCCATGATACCTTATTGTACAACCTGTTCTGAGAGACAGTCAAACCCTATCCCATATTCTGTTATGAAGAAACTTTTACCCTGAAACTGGGTAAAAGGATCATTGCACCAGATCAGCCTTGAGCCCTAGCAACAGGGACTTTGACCAATCAACTTTTGCCTAGTCCCACCTACATTGTTCCAAGCTCCCTAAAAACTTCATTAACCTGTGTACTGTTTATTCAGGGACCTTTTGCCTCTTTCGGTAAGACTCCCCTTCTGCCAGTGAACTCAGTAAATGCTAGTTGGTTCAAATTATGTTCCTTTTCCAATCTGTAGTTCCAATTTCCATCATTGATAGGTTATTACAAGGGAGGGAAGGGGAGAAAGAGAGGAAAGCAAATCATGCTATCAGGACATTGCTTCAGAAAAATCATCTTAGCAGCTAAGTTGAGGGTGGATGGGAATGAAGAGAGACTTGAGATAGGAAGATCAGTGTTAGAAGGCTATCGTGGTAATGTAGGCTAGAGTCAATTAAAGCCTTAACTAGGATGGTGGCTGTGAGAGTGGAGGAAATAGAACTTAAATAAGAGATATTCTGAAGGTGGAAATGACAATTTGGCCAAAAAATGCATAGATAGGGTGAGTGGGAGTAAAGTCAAGTATAACACCAATGTTGTGTAATCCAAAAGACCATTGCCATGGGTCTCTTTCCTCATAGACATCAATTCCCATGTCTATGTTAGCAGTAGGGTGGATTTGAAGAGGAGAGGAGAGAAGACAGAGGAGAGGAAAGAAGAGTAGAGGAGAGGAGAGAAGAGGAGAGGAGAGAAGAAGAGAGGAGAGAAGAGGAGAGGAGAATCTCTTCAGGTATCTTTAGTCTCTTCAGGATAGGCAGTCCTTTCAGGTACTAATAACTTCCAGTTTCGAGAGAAAAGACATAATGCCAACCCTACTTCAAGTTTCTGAATGGAGAATAAGATTCAGAGAAGCTAACAAGAGAGGAGTTCACAGTCTCCATCATTTTTGTATCTCTACCTTGCTATACTAGAGACTTTGGGGAATTTCCCCTTGGGTGAAATGTGGGACTCTCTTGTTTGAGTTGCTACCTCACGTCCAATGGGACAGTTCCTTCACTCTGAATTATCTGATATATAATCTCTTATGTATACTTCCTCTGATTTCTGTTTTGCTCTGAATTTGGACAAATGTATTTCTTTATTACTTTCTCTGTGTATTCATTGTGGAACTGGCATTTCAGGGGGAAGGAGTCAAACTTTGAATACAAAATTTAGGTCTTTCCTTTCCCTTATTAATGAATAATGATCAAAAGTTTAGACTAATAACATTTAAGAACAAATTCTAGCCCAGTGCTCCTAATTTCTGAAGATCCAACTTCCTACTTCCCTTCCTGAAAAGAAATAAAATATCCCTTCAAAAAGAGTAGAAGGAAAAAAGCTGGTGTTTATTCTGCATCCTTTTGATCCATACAACAGCAACTTCAATATTACTGGTTTGACAATGCTCACCATAGTTATAGAGCTGGGTGACTGGGAAGATGGTGGTAACATTAACATCAACAAAGAAGTTGAAAATAGGGGGTGATTTTGGGGAAAGATAATGGTGTCTAATTTGAATATTTGAAAACTGAGATGTTTATAAGATGTTGAGTTCTATTTGTTAAAAAGGCAGTGGGTGATGTAGGACTGGAATTCAGGAGAGACACTAGCGATAGATGTACAGAGCTTTGAATCATCAACATAGAGATGATAACTGGACTCACAAGAGCTAATAAGGTCACCAAGTAAGAGTACAGAGAGAAAAGAAAAGAAAAAGCTAAGACAGGATTTTAAGAGATACCTATGGTTAAGAGATTTGCCATGGATGAAGAACCAGCAGGTGGGACTGAACAGAAATGGTCAGATATGAGGAGGAACTAAGAAAAAGCAGTGTCCCAAAAAAAACTAGAGGGAAAGGGAGTATTCAGGAAAAGTTGGTTATCAGCAATGTTACAGTCTGTAGTTGTCAAAAAGGATAAGAATTGAGAAAATCTCATTTTATTTAATAATTAAGAGTATAATTGATAACTTTTGAGGGGGCAGTTTCAATAAATTAGTAAGATCAAAAGTCAGATTGCAGAGGATTTTAAAAGGATTGATAGAATAAAAGGTAGAAGCAGAGGATGAAATAACTTTCTAGAATAGTTTACCTGCCAAAGAGAGCAGGTAGAAGATAGTTAATGGAGGCAGTCAGATTAAGTGAGTCTGTTTGTTTGTTTTTGTGGATGGAGGAGACATAGATGCATTTTTAAGGAGCAGGAAAGGTACCTACCACTGGAGAGACAAGGTTTGAAGATAAAAAAAACTAGGGGTGATTGTGAAGGCAACCTGCTGGAGAAGAAAATCTATTAAGTTTGCAGATGATATATAAGTGGGAGGGATGGCTGCTTATATAATATATGATAAAAGTAAGATTTATAAAGATTTTAAAAGATCTGGATGAACTTCTTGGAAAACTGGAAAACAATTTGTCAGAAACTAGGTATAGGCCATCATCTTATACCTTATATCCAAGATAAGGTGAAAATGCATGTATGTATATACATTTATAAATACACATATATGTAATTATATTACATAAACTTTCTATTAATTAATAATTACTCTATTAACATAATATCAATGTGTCACCCAGACTGGAATTGCACTGGCTACTGATGGCCCAATCTTACTACTAGTCAATATGGTGACTTTGAACTATTCAATGTTCTACATGGATTGGCCGCTCCCTTCTTAGACAATATACCCTCTCCCTATGCCAGAGGGTTCACCCTATTGATGCCAGACTTGAGTGATGTAGATGCCTGACTGGCTTGGCCCATGACAACTCAAAACTTCTGAGCTCAAAAGGTCCACCAGCCTCCTTGGTAACATGGAATACAGGTAAAATTACACCATACACCATACCCTAACCTATGTCACCTATATTTTTCAGGAGCAATATTTTCTCACCACACCTAATCATCTTATTCTTGTGAAGTAGATATTTTGAACCCAAATGTAAAACATCATGATTTTTTTCAATTAAATTTCTTATGAGATTCAGTATAATTTTTTCTTTGCCTCATTAAAGGGGCCACCCCATGACTACTTCTTAAACAGGCCTATTTACTGAATGGGTGTTACCTCACCCTAAGTGAGTACCTGAATAGACCTTGGTCTATAGGGGCCAAGGTCTCCCATTGCATCCTGGGTCATCTCCAATCATCCTGATGAATATCTGGTCACTGGATTCAGATGGATCCAGAGGAGAAATAAGGCTGGTGACCTGCACAGCCCTCTCTCACTCAAAAGAAAGTCAAGTGCAAGTCATGTCATCATGTCTCTGATGGCATGGTCTTCTTCAGCAATGAAAGATGAACACAACAATACATACAGGCATATGTGCATATATATGTATATTCATACTTATATTGATACACACATAATTAGAGTTATAGTGGACTGCAAGACCAATATCAGTCAATATTATGACCTGGCAGTCAACAGAAGTAGTGCTATTCTGGCCTGCCGTTAAGGCAGTATGGCTTGGTGAAAGCTATTGGTCAAGATTTCAGAAATCAGGAGGTAACAATCTTGCTGTATTTTATCCTACTTAGATTTCATTTGGTTTATTGCATTCTCTTCTGGGTACCATTGGTTAAGGAAGAAATTGATCAAATCAAGAATTTCCAAAGGAGAGCAACCTGATTGATGAAAGCACCTGACTTCATGGAATATGAAACTCCTGTCAAGGAACTGGTTTGTTAAGTACAGAATAGAGAAGACAGAGGTCTACGGAACACAGTATGGATCAGGCACAGGACTTGTCAGGTATTTGAAAGATTACTCTGTGGAAAGGATATTAGAGTTGTTCTGTTTCCAAGGAAGGAAACTAGATGGATTAGGTAGAAGTTGGAAAGAGCCTAACTAACGCTTGACATCAGGAAAATCTTCTTACCAATGAGATCTATGCAAAACTGTAGTATGCTACTGCCAGAGAAAGTGTTCTTGCTTCACAGAAGATTTAAAGGAAATAATGAGTAACCACTTGCAGGTGTATTTAAGGGGGATTCTGTTTTGGTCTGTGAATTGGACTAGATGGATGAAGTTCTCCCCTCTAACAGAAAACCTGTGACTATGATTCTATGACATATGATACACATTTGTTTGGTTTTTTTTTTCATTTCTCTCAATGTAATCGATAGAAAGTCAGTTATTTAGATAGCAAATTTTTATCCTAGAAAGTACCCTCTATTTCCTTTCCTTTTCACATGTGCTTTTAATCTTTCCCATTTTCTCATTTTTCTTTTCTACTCTTCTTTCTAAAGAAAGCTATTGGCAATGTATTTGAGCCTGAGAGCCAGCAGGAATTCTATTGGTTTCCCAGGAAAAGTCAGGGCCTTTCCTATATGAGTTAAGAAAAAGAAATCAATTCAGAAAAAAGTGCTTCCTTATCCTTTGTTCCATTCCATTCATATGTCCTCAGAACAAGGTTTTTTTTAAAAAAATATTTTAAGAGCTATTCATAGTAGACAATACCTCTCCACTCTTCTATTTAACAGATCCAACTTTTCTTGACTTTTTTCAGATCCAATTTTCTCTTTTCCTATAAATATAGCATGTCTCAGACACATGAAGTAATAAAAGTGTTGTAAAATTAGTATTATAATATATCAATGCTAGGTGAAATGAAGTAATGCCTAACCTATACAGGCTTAACTTTATTGTTTATATGGTAACCATTTACCCACTCATTGGGTAGGATTTCTGGAACAAAATTTTTCTCATAGATCATAAATTCTAGCTGAACTTTTGACCTTACAAGTGGAATGGCAGATACTTAATCAAATCAGAAGATGCTATTTATTTATTTATTTGGATCACATAAGGTATATATTGTGACAGTCATCATCATTGCTAGAATTTTCTTTCATTTGAAAAAAAGTAACTTGGTCCAATTTGACTCTATACCATTTTTATTAATAACAGTTGAAACCCAAACATCGTTACTATAACAAATAATAATCATGTATATATTAGCAAAATGCTTTTAGCTCCCTCATAGCAAATGTATTGTATATATGTATGAGTATATACATTGCAGTACTTTTGATAAAGCTAAATTGTCTGACACCTCAAAAGTCTATCTCTAACACTATTATCTCCCTAGTGATACTATATTTTGATGAATCAATCATGAAAGACTGCAATGTCATGAGTTATGAGTAATCCAAAAGTCAATGGAATATCATCTTAGTATTATATGTTGATAATCATGATTGGCATGCAAATCTGACACTCAAAAATCATCAACATAAAGGATAATCAAAAAAGAGGAATAGTCATTATAGATGGACAAGTGAACT
This sequence comes from Bettongia penicillata ogilbyi, assembly GCA_023548195.1. Lineage (NCBI taxonomy): Eukaryota > Metazoa > Chordata > Mammalia > Diprotodontia > Potoroidae > Bettongia > Bettongia penicillata. The sequence goes on from JAJHZJ010000942.1 coordinate 271,120, forward strand.
GTTACATTGGTATGGAATGGTATGGTATGGACAAGATCTGTGATTTCATTGATCTAGTGGAGGAAATGCCTTCTATTAATGAAGAGCACTTGCTCTTCATTTATAGTTTTAGAAAGTTACCAGAATGTACTGAGAGCTTAAATGACTTTCCTGGGGTCACCTAGCCAACGTGTGTGAAGAAAAAATATTTGAACAAAGATCCTCTGGACCCTAAGACAAAGATCCCTCTGTCCACTCTTAGGCCTTTAAAGCTACATTAGTACTCGTGATAGTAAAAGAACAACAGAATGACCTTCATCTTGCTAAGATGAGCCTCTGAAAAAAATTACAGAAGGACTGGCATGAGAAATCTTGGACAGGTTCTAATCCACATCAATGGTGGGAGTATTAATATTAATCAGATCACAGAATCATTTAAATAAATATTAATAAGATTTCCATTACATTTTGTGAATACAATTAGAATTATTTCTCAAAGCTCCTATAGACAGCGATGGGTATTCCTTCCCATATGCTACAGAAAAAGGAACTGGGTGAATGGGTCAATTGCAGAATTAGAATTAGTCACCCCTCTTTCCTAATCTCCTGATGTATCTATTGGAAGTCCAAAGTTCTCTTTCTAACATAAGCAGGGTTTATTTTTCAGATAAAAAATAATAAAAGTTGCCCAAGAATAAAGTTCTGGAAGTTATGATGAATGTTCTCTTCTAATGACTATAGTCCTCCAAACAACCAGGGCCCTAGTATGGTGATAAAGGGGGCACTAGGAAATGTGAAACAATAAAATAGTTGCAAGAAGGAGGGAGGGAGAAGGAAGAGGGAAAGGAGAGGAAGAGAGAGACAGAGACAGAAAGAAAAGAAAATGGGGGGAGAGGAGCAGAGCACAGTTATTTGTTAGCTCAAAAAATCAAGAATTTACAGACTGCTTACTATGTGCCATGCTCTGTGCTAAGTGCAGAGGATTCAATGAAAAGCAAAACCCACTCCTTGCCCTAAAGAATTATATTCTAATCAGAAATAGCATACAAGCAATTATGTGTGTATATATATATATATATATATATATATATATATTAGTAAGATGATATGCTAAATATATAAATATATGAGGGTGGATTTCTTTGATCATGGAAAAATTGTTCTGATTTGGCACTTAATTTAACATCTCTCTTTTCTTGTTTCTTATATTTTCCACAGTGTTGAACCCCCATTATGTTTTATATGTGACTGAATACCAAATAAGAAGTGTGGGTAATGACTTCTTTTACCTAAAGATTTATGTTACACTATCAATTTTTTTCCTAAAAAAAAAAAGACATAAATCAAGCTGTCTGCATAAAATCATTATCTCCTGTAGGTAAGTATCATTAAAGACTTCCAGAACTTTCTTTACAGTGGCTGCCTATGGCTAACTGCAAATGTATACATTCTGTGGAGTTCCTCAAGTCCCTCTGGGCAGTTAACCACTTAAACTGTCAATGAGGTATAAGTCTTTTATGAATGGGACTCCTGAATATCAACTCACTGGGGGATCCTAAGTGCTTAAAACTTGACCAGACCAGAAAACATGCTGACCCATCCCAGAGATCTACCAGGGGACCCATGATGCTGAACTAGTGCAGAATTGTTTAGCTAAGGTCCAGGGGGCAAGCTCAGCCTTCCCAGAAAGCTAGGTATTTCTTTGCTGAGAACCCTCCCTCTTGAAGCTTTATTAAAATGGTTAAAAATCTTGGCAGGGATTGCTCTACACGTTTTGCTGATTCCACTCCTTAGTGTTCTGAAATGCACCTGCTTTTGTTGGATAAGATCACCATGAGAGAAAAGAGAAGCCACCTGGAAACTTTCCTTTCCTGGGCTTCCTGACAATTTTTATGTCCATCTGCACTTCAATCCTAGACCATAAATATCAAACTATGTTAAGTTGCACCCAGCTGGAAAATATATACTTTACGAGAAGGATGACATTATTTAACAGTACCGTGTTCATAGAGTTGTAGGTCCCCTGGGACTAATAAACTTGAACCCTACGCCATAACTAGTGTTACTTTATTATAGAACTTGTCTTCCTTAGGAAGTTTCTACACTGTTCTTGATTTATTGAGAACTTCAAAAAAAAAGTCTTCCCCTCTGAACATCATCATGACTTTTCAAAATAATTTCTAAGTGAAAAATTATAGCCTTCAATGACTATTTAAAGAAATCTTGATTATGTAATTACTAGTTCATCAACATAGGACCCAATTTAGCTTAAAGATGAAAGGGGGAGAATTTTTAGACACTAACAATCTCTAACATACCATTCAGAGTCTGAGACATGGAATTTATTTTCAGGAAAAGTGACTGGGGAAAGGTAACTGCTAATGAATGCAGATTTTAAGTCTGTCCCTCAGAGTATGGCGTAATATGTATTTAAAATTCATAAAATTGTCTCAATAATAAATCAAAGCAATTTACATACAAATAGATTCTTTCTCCCAATCTTTACTGTTTACTCCATTTCCATAGTAAGCTAGCCCTCTCTTATTAACAACAGTGATGAATTTTTTCTAGTGGTTTTCTTGTATATATATTCAACAAAGAGAAACTAATTTCTGGAAGATTTAGTTGAAGCTATAGGGGTTTATTAAATATCCACTATGATGGAAAAGAAAATTAGATAGCAGGTAATGTTGATTACATCTACATTTGTATTAGAGTGAAAAAGACTTAGACTTCTCTTTTCTGGTTTTCCAGTTGCCTTTGACTCTACAATGGTTGAGGTCAATGTTTGAAACCTAATAATATTGAATAAAGAGGAGGCACTGAAAGCTTTTTTGACAAATTGATCATCCCCAAACTTACAAAATAACAAAATTCCAGACATAGAAAGGGCCTCAGTGATTATTTACTTCAACATCCACATTTTATAAACAAAGAAAGTGAGGTTCAGGAAAATGATTTCCCCGAGTTCACCACTGGGTTTACGGCAAAGAACCATAGATGCCTCACAACAAAGTGTAGGGAAGAATAAACAGAAGACTGAAGACAGAATAGTAGCCTTGAGCACCCCAATTCCTTCTATCCAGCACAAAGTAATTTAACCCATATAGCTAGCCAATCAAGATAATTTTGCTAATTGCACATTAGAACTGAAATTTATGTTTGGGGTAATTAACCAGATAATTGCTGGGAACAGGATGAGAAATTACTAAAAAGCATGGATGGGAGTCCAAAGGCAGTAACTATGTTACACAGCATACCCATTTTTTCTAGGACTTTTTATTTCTTCTGAATCTTAAATGCCTCATTAATGTCATAGTCTGTTGGTTCATCTGCTACACAATTCCTATTTTCAGCTGCTATGGTTTTAAGAGGTTTTTTTTTTTTTTTTTAAGTTTTCTGGATTTTTTTTTTTTCCATCTTGACCAGATGATCACTTAGGGCTCTTTTTTTTTGGTCTGGAATTTTGTGATATTACTTTAGAAGTTTGAGAATGTTCAATCTGTCAAAAATTCTTGCATTCATCTCTATCTAGCACCCTACTAGGCAATTCACAAGGACCTCAAACTCAAGGCAATTGGAATACCAGTAAGCAGAAATTTGAACCTTTACCTAATCCATATTTTCTGTCGCCTAAATCCCTACCTAGCTAATTCTCACTGACTTCAAGTTATTGACCAAAATTCATTCTTAATTCAAACAACATCCTAATAAAACCTTTTATTGATCAAAGTTCTTCTTAAATCAAACATTAAGTTTTTATGACTTGAGGAAACTATGGCACAAGGAGTAAATTAAGAATGACCCTTAAGCCTATGAAGCATGAAGAGGAATGTTATGGAGAAAAAAGTAAGCAACTGATTTCCATTTCAGTCAGGGATAGAAAAGAAATACATTACTGCATGAAGGGGGATTTATTTTCTCTCTAATTAAAGCGTCTTTATTTCAAGAGAAAATAAAGAAACATTTGAAGTATATCAGGAGTAGAAGCTATGGAGAGACCTCTTTCACTAGGGAACAACACTAAAGATTTGGCTAGAATGTGCCAAAATAATCAGTTGGAAAGTTTTGTTTTATTTTTTTAAAATCACTTGTTTGGTTCATACAACACAAGTTGTTTTGCCACTGTGCAGCTATATCCAAAGAACAGACAGATGACTAGGGACTATCAATCTGAGGTGACTTTGGTACAGCCATTCCAATTGGTAGTGGGATGGACAAGATAATGTCTAGACTAAATGAATTAAGTGACTCTCCTGGCCCTCTGATTCTGTATAGGTTTGCTGATAATAGGCTTATATAGGATAGTTCAATCTTTTTCAAACTGTCAACCCTTAATATTACTCTGACTCTCTGAAATCATCCATAACCCCTTCTCTAAGTTCTCATGTGAGCCTTTCCAGACAGCAATCATTGAATATCAAACATCATGGGTGACTGCATCATGGATTCCTGTGTCTACTTGCAACCTACTGAGGTGGAAAAGTCTCCTGGAAAATAAAAAGCATATCCCAATTCTAGTGTCTAGAATCAGTGCTAAATTGTCAAGTGTCAGTGATAAGCCAAGCGTAATAAAAAGTCAAGTGAGGCTTAAAGCTGGTTTAGCTATTTAAAAAAATGCTAGTTTATGAAAAAAATCAATTGGGTTATTGTGTTGCATCAAAGAAAGAATACTGTCTGATCAGTCATTATAAATTTACCCCTAATCACATCTCTCTTATTTTGGAAACCTAGTCTACTCTCAGTTTTATTGTGTCATTCTCTTTTTCTCTGGTAATCATATTATGGTGGGATCATGAAGTAGCAACAGATTGAAAGATTGACTTGCCCAAAAATTGAGGCCAGGGACAGGTGTATCCTGCACCTGGAGAGGGCCTAGAAATTGGTACTAAAGATGGATTTGGACTTAGAAGGTAGGTGAGTGTTCAGGAATTAGGAAATAAACAGGTCAAGACCAAATAGTAAATCAGAAGTCATAGGAATCAAGTTGCCTTCATGCAAGCATTGCCTTATGTAGGGAAGCATAACAAGGTCCATAACTGACCAGGGGACTTTGAAACTAAGGCTATTTGTTTTCCTTCTCAACCATAAAACCTTTTTATGATTAGGGCACGATTCCATTAGTGCCATAGCAAATCCAGGGCCTATGGGTGGCAATAAATGAGCCATATTGGGTACAGCAGATGAGTTACACTTATAGGGAATATACTCCCTACAGCAAGGGTAGGGAGTATTGAGTCAGAGCTAAGAGCAAATGTTGACAGCATAGAAGTGAAGAAAGAGTGAGGAGGCAAGTTGGTACCATACCCTAACACGGGCCCCTCAGGAAGACTGGGTAGATAGGGCTTCCTCCAATCACTCTAGTTTAGAAATCTGAAGATCTAATGAGATCCTATGAGGTCACTGTAATGTTCTAGGACATACCATTGACATGTCTTGACTTAGGTTTTGCAGAATTCCTGTTTTCTACCTTGGCTGTCCACTCTGGTTTTCCTTTCACTTTGCTCTTTCCAGGTAGTGGCTTAGATCTATGGTACCTAGCTCCAAGAGGCCCCAAGTTATGGGCAGAGAATGAGTGGATAAGTAGTGAGTCAGATGCCAGGTAAGTATATGAGAAGACATAAAACTGAAGGATAAAACAAAGCTCAATCATGAGCTCCATAGGAACTGAAGGCAATCCATAGGAAATGAAGGACAGGGCAATATGTTTAGAACCCATCTGAGGCACTATTATTATTTAAATTTATTTATTTAAGTTTACAACATTCATTTCTACAAAATTTTGGGTTCCAAATTTTCTCCCCCCCGCAAAATGCTGACCATTCTAATTATCCCTATCACCAATCTGCCCTCCCTTCTAACATTCCTCCCTTCCTTTATCCCCATCTTCTCTTTTGTCCTGTAGGACCAGATAACTTTCTATTCCCCATTACCAGTATTTCCCATTTCCTAGTTGTATGCAAGAACAATACTCAACAGTTGTTCCTAAAACTTTGAGTTCCAAATTCTCTTCCTCCCTCCCTCTCCACCCATCTCCTTTGGGAAGGCAAGCAATTCAATATAGGCCATATCTGTGTAGTTTTGCAAATGACTTCCATAATAGTCATGTTGTATAAGACTACCTATATTTCCCTCTATCCTGTCTTGCCCCCCGTTTCTTCTATTCTCTCTTTTGATCGTGTCCCTCCCCGAGTGTTGACTTCTAATTGCTCCCTCCTCCCATTGCCCTCCCTTCTATCATCCTCCCCACCTTGCTTATTCCCTACTCCCCTACTTTCCTGTATTGTAAGATAGGTTTTCATACCAAAATGAGTGTGCATTTTATTCCTTCCTTTAGTTGCATATGATGAAAGTAAGCTTTATATTTTTTCTCTCACCTCCCCTCTTTTTCCCTCCACTGAAAATTCTTTTACTTGCCTCTTTTATGAGAGATGATCTGCCCCATTCCATTTCTCTCTTTCTTCTCCCAATATATTTCTCTTTCACTCTTTAATTTCAGTTTTGAAAGATATGATCCCATCCTATTCAATTTACCCAGTGCTGTGTGTGTGTGTGTACATGTGTGTGTGTATGTGTGTGCAATCTCACCAACTACCCAGATACTGAAAAAAGTTTCAAGAGTTACAAATATTATCTTTCCACGTAGGAATGCAAAGAGTTCAACTTTAGTAAGTCCCTTATGATTTCTCTTTACTGTTTGCCTTTTCATGCTTCTCTTGATTCTTGTGTTTGAAAGTTAAATTTTCTTTACAGCTCTGGTCTGTTTCAAGCATCAAGAATGCTTGAAAGTCCTCTATTTCACTGAAAGACCATTTTTTCCCCCTAAAGTATTATACTCAGTTTTGCTGGGTAGGTGATTCTTGGTTTTAGTCCTAGTTCCTCTGATTTCTGGAATATCATATTCCCAGCCCTTCAGTCCCTAATGTAGAAGCTGCTAGATCTTGTGTTATCCTGATTGTATTTCCACAATACTTGAATTGTTTCTTTCTAGCTGCTTGCAATATTTTCTCCTTGACCTGGGAACTCTAGAATTTGACCACAATGTTTCTAGGAGCTTTTTTCTTGGATCTCTTTCAGGAGGTGATTGGTGGATTCTTTCAATATTTATTTTGCCCCCTGGTTCTAGAATATCAGGGCAATTTTCCTTGATTATTTCATGAAGATGATATCTAGGCTCTTTTTTTTTTGATCATGGCTTTCAGGTAGTCCCATAATTTTTAAACTGTCTCTCCTGGATCTATTTTCCAGGTCAATTGTTTTTCCAATAAGATATTTCACATTATCTTTCATTTTTTCATTCTTTTGGGTTTTTTTTTTTTGTGATTTCTTGTTTTTTTATAAAGTCATTAGCCTCCATCTATTCCCTTCTAATTTTTAAAGAACTATTTTCTCCAGTGAACTTTTGAACCTCCTTTTCCATTTGGCTAATTCTGCTTTTTAAAGCATTCTTCTCCTCATTGGCTTTTTGAACCTCTTTTGCCAATTGAGTTAGCCTATTTTTCAAGGTGTTATTTTCTTCAGCTTTTTTTAGGTCTCCTTTAGCAAGGTGTTGACCTGGTTTTCATGCTTTTCTTGCATCTCTCCCATTTCTCTTCCCAATTTTTCCTCCACCTCTCTTACTTGATTTTCATAATCCTTTTTGAGCTCTTCCATGGCCTGAGACCATTGAATATTCATTTTGGATGTTTGGGATACAGAAGCCTTGACTTTTATGTCTTTTCCTGATGGTAAGCATTGTTTTTCCTCATTTGAAAGGATGGGAGAAGATATCTGTTCACCAAGAAATTAACCTTCTATAGTCTTATTTTTTTCCCTTTTTTGGGGCATTTTCCCAACCAGTTACTTGACTTTTGGGTCCTTTGTCAGGAATAGGGTATACTCTGGGAACCTGTAAGATCTCAGTTCCTCCAAAGTAGCATAATCAAGTGTGTACACTGGTCTGGGAGTAGAGAAAGATTTTTGTGCCCAGAATCTTAGCAGTTTCCTCTCCAGAGCCACCTGGCCTCCAGTTCTGCCAAGCCAGCACTGGGGGACTGGGATTCAGTTAAGCTGTGGGGGCAGGGCCGCCATTCAGTGTGAGATAAATATCAGCTCCCTCAGGGCCTCTACACAGGACTGAGGTAATAATTAGCTCCTCAGTGCCCGCACGGGTTTTTATGATCCAACAATGGATATGAGTTGCTGTAGGGTCTACCTGGGAACTGCTTCTGCTTGCCGGATGTGGCCTCTGTGGCTGCTACCTGAGGCTGGAGCTATGGGAAGGTCCTTCTCCCTTCTCGGCCAGTTGAAAAAACCCTGTCACTGACCTTTGGCACCTGTGGGTTGAGGGATCTGCAAACACTGCTACTGCGACTGGAGACTCCTCCCTGAGGTATCCTCCTTCCAGAGCTGCGCCATGCTGCACAGCCATGGGCTGGGCTTTTCTCCGTGTCCTGTGCAACAGACGTTTCCCATGGGCCTTTCTGGTCACCCTGGGCTGGAAATCTCCTCCATTCTATTGTTCTCCACTTCTGCTGCTCCAGAATTTGTTGAGAGTCCCTCTCTACAGTTATTTTATGGGCTGTGTGGGGAGAGCCTGCATATGTGTGTCTTTCTACTCTGCCATCTTGGCTCTGCCCTGCCCTGAGGCACTATTATTGATACACAAAATAATACAACCCTCTGTCTCAGCAAAGGAACTCTTTGACTCTTCCTATTACCCTAAGAAACCAATCCCAAGCAAAGGTAGGTTAGGAATTACTTAAGTAAAAAAAGCACCCAGACAGAATGAGACATGTGCAGGCAAAGAGGAGGCAAATCTAGGCAGTTTTTTATAGTGTTATAAAATAATAATCAATTGTGATTGAGCTTAACCAAGCCTAAAGAACTGTGAATAGTACCTGTTAATGCCTCTGGTTGCCTCTGTCTTTTTTCTCCTTTTTACTTTCTCAGTATTCCCTGGCTAAGCAGTTCTCTATCTCCTGCTGCTTATTTCTCCCTAAAGGTCTAACAGTTGAAATCATGTATTTCTTGCTTTTTTCTTACAACAGATGTATTCCCAGCTCTCCAAGTTTTAACTCTACTCAAGAGTTAGCTAAGGCTTCCACCTTTCCACAGTTATCCCCTCACTGAGGATTAAGAAAAATGCTTCTTCTTAAAGCCAAAATCAAAGCTACTATCTTAATAAAACAAACAAATAAATTTGTAAAAGATGGTAGCAAAAAGCAGAGTTCAAAATTTGGAGAGGTTTCTTTTTATTTTTTTGGTCCCAGCAATTTCAGAACTATTGACTAAATTTGAATACAGGAACTCAGATATTTTTATCAAACGCTATCTTTTTTTAACATAAAACATTGTAGTATACATTTAACCTAATGATGATGCTAACAAATTGATATGTAGGAAAACTCAGGTTAATCTATATACTAACATACATGCTTTGTTTCAATCATATGAGACATTCTTTAATATAACACAGTATCTTAATGTTTTCCATAGACATTCACTGGATTAAAACTAATGATAATAACAGGAAGCTATGCCCAAATAATCACAACCATCATCCTCTTCCTCATCCTCAAAACACTTTTATATAGAACACCATATTAGGATGGTGAAGTAGGTGGTATAAGTAACATTGTCCCATTTTACAGATATGGAAAATGACACCCGATGAGTTAAGCAACTTGCCCTCAGGCATGCAACTAGTCTGTGGCAAAGCCAGGCCTTGAATTTAAGTCTTCTGACTCTAAATTCAGTGCTGTTTCCATGACTATACCTCAGTTATCACTAGTTCACATAGATAACCAAACTGCTTTGGCCAAGGTCCAGAAAAATCATTAGCATAAAAATATGTTCAAGCATGGAGTAATTCAGTTCCCCATATAGAGAAATGGCCTACAGGAAAATAAAATTATTTTTTAGAAGAATATTCTCAAATTTTTGAAGTACGCTTTAGTTCTTATTAAGTCAAAAGGGCATTAAGGTCTCTCTTCCCTCCTTCTCTCCATAAACCCTTTGATATCATTGTTCAGTCATTCCTCCTTTTTTCCAGTTTCTGATGAAGAAATCTTTTCCTGCTAAAACCAACCCTTCTCCTTGTACCCCAATTCCCATCCTATCATCCATTTATCTTATCCATCAGATATGACCATAATTTCATCTATTCACTATAACCTTCAATCTTTATCTCTACAATTTCCTTTCCTGATAGCTAAAAACAATTGCCTACTAGACATCTCAAAATGGATATCCTATAAACATCCCATGCTCAACATGTCCAAAACAGAATTTAGTATCCTTTCTCAAAAACTCACCCTTCCAAACTTTCCCATTTCTGCTGAGGATACCACAATCTGTCCAATCACCCAGGTTCACAATTTCAGTGTCATCATCAACTACTCACTCTCCCTCATCCCGCATGTACATTCAGTTGCCAAATATGGTTTTTTCTACATGCACAATATCTCTCCCATCCATTTTCATCTTTTTGTGCCTGACAGAGGATTTCATATTTGATCTGAGACAAAGAGGAGCCACTAGGGTTTGAATTAATGATCAGACATGACATGACTGAAAATGGTACAAATATAAAGTTGACAGGTCAAAGCAATAGAGTAGATGTGGAAGGTATGAGATAGTAACTGAGGAACTGGCAGGATGGTAGTTCCCTTGGCAATAGTAAGAAAGTCAGGAAGGGAAAAGGGTTTAGAAGGACAGAAGATGAGTTCTGTTTTGTACAGGTTGAGTTTAAGATGAATATTGGACATCCAGTTCTAAGTGTCTGAAAGGCAATAAGTGATTCAAGATTGGAGGTCACCAGAAAGGTTAGGGCTCAAGTAGATTTGAAATCATCAGCACAGAGATAATAATTAAATCCATGGAAGCTGATGAGATCACCAAATGAAGTAGTATAGAGAGTAAAAAGAAAAGGGCTCAGGACAGAACCCTGTGGGACAGCTATAATTAGTGGGCACAATCTGGATCAGAATCTAGCAAAGGAGACTGAGAAGAAACAAACAGTAGGTAGGAGGAGACACAGGAGAGAATTTTTATTTTTAGAAAGCCAGTGGAGAAGAAAATATTAAGGAGAAAAGGGTGATCAGGAAGCGGCGGAGGCAGAGGCGTGGGCGGGTGGCTGAGGCGGCAACGGCCGGGGACTCAGGAATCCCCCAGCAGCAGGTAGGATCTTCAATACTGAAGGTCTTTCCAACCTGAGGGAGCTGAGCAGGGGAGACGGCCCTGCCCCCACCCTGCTCTACTGCTGAACGCCTCTGAATAAAACCCCCAAGGGAGCTGAGCACAGCAGGCGGGGCCCCCCACCCCGCCCCCACCCGCTCTGTTCCTGAAAGTCTCTTCAGAAAGCCCCTGAGGGCCCAAGCTAGGAAGCGGCCCTGCCCCCACCCTGCGCCAGAACTAAAGCTTGCCGCGGGAAAGCGCATTTGAATCTCAGAGGCCAAGTACTAGCTGGGCGGATCCAGGTGGAGGTGGAAAGGAATCTCAGAAGTCAAGTAACTGGCTGGGAAAATGCCTAGAAAGGGAAAGAAAAATAAGACTTTAGAGAGTTTTTTCCAACAAATGCAAATGATTCCGACCTTCGGATCTGATGGGGAGGACGAGGACGTATTTTTCCCATCAGGAAAGATGTGGAGGGCGGGGCCTCAGTACCCCAGACACCCCAGGGGGGTGTTGGGTGGGCTCAGGCCTTGCAAGAGCTTAAAAAGGATTTTGAAAAGCAAGTTAGACAGGTGGAGGAAAGACTGGGAAGAGAAATGACAAAGATGCAAGAAGAGTATGAAAAAAAGGTCAATATCTTGGTAAAGGAGTCCCAAAAAAATGCTGAGGAAATTAACACCTTGAAAAATAGGCTCACTCAATTGGCAAAAGAGGTTCAAAAAACCAATGAGGAGAAGAATGCATTCAAAAGCAGAATGAGCCAAATGGAAAAAGAGGCTCAAAAGCTCACTGAATTTAATAGTTCTCTCAAAATTAGAATGGAACAGATGGAGTCTAATGACTTTATGAGAAACCAAGAAATCACCAAACAAAACCAAAAGAACGATAAAATGGAAGAGAATGTGAAATATCTCATGGGAAAAACAACTGACCTGGAAAATAGATCAAGGAGAGACAACTTAAAAATTATGGGACTACCTGAAAGCCATGATCAAAAAAAGAGCCTAGACATCGTCTTGCATGAAATTATCAAGGAAAACTGCCCTGACATTCTAGGACCAGAGGGCAAAATAAGTATTGAAAGAATCCATCGATCACCACCTGAAAGAGATCCAAAAAGAGAAACTCCTAGGAACATTGTGGCCAAATTCCAGAACTCCCAGCTCAAGGAAAAAATCTTGCAAGCAGCCAGAAACAAACAATTCCAGTACTGTGGAAATACAATCAGGATAACCCAAGATCTAGCAGCTTCTACATTAAGGGATCGAAGGGCGTGGAATAGGATATTCCAGAAGTCAAAGGAACTAGGACTCAAACCAAGAATCACCTACCCAGCTAAACTGAGTATAATACTTCAAGGGAAAATATGGTCTTTCAATGAAACAGAGGATTTTCAATCATTCTTAATGAAAAGACCAGAGCTGAAAAGAAAATTTGACTTTCAAACACAAGAATGAGAGGAAGCATGCAAAAGTAAACAGCAAGGAGAAGTATTAAGGGACTTACCAGAAATGAACTGTTTGCATTCATACAGGGAAGGACAATATTTCTAACTCTTAAAACTTTTCAGTATCTGGGTGGTTGGTGGGATCACACATACACATGTACACGCATGCACACACATACACACATGCATTCACATGCAGAGACAGAGAGCACAGATTGAACTGAATAGGATGGGACCATACCTTAAAAGAAGTTAAGGTAAATGGTGAGAGAGAAATGTAGTGAGAGGAAAGAGGGGGAAATGGAAGGGGGTAACTATATGTCATTTAAGAGGCAAGTAGGAGAGGTTTGTAGTGGAGGGAAAAAGAGGAGAGCTGAGGGAAAAAAACAAACAAACAAACAAACAAAAGTTTACCCTCATCACATTTGACTAAACGAAGTAGTGAAATGCACACTCATTTTGGTATGAAAACCTATCTTACAGTATAAGAAAGCGGGGGAGAAGGAGATATTGGGGGGGGGGGATGATGGAAGGGAGGGCAAAGGGAGGAGGGAGTAATTGAAAGTCAACACTTGGGGAGGGACAGGATCAAAGGACAGAAGAGAAACAATGAGGGGCAGGTTAAGAGGGATGGCAATTCAGTTAGTCTTACACAACACGACTATCAGGAAGGTCATTTGCAAAGCTACACAGATATGGCCTATAATGAATTGCCTGCCGTACCAAAGGGAATGGATGGGGAGGGAGGGATGGGGAGAATTTGGAACTCAAAGTTTCAGGAACAATTGTTTAGTATTGTTGTTGCAACGAGGAAAGAAGACACACAGTTAATGAGGAATAGAAAGTCATCTGGCCCTACAGGAGAAAAGAGAAGATAGAGACAAGGGAAGGGAGGGATGACAGAAGAGAGGACAGATTGAAGATAGGGAAAATTAGATTGCTTGGGGTATTGGGGTGGGGGGAGGGGAGAAAAGGGGAGAAAATTTGGAACCCAAAAATTTGTGAAAATGAATGTAAAAAGCTAAATAAATAAATTTAAAAAAAAAATAGGAAAAAAAAAAAAAGAAAAGGGTGATCAACAGCCTCAAAGTCTTCAGAACAGTTGAGAAAAATGATGAAGAAGAAAATGATTTACTTGGAATGATGTTGTCACAAGTTAGACTGTAGGGAATTAAAAAGATATTGAGAGAAGAATTACAAGCTTCTATTATCAATGACCTTCTTAAGAGATTTGGAATGATAGCAGGGATGGAAAGACTTTTTTTTAAAGATGGGGAAGAAATGGGTATATTTGTAGGTGGCAGGGAAGGATATAGTAGATAAGCAGAGATTGAAGATAAGTGAGAGAGTAAGGATGACAGTGAGGGTAATATGTAGGAAGAGACAGGACAGAAAGGGATCACTTGTGCAGTTAGATGGGTTTATCTTAGCAAGAAGTAGGGCCACTTCTTCATATGAGACAGTGGTAAAGGAGAAGAAAATGGCAGAAGGCATCTGAAAGATAGGAAATGAAAAGGATGGGAGAAAAGGGAGCTCTATCTATTGATCAATTCATCTTTCAGTCAATCTCTACTGAGTACAAGTGAGGGATAGAAGTGGGGAGGAAAGTAAAGGCAGAGAGTAAGAATGAGATCTACATAATACATCTATGTCTTCCATGACTTCTAGAGAGGGAAGGTATTTAGTTATTTATCACTTGGAAAATATACCCCTGTGACAAAGCCATATTTCAAACTCTGCTTTCCTTGATGCACACAGGTGTCTGACAGCTTATTACCAACTCTTTAGGAACATTCAGAAGAGTGTGAAAAAATAAAACTACTGAGGTGAAAGAATGATGTGAGAATTACATTGAACTGCCAACCAGACTGAAATTTGTAGGCTAGCAAAGCACTTGATTATTGGTTAAATTCAGCAGAAAAAAAAAAAAAAAACATTTTAAGGCTCAATTCAAGAACACAGAAGTAAGCATTTAGCCATCTTCAAGACAAGCATAAGTAGTATTTAATTGTGGAACAAAAAGCACAACCTCAGGAGAAGCAGGTGAACTCCTGAGGCAACAAAACAAAGAGCAGAATTTAAGAAATTAGAAAGTAGAGTTGGGGAAACAGGTAAGAGATTTTTCCTGTAACTCTTTAACAGGTCTTGAATTTGGAAACTGAGTTTGAATACATTTAATTTTTAAAGTGATTAGAGAAGTAAAACAAAAATGAATCTGGGTAAGTCATTCATACTCTCCAAGCCTCAAATTCCTCCTCTGTAAATAAGGTGGTTAGATGAGATGGCATCTAAGGTCTCTTCCAGATCTGCAATCCCATAGTGATAGAGACATGGAATCCCTACTTGTTTCATAAAGTGAACCCTTCTCCCCAAGACAAGTGCTTAGCACAGTATCTATCACACAGTAATTAACGTAACTCTTTGTTCCTTCTCCTCTCTTTCCTGTCCTTGTCCATATAAACAAGACAATTCTATGTTAACTCATTTTAAGGAGCTTAAGGTAGGTGTGTTAAGACAGGAAGTTAGAAAACATATTCAGGGCTCCAACTTCTCACAGCCATCAATAGGAAGGGACTAATAACCCC
Organism: Bettongia penicillata ogilbyi; assembly: GCA_023548195.1. Taxonomy (NCBI): domain Eukaryota; kingdom Metazoa; phylum Chordata; class Mammalia; order Diprotodontia; family Potoroidae; genus Bettongia; species Bettongia penicillata. Next base: position 286,285 of record JAJHZJ010000942.1, read on the forward strand.
ATCCAAGTTTCACAATGTGTAGACATGTATTCTCTATATGTTAAATTCGCTGTGGTTAGGAGATAAGACAATAAAGGTGACTGAGAATAAGAAGGAGAAAAGCAGTCTTAGACTATGGGTTACACAGAGCTGTAACTAGGGTGGAGTCAGTTGGGCTTAGTTCCAGGAAAGGAATTTGCAGAAGGTAGGAAATTTGCCTCAGGTAAAAAACTGTATAGGATCATTAAAAATATTCATTCTCCTCCAAGGAAGGAGGTAGGGATCAAGCCTCTTGGTGGAGTTGCAGGGACTTGATAAGATGGTGACAGTTGACAGAGGCTCCCTCTGGAAGAACAGTTTGACTCTCTTGGGGTTCTTCACTCAGTTACCAATTATGGTTCCTGTGATCTAAAATTAGGCCTGGTGTAAAACTCCATTTCTTTACCAAGCAGCAACTTTAGCTACCACACACTGAGTATTTCCCATCCAAACAAAGAGAAGGAATTAGGTTTGGAATGAAAGTGTCTGAGGTCCTCAATCTTTAAACCTTGCTGGGGCCAAGCTGTGCCTGGGCACAGGGGAAGGTAGAAAAAGGAAGAAAAGTTTGCCCTAATTTCTAGCATCTGATTCTAATGATAGCTGGACCCTTTCACATCCCTTTCCTCCCCATGCCCCATCTCCCAAGAGCAGAGATAGGAAAACACAATTTTGGCATGTAGGGTAACTTTCCAATGGATGATGGCAACACTTGGGGGAACCAGCATGAAATATTCTCTCAATTTAACTTTAATTCATGATTTGAAAATAACATGAGAAATAATTCATGCAAATTCAATGGAATTTTGGGATTCAAATTAGGGACTGGGGCTTAAGGACTGTAATTTCATGATTGAAAGGGATGTTGGAGCTTATCTAGTCCAACCTACCAAATTTAGGGTCCAATGCACTTTCTACTCCACTAGAAAGGCTTTGGTGAAGTAATACCATAGTTATTACTTATTCAGTGGTAACAGGAGGGTGAAGAATTTGATATCTATAGTTTATGAGTAGATATATGAGAGTGATATATGAAAGAGGTGGAGAGAGGCTGAACAGCTTGGAAACAAGGAAAGGACAAGAAATTCCTAGGGAGGATACTGGACAGGACAGAGCTATTGGCGATTTTGTTAGGGAATGGATAGAGAAAGATGGAGGAAACATTGTCTCTACAACTACCTTGAACATGATCCTTAAGAAAAAGTTATTCTTTTTCTATTTATTAGTAATCAATTATTAAATTGGGATCCAGGCTCTTCTCCTCAGTTTTCTCATTAAGGCACTGTTCATGATAAAGTCAGTTTCTGACATTTCAGACCCTCAAAGCTCTTTAATCTTGGGTGGAACTTCACCCAACTAAGAGACCTACCTTCTGTTTAGAGTATAAACAGAATCCAGACTGAACAAGTTTCCACTCTGGGGAAAGGAGCCCCTGTCCTTATACTGCTCCATAAGAATTTAGGGTGACCTAAACCAACTACAGTGGTCTGGATAAAGATGGACTCCCCTGCCCTGATTGCTGGAGGTTGCTGAGTCTCATTAGGAGGAGAAAATGAAGATCTCCTCATTAAAAGTCCACCAATCAGAATTGAGATTTACTTGTCAGGGGAGTTCCGGTCAGCAGGTACCCACTTGATTTAAGATGTTTCTGAGCCTCCCTTGGCATCTTTAGTAACTGAAACTATTGACCATCAATTTATTGATTGTCAGCTAACCTAATTAATAATTCAATTAATTAACTCTGTGTCTTAGGGTTTTTCATTCATTTTAAGCCCTTCTGCTTTGCTGAAATCTATCTGTCCTCATCCTATCTCCACATAACTTCCCATCCAAGTGGAAAGGGCAAGAATTAAATGCTTTCTCCCTTTAAATGTCTTGCTATTCAGGAAAGTATGAGAGGAAGTTGTAGAATCATAGTTCTAAAACTGCAAGGGATAAAAGAAGACAGTCCAATCCCCTAATTTTGCAGGTGAGAAAACAGAGTCCAGGCAGGTATTTGCCTAATCCTACAAGAAATAAGGGTCAGAGCTGGGATGTTAGCCCACATCAGTGTGAGACAGAAAAAAGATGTGGTGTTTACAGCTCCTGTCAGCCAAAGGCAGCTAGTAGGCAAAGTGGATAGGATATTAGCCCTACAGTCAGACCTGAATTCAAATCCAGCCTCAAATACTTAGGCAAGTCATTTTGCCTCAGTTTCCTCAATTGTAAAATGAGAATCACAATAGCATTTAACTCCCATATGATGCCTGACACTTAGTAAGTCCTTAATAAATGCATGTTTCTTTCCTTCTAGTCAAATCTAGTAAAAGCAGTTAAGCACTTGCTATATTTCAGCAACCATAAGCTCTTTTCATCAATTCTTGAGAAATAGGTAGAAATTTGTGTTTAGGACTAATCTGCTTCTGTGATGTCCTTCCCTCTTCACATCTGCTCCATCAGATGAAGTAGGGTGAGATGTAGTTAAGTGATTAATTCAGCAGTCTTCCAGATTTAAATTGAACTTATCAAGAGAGGTTTCCTTAAATTCAGGACTCTCAATCCCTGGTAGGAATTGCTTTTTGTCAGCCTATGATTCCTACTTCATCTTGGTCCCTTGGGTTTCCCCAGTATCAATATATTGGCACTTATGGGTCATTTTCTGAGATCTATTCTAAGTGGATTCTGAATTGGAGAGCATCTAGAAATGTTTGCTTTCAGAAAATCCTCTTGCCTCTTCTGAGTCAGCTGACTAACCTAGGGTGTCACTCAAATGTTTTGCACTGTTGAGTTCAGAGTAAAACAAACATACAAAAAGTCAGATTGGCCTTGTATGTGGATCACAACTGTTTATGTCCCTAAAAACTGAAAATGCTTCTGTCTCCTGCAAGGGCTTAGATGGTGCTCTAGTCTTGTTTCTACATGCTGGACACCTGTTGTGTGTGTGTGTTCATCCTTCGTTGCCAAAGAAGACCACGCCATCAGAGAAATAATGACATGACTTGCACTTGACTTTGTTTTGTGTGAGGGAGGGCTATGCAGGTCACCAGCCTCACTTCTCCTCCAGAGCCATCTGACTCCAGTGACCAGATATTCATCAGGATGACTGGAGATGACACAGGAAAAAGCAATTAGGGTTAAGTGACTTGCCCAAGGTCACACAACTAGTGAGGGTCAAGGGTCTGAGGTGAGATTTGAAGTCAGGTCCTCCTGACTCCTACACTGGTGCTCTATCCACTGAACCACCTAGCTGCCCTGGACACCTGTTATAATTTATAGAGAACACTAGCCCCAGCATCCCCCGTGAGTATTAGAACTCTGTCTCTTCTAGTTCTCTTACAGAGACCCCATAATCTCTTGTTTTCACTCTTCCATGAATATAGAGAAAAACTGAGAAAGTAGCCTAGGGTCACACAGCTAGTGTCTGAGGCCAGACTTAAGTTTTGATCTTCCAAACTCTATCCATTGTACTACCTAGATGCCCCAGAATCAACGAGACAGATTCAAATCCAGCCTCAGACAGACACTTATTAGCTATTTGATCCTGGGTTAGTTACTTAATCTCATATGTCTCAGTTTCCTCAGCTATAAAATAAGAATAATAATAGTACCTACAGGGCTACAAGAATCAAATGAATTAATAAGTATAAAACTGGTGTAGTAATAATTATAAAACTAGCCTGGTACATAGTTAGCAATATATAAATGTTAGCTGCTCTCATCATCATCAAATAGCTAATATTGATGAGGTGCTTTAAAGTCTGTATTTCTTATCTCATTCTGAGATAGTCCTTGTTTACAGATGAGAAACTGAGTTTCACAGAGATTAAAAGACTTGCCAAGGGTCACACAGCTAGGAAGTGTTTGATATAAGATTTGAACTCAGGTCTTTCTTTTTCCAAGGCCAGCACTCTTTCATTTGTACCACCCTCACTGCCTCTGTGCCTGCAGCTTTTCCCCACTCCAAACACATAGCAGAGGCAAATGATCATAGACCTAATTAAGATTGGAAAGGACCTCAGTGGACATCCAATAAAGTCAACTCTCTTGTTTTATAGATGAGAAAAATGAGGCAGAGGAAGATTAAATGTCTTTTTCCAGGTTGCATAAGGCAGAAAGCATCAGAGATGTAATTTGAACCCAGGTCTTCTGACTTTGCATTCAGTGGGTTGTTTTTTTTTTCATTTGTTTGTTTTGTTTTTTACTGTGCCACGTTATTTCCCAACAAAGTGTGATCTTCTGGTCCAGTGGGGGTGTTTTTTTGTTTGTATGTTTGAATGGTGTACAGTGGCCCTTGGACTTGGCAACTGAAATCATTAGGGTCACCTGTTAGAATCCACCAATGTTTTCTGATGTGTCAATAAGACTTATTGATTATGTTATGATGGGAATTCCTCCTAGGTATATGAACTGTATGGCCATTGAGTTGCCTTCCAACTCTCAAATTTTGTGACTTTGAGCTCCATGTGGGTAAATGTTTAAAGCATTATTACAGTGGTCAATGATGCTTCTTAAATTCTATGACTGACTCATGCAAAAGTTGCCATTAGAAACCCACCTCCAGCACATGCTCAGCTATAGCACGTAGATATTCCTTTATATAGGAGATATCTAGATGTGTTCTCTTTCTGAATGGTTCTTGAGGGATGAAGTTATTTGGTATTAAATTAAGAATCATTTTATGCTAGGCAGACTTGAAAGGAGGAGGAAGGCTCAGAGCAATAGTTTTATAACCCCATACTTCAATGTGAAATATACTGTTGGCATTTGCTCTGAGATTCAACAGCAGTCAGACAGTAATGGATCATGGCAGGAAAAAACAATATTTATGCTACAAAGACATGCTGTTAGTTAGGTGTACCAATGCAACATGCCATAGAGCTACAGGTTGTGGGTTTTTCACAATGACTTCCAGGTAGGCCTGGAAATATTTAACAAACTACTGATTTATTAATAGGTTGTCTGTGGTTGATTACATGAATGTTTGTCTATGCTCTTTGAATCACTAACCATCCTCTGGGAAATAATGATAAATCTTTACTCATCCTAAACAAAGACTCCAGTAGTCTTTTCATTGCCTACCTACCTGGAGCATAGACAAGAAGATATCATGACCCTTTTCTTACCTCCTTCATTGTTTTTGGTGCTTTTTTTCTTATTCTCCTTTTCTGCCACCCTGTTTCTAAGTTATACTCAATAAATTCACACCTAAGAACCCAATTTCAGGCCTTAGAAAGATGTGTCCAGCTTCATTCTTTTATGATAAAGGAAAATCAAGGGATAGATTTCCTTTCAATCTGTTTGACCCATATTTTAGACAAGATCCTAAAGGTCAGATTATCTTTAGCAGAAGTCACTTATCTTGGATAATGTGGGGGATGGATACAGCTTTTAATATAGTTCATATACTACTCCAAAATGAAATGGGAGTGAGTGAATGGGGGAACAGTACTGCTGGATTGTCATGACTGTGGTATTCCCATTTGGAATCTGGGTGTTAGAGGCTGAATTTGCTGTGTTGTAGAGTTTCCAGCATCAATTTGACCTGGGGTCCTGGTGACCTAAGGGCCAGTCAAGATGGAGTCTTAGCTTCAGCAAAGTGATAAAGGTATAAGATTAAGTTAGCTCAAAAAAATTCTTCATCCATGAAATAAATCATAAGCCAAAGGCTGAAAATCAAGTTTCTGGAGCATTTACTTCTGAGACAGCACCTTCTGCTCATGTTGAGAAATCTTATATGTTTTCAAAATGCATTGTAAAATAAGATAGAAAAGCAGTGCCATAACCAGTTGTGTCTGACTCTTTTATTAGATGTCTCAAGTTGTTCCAGTGTGGATATGCTGATTTAATGCTAGTTTCACCCAGAAATCATTCAATCGAGAAGTACTTTGAGATTATCTATTCTGTGTTCAACACTGTTGTGGGTATGGTAGAAGTTAGAAAAAAATCACAAGACATGGTCTCTGATTTCAAGAAACTTAGAGTTGGCTAAACAAAGCTCACAAAATAATTTTTAGCAGATGCAAAACTGCTTGGTATTGATTATAAATAAATCAAAGATCTCAAAAAAAGGATAGAATAATATGCTTTAGAGCAATCAGAGAAGTCTTTGTGGTAGAGGTGGGATTGAGCTGACCCTCAAGGAGTAAAGAATTTAGATGGAGAGATGTCAAATTCCCATCTTACAGGCTGAAGTGGCCCCTGACATTACAAGCATGGAGGAACCAGATGAAAATGCAATTGGAAAATGTTGAGCAAGATAAATAAAAAATACTACAAAACACAGATAATGTTAATTTGATGTTTTTCAAGTCAACATATGACCAATAGGAATTCCTTTTGATTTGAATTTGACACCACTGACCTTTCTTATAAATTATATATTTTTACATACACACATATATACATACATATGTATGCATATATATGTGTGTGCATACATATCTATAATACATATATGCATATAATGTGCTTGTGCATATGTGTGTATATAGACGTATATTTGTATGTCTATGTGATATGATATGATATGATATGATATGATATAGGATGCATATCATATCACAGGAAACTAGATGGTACAATGGAAACAACACTAGGCCTGCAGTCAGGAAGACCTAACCTCAAATTTGGCCTCAGACATTTACTAGCTATGTTGCCCTGGGCAAGTCACTTTACCTCTGTCTGCCTCAGTTTCCTGATCTAAAAAATGAGGATAAAAATAGCACCTACCTTGCAATGTTGCTGTGAGGATTACATGAAATACTATTTGTAAAGCATTTAGCGCAGTGCCTGGTACAGAGTACACACTTAATAAATGCTTGCTCCCTTCTTTCCTTATTTGTGTATGTGTCTGTTTTACCAGGTGTGAGCTGAGTTGCCTAGCTTATAAAAGGTGAGACTACTGGGGTTTTAGCTTTGGTACAAGTTGAGTTCATTATAAGTGAGTTTGACTGTGCAAAATGAAAACACTATAGTTATGATATACCAAAAACTGCGTGGCTTTTTATATTATTTAATTCATCCTCTACTTTGAGATCATATGCTGCATGACTGTGATTGATTGTAATGTGTCTTCTAGAAGCCAGCAGGAATGAAAAGTGTCCACATGCTTTTTCTTGTGATTATGAGTCCATGGATGGCTACAACAGTGTAGAATGAAGGAGGAAAACATGTGTGTCTCACTAGAGTTGTTAGTAATAAGCCATCACTTTCTGAAAGTGAAAATGATTTTTTTAGCAGTTCTTCTAATAAGTTATCCAGGAGAGAAAAGCAACTTGCTGTTTCTACCTGTTGCTACCCTTCAGCTAGGTGGACTATGGATCTGACAGGTAGAGATAGGTCTCATCTTACCAGTCTAGAGCATTAAAGAAATTGTTCATTTATCTCTTTCATTGTATTCTGTAGAAGTTATCCATAAAAAATTGATATATTTTCATGCTATAAATATTACTATGTTTTCAAGAGACCTTTTTCTTTCTTTTATGCTATTGTGCAGGCTGTGTATTTTTTTGCATTTTGAACAGCAAATACCAAATTCCCAGGTGTTAGTACTTTTTATTTGAGATATCTTTTATTAAACTCATACCCGAGGAGGGAGGGAAAGACAGACAGACAAAGAGAGAGAGAGAGAGAAACAGAGAGAGAGAGAGAAAAGGAGAGAGAGAGAGAAAAGGAGAGAGAGAGAGAAAAGGAGAGAGAGAGAGAGAGAGAGAGAGAGAGAGGAGAGAGAGAGAGAGAGAGAGAGAGGAGAGAGAGATCTTTCACAAAGTGGGAGGAGAGGAACCTGGGCTGGAGCCCACATGGATGAAATACCAGTAGTGGAACTAGGTGATGGTGACAGAAGCACTAGCAGTTTTGGAACCTTTCAAGTCAGAGATGGTAAGAGGACCTGATAAATGATCAGAAAGAGATACAGAGACCCCTGTGCTAGCTTTGGATACAAGGTCAGATGTTGTTTGTTAACACTCTTGGAACCACTTCTGGATTATAGTTTAAAGGCAAAGAAGAGCACTTTCAGTCAAGAATATATAGAAGCCCTGAGAGGCAGGATCATTTCTGGCCCCAAGGGATCAGAGACCTTGAGGAATAGTATCCTTTCCAATCCTAAGAGAAAACAGACCTCAGGAGCAATATCTATTGCAATCTTAAGGGAACAGGGACCCTTACTGGGTAAGGACCAGAGTGCAAACCAAGAGAACAGTGACCACACCTCTCCCCATATCACTTGTAACCACTGAAAACTCCCCAAACTCCAGAACTAGCTCTGAAAACAACAGTATGAAAAAGCCCAAATATGGAGACAAAGCCCCATCTCCCAGATTCCCACACCAGGAACAGGATCCAACTTTAACATAAAGTCCCAAATTAAGAGATAGGGTAGAAAAATAAGCAAACAACAAAAAAGAACCTAACACTAAAAATAATACTATAGTGACAGGGAAGACCAAAATACAAACTCAAAAGACAATGATATCCAAAGAACAACAAGCAAAAGCCTCAAAAAAATGTAAATTGGACATAAACCCAACAAGAATTTCTGAAAGAGCTGAAAAGTATTTTAAAAATCAAATAAAAGTGATGGACAAAATTAGACAAAAAATTAAAGGATAAAATTGTGGGAAAGGTAACAGCTTTATAAAAGAGGCACAAAAAAAAAATTGAAAAAAAATCCTTAAAAATAACCCCAGAAACTGGCCAAATCAAAGAAAAAAGGTAAAAAAAAAAATTCCTGATGAAAATAACTCCTTAAAAAGAAGAATTTTTACCAAATGGAAAAGAAGATTCAAAATCTCATTAAAAAAATTTCTTAAAAATTAAAATTTTGCAAGTTGAATCTAATGACTCCATAAGATAATCAAGAAACGAATAAAGACAAAAGAATGAAAAAAGAAGAAGAAAATGTGAATTATATCTAAGGTAAAACAACTGACCTGGAAAATAGATCCAGGAGAGATAAAATAATTTAAAAATCATTAGATTATCTGAAATCCATGATCAAAGAAAGAGTCTAGACATCATTTTTCAAGAAATTATCAATGAAAAGTGCCCTGATTTCCTAGAACCAGAGGGTAAAACAGAAATGGAAAGAATAGAAAAATCTCCACCTGAAAGAGACCCCCAAATTGACAACTCCCAAAAATATTATAGCCAAATTCCAGAGCTTTCAGATCAAGGAGATAATATTTCAAGCATCCAGAAAGAAACTGTGGAGGCACAGTCAGGATCACACAAGATTTAGCAGTTTTCATATTAAAGGAGCAGAAGGCTTGGAATATGATACTCCAGAAAGCATGATGTCTGGGATTACAACCAAGAGTAACCTACACAGCAAAACTACATATAATCCCTCAACAGAAAAACAGATATTTAATGAAACAAAGGACTTTAAATATTCTTGATGAAAAGACCAAAGCAGAATAGAAAAGCTGACTTTCAAATACAAGACTCAAGAGAAGCATAAAAACATAAACATGAAAGAGAAATCATAAGAGACTCAATAAGTTTAAACTGTATACTTTTCTAAGTGAGAAGATGCTTCTAAGAACTTTATCATTATTAGAACATTTAGAAGAATTCTACATAGAAAGAGGATGTAAGAGTGAGTTGACTGCATTGGAATGATGTAAAAAAATGAATAGGCAAGAAAGAGGTGTACCTGGAAGAAGGAAGAAGAGAAAGGAAAAATGCAGGAAATTATCTGACATAAAAGAGGTGCTCAGGAAAGAAAAAACTTTTACAATGAAAAATAAAATGGTGAGGGCAAGGCTTGAACCTCATTCACATATAAACTTGTTTAAAAGGAAATATATGTACTCAATTGGTAATAGAAATCTATCTTGTTGTGTTCATCCTTTGTTGTTGAAGAAGACTATGCCATCAGAGAAATGACAATATGACTTGCACTTGACTTTGTTTTGAGTGAGGTTGGGGCTGCGCAGGTCACCAGCTTTGTCCTATGGAGTCATCTGAATCTAGTGACCGGATATTTATCAGGATGTGTAAATACATACATACATACATATGTATATATATATATATATATATATATATATATATATATATATATATATATATATATATATATATATATATATATATATATATATATATATAGTTAATTGTAACCTAATTCATCAGGATGACTGGAGATGGCCCAGGATGCAGTGGGAGACCTTGGCGCCTCAAAGTATATTCAGGTACTCACTTAGGGTGAGGCAATGCCCATTCAGTGAATAGGCCTGTTTAAGAAGTAGTCAGGGGATGTCCCCTTTAATGAGGCAAAGAAAAATAATTGTATCAGGCTGGGAAAGAAACAGGAACAGTTACTATTAATAATCACTCTTAAGCTGGGAGGGTCCTGAAAACAGCCTTTAAGCAGAGGTCTAGTGTTGTCCAATTTATGGGCTTCAGAGTGCAATAGGTTTAAAGTTTTGGAAAGGGAAAGGGAAAGAGAAGGGAAGGGAAGGGAAGGGAAGGGAAGGGAAGGGAAGGGAAGGGAAGGGAAGGGAAGGGAAGGGAAGGGAAGGGAAGGGAAGGGAAGGGAAGGGAAGGGAAGGGAAGGGAAGGGAAGGGAAGGGAAGGGAAGGGAAGGGAAGGGAAGGGAAGGGAAGGGAAGGGAAGGGAAGGGAAGGGAAGGGAAGGGAAGGGAAGGGAAGGGAAGGGAAGGGAAGGGAAGGGAAGGGAAGGGAAGGGAAGGGAAGGGAAGGGAAGGGAAGGGAAGGGAAGGGAAGGGAAGGGAAGGGAAGGGAAGGAATCTAGCCAGTAAATCCCAGGTTAACTGAGTTTAAAAATCTATCTTACCCAATAGGGAAGTAAAATGTGGGAAAATATCAGAAACTATTGCTCAGAAGCAATCCAGACTTAGAGAAGGGACAAGATAAAAAAAAAAAAAGATAAGAATAAGCAAGGGGGGAAATAGGATGGAGGGAAATGCATTTAGTCATCATAATCATTAATGGTAATGGAATGAATTTACCCATAAAACAAAAGCTAATGCAAGAATGTATTAGAAACCACAATACAGCAACATGTTGTTTGGAAGAAACTGGAGTGATATAAAACAAGGGGCTAGAGTAAGATCTATTATACTTCAGTAGACACGGAAAAAGAAAGGCAGAGGTAGCAACCATGATGTCAGATAAAGGAAAAGCAAACACTGACCTACTTAAAAGGGATCAGCAGGGAAACTACATCTCGCTAAAAGGAGCCACAGACAATGAAGTAGTATCAGTACTAAGCATACATGCACAAAGTGGCATAGCATCAAAATTCTTAAAGGAAAAGTTTAATTACAGAAACAATGGTAACGCCATACTAGTGGAGGACCTCAACTTCCCTCCTCATAGTTAGATAAAGCTAACCATGAAATAAATTTAAAAAATTATAGAGATGAATACAACATTAGAAAAGTCAGAAATGAATGAACTCTGGAGCAAACTGAGTGCAAATAGAAAGGAGTACAATTTCCCCAGCTGTTTATGGCACCTTGACAAAAACTGACCATGCCATAAAGATCTCACTACCAAATACAGAAAAGCTGAAATGTTAAATGTACCCCTTTCAGAACACAATGCATTTAAAAACTACATTTAAATAACGACTGTGGAAGTATAGATAAAAAACTAATTGGCAATTAAATAATCTAATCCTAAAGAATGAGTGGGCTTAAGAGCATATCATAGAAACAATTACTAACTTCATTAAAGAGAGAATGACAATGGTGAGACAACATGCCCACATTTATAAGCTGCAGACATAGGAAAACTATATTTCTAACCTCTTACATCAATAATACAGAGAAAACAGATCAATGAATTGAGCATGCATCTAAAACAACTATAAAAAAGAGAAAAAGAAAAATCCCTAATTAAAAACTAAGACTGAAATCCTCAAAATCAAAGTAAAGATTAATAAAACTATAAGTAAAAAAAAAATCCATTAATTAATAATAAAAAAAACTAGGAGCTGATTTCATGAAAAAAAAAATAAAGCATTGGTCAATTAGATTTTGAAAAAAGAAAAAAGTGAAATTACTAGCATCAAAAATTGAAAGGTGAATGAACCACCATAATGTACATAAAATTAAAGAAATTATTTGGAGTTATTTTTTCCAAATTATATAAAACTGACAATATAATTGAAATGGATGAACATTTACAAAACTATCAACCTTCCAGACTAACAGAAGAGAAAATAGAGTACTTAAATAATCCTATCTTAGAAAAAGAAATTGAACAAGCCATTAATGAGCTCTCTGAGAAAAAATATCCTTAGGACCAGATGAGCTTACAAGCGAATTCTACCAAACATTTAAAGAAAATTTTATTTCAATTCTTTAGAAACTATTTAAAAAATTGGAAAAGGAGTCCTACCAACTTCCTTTTATGTCATGAATATGTTTTTGATACCAGGGAGAGCAAAAACAGAGAAAGAAAACTATAGGCCAATTTCCTTAATGAGTATTGATGCAAAAATTTTAAATAAAACATTAGCAAGGAGAGTCCAGTAACATATCACAAAGATCATGCATTATGACCAGGTAGGATTTATACCAAGAATATAATACTAAGAAAACATTAAGAAAACTATTAGCATAATTTATCATAGCAATAAAAACATAAATCATAAGATTATATCAATAGAGACAGTAAAAGCTTTGAAAGAATACAGAAACCATTCCTAATAAAAACATAAGATAGCATAGGGATCAACGGAACCTTTCTTAAAATGGTAAGTAGTAGCTATTCTAAACCAAGAACAAGCATTAATCATAATTAATCAAATTTGAAACCTTCCCAGTAAGATTAAGAGTGAAGCAAGGATATCTATTATCACCTATAATATTCAATATGGTACAAGAAATGTAAGATACAGCAAATAGATGAAAAAAAGAAAGAAATTTAAGAAATAAAAATAACCAAGGAGGAAACAAAACTATTACTCTTTACAGATGATAGGCTGGTATTTTTAGAGAACCCTAAAGAATCAATTTAAAAGCTAGTTGAAACAATTTCAGGAAAGTAGACAACATAAGATACTTAGGAGTCTACCTACAAAGACAAACTCAGAATCTTTATGGACAGAATTTAAAAAAAACAATTTTTTACACAAATAAAGACAATTCTAAACAATTGGAGAAATAGTAATTGCTCATGGGTAGGTTAAGCCAATATAATAACAAAAACAACAATTTTACCTGTTAATTTACTTATTCCGTACTATAACAATCAAACTACTAAATAATTATTTTATAGAACTGGAGAAAATAGTGACATAATTCTCCTGAAAGAACAAAAGATCAAGAATATCAAGGGAATCAACCAAAAATAAATGTTAAGGAAGGTAGCCTAGGAGTTCCAGATTTCAAACTATATTACAAAGCAATAATCTTTAAACCAATCTGGAACTGGCTAAGAAATAGAATGATGAACCAATGGAATGTAGGAGGTACATAATGCATAATAATAAACCCAAATTCTCAATTTTTAAGGTAAAAATTACACTTGATAAGAATTGTTGGGAAAACTGGAAAGCAGCTTGGTATAAACCAACGTTTCACACTATATGCTAGGACAAGATCAAAACGAATAAATGATTTATGATATAAATGATTTATGATAAAAATGATATAAAGAGTGTTACCATAATTAATTTAGAGGATCATGGAAAAAAAATACCTGTCAGTTCCATTGGATTAGCAAAGAGTTTATCCCCACACAAGAAAGAGAGGAGATTATGGAAAGTAAAGGAGATAGCTTTCATTGCATGAAATTAAAAAAAGCTTTTACACAAACAAAACTAATGCAGCCAAAATTAAGAGGAAAACAGGAAATTGGGCATAAACAAACAAACTGGAAACAGGAAAAAAAGTTTGCAACATGTTTCTCTGATAATGACCTCATTTCTCTAATATATAGTGAACTCAGCCAAACTTATTTTTTTAAAAAGAGTTATTCCCCAGTTGATAAAAGGCCAAACAATATGAAAAGGCAGCTTTCAGAAGTGATCAAAGCTATCAATAGTCACATGATAAAAATGCTCTAAATCACTACTGACTAGAGAAATGTAAACTAAAACAACTGTGAGATACTACCTCACTTCTATCAAATTAGCTGATAAGACAGAAAAAGGAAAACGACAAATGCTGGAGATGATGTGGAAAGACTGAGACACTATTGCACTATTAGTGGAGTTGTGAACTGGTCCAACTATTTTGGGGAATTTGGAATAAATTTAAAAGGGCTATGAAATGGTGTGTACTCTTTGACCCAGCAATACCATTACTAGGTCTGTATTCCAAAGAGATCAAAGAAAAAGGAAAAGGTCCTATTTGTAGAAAAATCTTTATAGGAGAAAATCATACACAGTAACAACATATAGTAAAACTGATCAACTATGAAAGACTACTCTGAAACTATGAAAGCTACTTGTATCAAGACAATGACTTAAGACAATTCCAAAGAACTCACCAGAGAGAGAACTGATGAACTCTGAATGCAGATTAAAACATGCTTTTAAAAACTTTCTTGATTTTTCTTTATTATTTTGTTTTATTTTCATTTTCTTTTGCAACCTGGTAATATGGAAACATGTTCGAGATGATATATTTCAAGATCAAAGATTTTTGCCTTCTTAAGAAAGGGGCACTGGTAGGAGTGAGGGAAAGAATTTGGAACTCACAATTTAAAAAATGAGTGTAATTACATGTCATTTGGAAATATTTAATGAAATAAATAAAAATTATATGTATGTATGTAATCATGGCTTCCTAAATTGATAGACCATAAAGTCCGTGTAAGCAGGAAATTTTTTTTTCCTCAGTACCTCCCATACTGCTTCATCCACCATAAACAATAAATGAACGCAGATTGTTTGAAATGAAAAAGGAAATTATTTCTGAAAAAAGAAATTGACACTAAAGAAAAATTTGTCTTTTTTTTGTAGATAAAACGTCTTAAATCACATGCATCTCATGAGAATGAGACTGCTGCCTTAAAAGTCAAAGCACAGAATGACCAGTAGAGCCCTTGACCCAGAATCAGGAAAACCTCAATCCAAATCTTATCTCAGGTTCTTACTAACCATGGTCCAGGGCAAATCAATTAACTTATCTGTACCTCAGTTTCTTGCTGTAAAACCTGACGGTGTGCTTTCAGTGACCTGTAAGGTCCCTTCTATTTCTTTTTTTTTTAAATTAATTTGTTTTCTGTTTTCAACAAGCACTTCCCTAAGTTTTAAATTTTCTCCCCCTCCCTCCCATCTCCCTCTCAGAGATGGCATGCAGTCTTATATGGGTTCTACACATACATTCTTATTAAGAATATTTTCACATTAGTCATGTTGTATGGAAGAATTAAAATGAATGGGAGAAACCATAAGGGAAACCAAACCAAAACAAAACATAACAGAAGAGAAAATAGTCTGTTTCATTCTGCATTCCAATTCCATAGTTCTTTCTCTGGATGTGGATGCCATTTTGCTTCAAGTCCTTTGGGAATATTTTAAATCCTTGCATTGCTGTGAAGGTCTAAGTCTATCAAGAAATAGTCCTTGAACACTATGGCTGTTGCTGTGTATAATGTTCTCTGGGTCTGCTCATTTTACTCAGCATCAGTTAACATAAGTCTTTCCAGGTTTTTCTAAAATCTGCCTGTTTGTCATTTCTTATAGCACAATAATATTCCATTACATTCATCTTGTTCAGTCATTCCCCCAATTGATGGGCATTCCCTCGATATCCTGTTCTTAGCCACCATAAAAACAATTGCTATAAATATTTTTGTACATGTGAGATCCCTTCTATTTCTAAATCTTTGATCCAGTGAATCCAGAGATTATGACATCAGCTAATAAAACACTACAACTTGAAAGTTATTGAAAATAGATTACTTTCTAATTTCATATATGGTAGACATCCCATAATAGAATGTAAACTCCTTGAGGAAAAAGACTTTTTCAATTTAGTTCCTTATTCCTGGTGTCTAATATCGCTCTTTATAGGCATTCAATAAATTCTCATTGTTGAATGAAATCACTTTCTCTAGGGACCTAATTTAGTCTCAACTTCAGTTTTTGTTATTGTTGCTTTATATGCTACATGTCTTGAAACAAATATATGTCATCTGAAGGACACTGTTGCCTTACAGGAGGAAAGAAGAGAAAGTCTAGATGACTTTCACCAGTTTCCATCATGAAATCAATATCAGATCAAATGGCAAGAAAAGTCTCCCAGTGATAACCATGAGGAACAAAATGAAACCAAAGTTTAGACCATTCTGATTGCCATCTACCCATATCAGGATCATAAAAGTAGGTTGAATGACAAATACAAAAAAAAGTGAAAATAATGACTAGAAAAATAAAGTAAATTACATTTCAACACTTCAGTGATCAGAAATACTGCTGTGTGCTGTAAAGTATACAGGAAATAGGTCATTTTTGCTAAAAGATAAAAAAAAATCAGCGATTAGCTCAAATTTGTTCTGTAGTGTTGGACTAGAAATTAGGGAGCCTGGGTTCAAGACTAGGCTCTGCCATTAACTCCCTTTATGACCTTAGAAAAATAATTTAATTCCCTATTTCTATTGAGGGCACATTGTCACTGTCTGAAATACATGAGTTTCAGCTCAGAATCCTTGACTCTGCTCTTTCTCATCTTCATATGCAATCATTTATCAAGTATTATCAGGCTTCCTCCTTATAAGGCCTTCCATTATTATGCAACCTCTCATATTCATTCTCTTTTCTCAACTCACACAGCATCTTCCCCAATTCAGACCTTCATTACTATTTCCTTGGATTACTATAATAAGTTTCTAATGAGTTTCCTTGCTTATAGTTTCTTTCTCCCTTCCACCCTATAAAGAAGTACCAAATAATTTTCTCAAGGCAAAAGTCCATTCTTGCTACTGTCTCTAAGGTGCAATACAAACACCTCAGCCTAACATTTAAAGACTTCTATAACCTGGCTCCAATTTACTGTTCCATCCTTATTTCACATCACTTTCCTTAATGAATTCTACCTTTTAGACAACGTGGCCTGGTTGATATTCCATGAATATCATGTCCTATTTTTGTAACTTTCCATAGGCTTCCTTTTATTCCTGGAATGTTCTGCCTTTTCACTTGCACTTTTCAGAATCTGTTTGCCTACAAGGTATGACTCAGTGACACTTTCTTTTTGAACTTAATACTTCCTGTTGTTAGGGTTTTGAGTTTCAATCACTTTATAGTAACATATCTGTGTACACTTTAATTACCTAGAAGAATGCAAACACATTAGGGACAGGTACTGTTTCATTTTTGTCTTTGTATCACTAGTATTTGCACCTGGCAGGTGCTTAATAAATGTTTGCTAAATCAAACATATTTCAGTTTCAATTTTCTAAATTTTTAATTAAGGGCTTGGACTACATAATTTCTAAGAGATGTTCAAGTCTTTAAAATTCTTTCTTTGAAATGATTCCCAATATATCCTTCCCCATAATTTCTATAAGAAAGTATTTGTGTGCATGGATATGTGTATGACTGCACACGTCTGCATTCACACATGCACATAACTTCTGATCTACGCAATTCACAGCAACCTCTGCTCATTTGCTGTAAAAGTGTATTGGGGGGCATTTTAGATCAAATCATCAAATGGATATTGATTTTCCATTGTGTGGAAGGTGCTATACTTAACAGGTCCTATGAACTACCATAGTAATATAATCTCAGAGATTCATTGTCCTTTGCAAATTTTAAAGCACTCTATAAAATAAGGCAGCTAGGTGGCACAGTGGATAGAGCAGGTCTGGAGGGAGGAAGACCTGAGTTCAAATTCAACCTCAGACATCGACTAGCTGTGTGACCCTGGGCAAGTCATTTAACCATGCTTTCCTCAGTTTCCTCATTTGTAAAATGCACTGGAGAAGAAAGTTATAAATCACTCTAGTATCTTTGCCAAGAAAACCCCAAATGGGGTCACAGTCAGATATGACTCAAATGACTGAACAACACAAAATATTAACCACTGTCATCATCTGTAATGCTAATGAGTTAAAAATCTTCTCTACCCATTGATGGGCCTGCCCATTAAGGGAAGGTTGATTAGGTGAAGTCCACACCTTTTGTTAATTTTCTAATGAGGCACTGGATTTCAAGGGTTGTGATGCCCTCTGGCTCTGAAAAGTGAATAAATAGTCTGAGGTGAGGTTTTGCTGTGGGGTTTACTCATTGGAAATGTTTGTTTGACCAGATGAGACTCTGGGCAGCTGCTAAGGAGCCCCTGGCTTTGAAAACCCAGATGTTGGTGCTTCTCTCTCTGGTAACTATGTATGTATGGTCAGACAGTTATCTGTCTTGATCTATGATGTATGTATTGCTTACTGTCAGACAGTTGGAAGCCGTGTCTGTTGATTTAGATTTCTTTGTATTTTCTTTGAAGTTCAGGGTACTGACTTTTTCCCCTAAACTAAGTGAATGTTACAGGTGCTTGATTAAAGTGATTATTGACTCCTCAAAAGTTGCTTTCCTTTTAGAAAAGAAGGTCTAAGAACCTGTACAGCAGGCCATCCTGGATGTGTCATCCTGGATTTTACATCATCATATTATCATTATCATTTCCATCATCATCAATCTGCTACAACATTTCCAAGGATGCATGCCTAAGAGCTAGAAAATATTAACAGAAACTGAAGCAAACTACAAAATCATTGACTCATGAAAGAATTATCTAAAGGTGTAGTTAAGATTTTACAAGTATGATAGTGAGTAGCTATCCAAAATTATCAGCAGTATCACTTCCAAACAGAGGATTAGAGAGTATAAAATTGTGCCCTATTCACTGCAAAATAGACTGTTTCCAAAATTAGCCAATATCTTACCCTCAGAGTTGGGAAAGTAGCACCAAATTAGACCAGCTGTGTGAGAGAGATTTTCTTTATCCACTTTGGCTACTCACCAAATATAAAGAGAACCTGTGTTCCCCTCAAAGAATTAGTATACATGTACTTTTTTTTCTTTTTAGTGACAGGAAGCTAAGAAAAACTTAGGTATTTTTCCCCCAGAGATAAAACACAGTCTTCTCCCACCTCTTTTTCTTATTCTCACATAATTCAAAAGTAGTCAAATCAATTTAGTTTACAGTTTAAAAATATTATATACACACACACACACACACACACACACACACACACACATAAAATGACCTTTCAATAAAGGCCAAGCATGAAAAGTTTCAGCTCAGAAGCATTGTAAGTGAAGTGGATAACTGAAAGTATAGATTTAGAATGGAAATCGCTTCTTTGTTAATGGTTGCACTGAAATGCTACTCCCCACCCCACCCCTTTTTTTTTTAATTTCCTAAGCAATTTATAGATGGAGCTATAGAGCTACATTGCATCAGCATGAATGTGGGATGCATGAAGGAAGAAAAAAATAAACAATTCAGTTCAATAACCTTTGCCCTCAGGATATGTGCCCTTTTCTGTTTTTGTTGTTGCTATTTTTAAACCCAGTGTCCCTGAAATGTTCCAAGATGGCTTCTACTTCAGCCTAAGAGGGACTGACTTGCTTCAGGCTTTTTCAAGAGCTACCAAGTGAAGTTACAGTTGAGAAAGCAATCTGTTAGACCTGTAAAGAATGGTAGGGATCATCTATTCTAATTCCCTCACCATCCCTTTTATAGTTGACAAAACTGATTTTCTGAATGTCACATAGAACTGGTATTATCATTCACTGCTCACATTGCCCAGCCTAGGGCTTTTTTCATTAGAGTTGTATTAATCATATTTTCTAAACCAAAAATTGTGATATTAAATATATTGGGAATCATATTAAAGAAAGAATTGTAGAGATTAGAAGATCTCTTAGAAATTATACAGTCCAAGCCCTTAATTAAAAGCTTAGGAAATTGAAATTAAAATATATTTGATTGAGCAAACATTTATTAAGCACCTGCCAGGTGCAATAAAAGGATATTCCTTTTGCAAAGAATGAATAAATTTATTGTGTTTTTTCCTTCTAAAATTTTGACTCTCCCAGATTTTCCTAAGTTCCATTATATTGCCTCCTTTGTTTAGCTATTTTTCTGTAGCATGAAGTCATAGACTCTTCTTTACAATTCAGGAAATGGTACCCTCCCAATGAGTGCTCTGGGCCATTCTTTATATATGAGAATTCCCCAATTACCCTTCCCAGCTATCCAAGCACAGTGGAGAATAAAAGAGTCTGGTCTTCCATGCATCCAGTGCCATTGTCCTAAATGGTGCCTTGTCCTAAATACACCATAACCCCTTGAATCTTCCTACTGGTTAAAGAGATGTTAACCTGTCATCCTAAGATAAGCAGAGTTGTAAAGTACCTTAAACAGACTCTAGCTTGCTCATTTCACACATCAGGAAACTGGGGTCTAGGGAGAATAAGTGACTTACCAAGATCACAGATATAACAACAATAATAATTTTTGTTGAAACTGGATTTAAGTGTTTGCAAAGCTCACTATATACTTTATTTCATTTGATCATCATGATAACCCCAGAAAGTAAGTACTATCTGGCATTACTGAAGTCATTTTAGAGGCAAGGGAACCAAGATGGAGATAGGGTACATGGCTGGATAAAGTCATACAACTGGTGAGCATCTGAGGTGGGATTTGAACCTAAGCCTTCTTAACTCCAAGTTCAGCACTCTATTTACTACATGATACTGCTATTTCAAGGTGTGGAGCTATTTTTTTTAATTTTTAAATTAATTTTATTTATTTTCAGTGTTCTACAATCACTACCATATAACAGATATTTTTCCTCTCCCTCTCCCTTACCTCACACCACCCTCCCTAAATGGCATACAATTTTATAAAGGTTCTACATATACATTTCTATTAAATACATTTTCACCATAATTATTCTGTGTAGAAGAATTAAAATGAATGGGAGAAATTATATAACAAACCAAAATGTAATACACACACAAAAAAATGATCTGCTATATTCTGTGATTGAATTCCATATTTTTTTCTCTGGATGTAGAAGGCATTTTGCCTTAAAAGATCATTGGGATTTTTTTTTTAAGTCTTTGCATTGCAATGAAGTTCCAAGTCTACCAGGAAAAAAAACTCTCACACACTGTGGTCATTGCTGTGCGCAAAGTTCTCCTGGTTCTGCTCCTTTTGCTCAGCATCAGATAATATAAGTCTTTCCAGGCCTCTCTGAAGTCTTCCTGTTCATCATTTCTTATAGCACAATAGTATTCCATTACATTCATATACCATAATTTATTCAGCCATTCCCCAATTGATAGGCATTCCCTGGATTTCTGGTTTTAGGCCATCACAAAGAGAGCTGCTATAAATATTTTTGTACATGTGGGACTTTTTCCCATTTTTATGATCTCTTGGGGATACAGTCCTAAAAGCAATATTGCTGGGTCAAAGGGTATGCATATTTTTGTAGCCCTTTTGGCACAGTTCAAATTGCTTTCCAGAATGGTTCCACCAACAATGAATTAGTGTTCTAACTGTCCCACATCCTCTCCAACATTTATCATCTTCCTGTTCTGTCATGTTTGCCAATCTAATAGGTGTGATGTGATGCCTCAGAGTTGTTTTGAGTTGTTCACATCTCTCTAATCAAAAGTGATTTAGAGCATTTTTTAATATGACTATAGATATCTTTAATTTCTTCCACTGAAAACTGCCTGTTCATATTCTTTGACCATTTATCAATAGGGGAATGACTTGTATTTTTGTACATTTGACTCAGTTCTCTATATATTCTAGAAACAAGTCCTTTATCACAGACACTAGCTACAAAAATTATTTCCCAGTTGTCTGTATCCCTATGAATCATGAGAATCTTGATTGCATTGGGTTTGGTTGTGCAAAAATGTTTCAGTTTAATGTTATCAAAATTATTCATCTTGCATTTCATAATGCTCTCTGTCTCTTCTTTAGTCAAAAATTCTTCCCTTTACCATAAATCTGATAAAGACACTATTTCTTGCTTCTCCAATTTGTCCATAGTATCAATCTTTATACCTAGATCATGTACCCATTTGGACTTTATCCTTGTGTATGGTGTCAGGCATTGGTCTATGCCTAGTTTCTGCCACACTGTTATCCTGTTTTCCCAGCAATATTTGTCGAACAGTGAGTTCTTATCCCAGAAGCTGGAGTCCTTGGATTTATCAAACAGTAGATTGTTATATTCATTGCCTACTGTGTCTTGAGTACCTAGCATATTGCACTTGTCTACCCTTTTGTTTCTTAGCCAGTACCAAGTGGTTTTGATAATTGCTGCTTCATAACACAATTTGAGATCTACTAGCACTAGACATAGAGCTGTTTTTAATCTTAACGTGTTTGAATCTTGCTCTTACACACAATCACTTTCTATTATACTATTCTGTTTTTTCCTTTCCCCAAATAGCCTTGGTCCCACTCCCTTAGATTATTGTACTGGTGGGAAATATAGTAGTATGGCTTCACAATCTATAATTTAGCTACTCCTTTCAAGACGGTAATTGGTCTAAATGGAACTGGTACAGTACGTCTTTTCTAAATAAGGTATACTATCCTGCAGAAGCATTTGTCCTAAAAGCACCACTCCATTTAACTCAATATTGAAAAGATTCATTTAAAGAACCTGTGGACAAATAGAAAAGAAACCCTTTAGAGCAGACAAAAGGAGTGCAGGTGGGAATCAAACCAGCTCTTTGGGTCATTTGGGGTCATGCCTTAAAAAACAAACTTTTTTTTTTAAAGAAAAAAATCTCTATTTTTTCGCAAACCTATAGGACACATCCCCAGGTTGATCTTCCAATGACGAAAATGGAAGGGTGAAATCTAGCCAGGAGCCAGCAGGTAAATTTATTTGAAATCATCAAGTAACCCTTGTCATTTGGGTAAAAGCAGGCAGCAAAACCCAACGAAGTAACAAGTGTGCCCCAGGCACAATACAAGGACTTAATTAAATGAAAACCAAAGAGCTAAACATGAGTTTGAGGCCAAGTCAGTGAACTGGAGTTTTCATACATAACTTCAAAATTTCTAACACAAATCTGCTCAAACTTACCACATTTTACAGAAAATATTTTAGCCAGTTTTTGGGCTAAATGCTTTCCTGTCATATCTTTTTGAAATCCCCATATTGGTATTGGTAGTGAAAAGATAACTAAAGTGGTATCAGAGACCAAGGTTTCAGTTTCTAACATTTACAAGTTATTAGCAAGATAACCACTGACAAGTCTGACAAGTCTTAATCTCTCACAGTCTCACTTTCCTCAATTCTAAGATTAGTCTACCAGCATTTATTTTTAAATTAAATAATTTTAATTAATTAAACAATATTTTCTCTGCCTCACTTTCCCTACATTCATTAAAAAGAAAACAAACGAACAAAAAACACAACCCTTGTAACAAATAAGAAGTCAAGAAAAACTAATTCTTGCTTTGGTCATGTCCAAAAACTAAACATCCTAGTCAATTCCTTGATTGTATTAGCGAATCATCATGGGTCCTCTGCAATCTTAGCCATTGCTCCACAAACATGTATTAAATGTGTGCTATGTGTTAGACAGGACCATGATGTGTTTACTACCCATGTCAGAGTTTTAATAATCAAATATAATAGCATATATTAAGATCCTTGGATAAACCATCAGTGTTATCATCACTGGAAATCAAAGAAGCCCAAGAAGGAGCATTATAATCATTTACTAAATACTTCATGTTTGCTCCCTACTGAGTTAGCACTGTTAAAATGCTGTGAGGTGGAACTGGAGAATTTGTATTATCATTTGGACAGAAAAATCACATGTTTTCATGTGTGTTCATGTGTGTGTTTGTGCATGTGTGTGCACATGTGTATGGAGCACTAGGAAAGAAATATGAATGGATGGTACCAAGATCAGAATCCCTTGAGATATTAGAGGTCAGGTTGAGATTTTTCAGTTTATCTGGAGTGGAAAGAGACATGTGTAATGTGGTAATATGTTCAAAACTACAATGACAATTTTCAAATACCAGTCATTTAACAGTACTTGAAGTGACTCTTCTCTACATGCAAAGAGTAAAAAGAAGATTTTATTCAATCAAGAATTCCTGGTAGTCCTTTTCAGTTCTACCCTGCTCACAAGGTATTGAGAAATAATCAGTTAGTGCTAAAACTAAGTGAGGGCCCACTTGGTGCAAAGTACAGTGTTAGACTTGTTTGGAGGGTAGAAATTTAAGACTGGATATTTCTATTCTAAGCACAATTAAGGAGAACACAAAAATCCCAACACTCTTGATAGAATCTCTGAAATTAATTAAAGTTGTAAACTACATTTGAACTAGTCCTTAATGTGTTTGGGAGGACTGAAGTTTTTGGATATTTAGATGAAAGCAGATGATGCCACACAGAATGATGCCACAGGAAATAACTTTGTAGCTGATTGAAGTGAGTCAAAGTAGACACTGTGAAGATATGGAAAAAAGAAGCAAACCAGTCTAGGAGTTCATTCATTCCAGCAGCTGCTCAGTCTGGGAAATGGTCAAGAGAATTGTCCTTGGAGATGGGGAGGTGATGGAGTTTCTCTCACCTCCATGCCTCCATTGACCCAATAAGGATCATGTAAACTTTCAAAACTTAGAAGAATTTTCATTTCAATTTGCATTGATATTAAGGTCCACTGGAGCCAGTATCAATATTCCAGGAGAAGTTCTTAGTTCCTAAGAACTAACTTAGGACAAACTAGACATACTGAGGATAGATTTAGTCCTCTATAGGACACTGACCCTTGGGGTCCAGCAGAAAGCTAAACTTAAGGGGAACTTCATGAGAATTCCCCAAAAGGGAGAAAAGGATTTCTATTAAACAGTAAGTTCTTTCAGAGCAGGTATTAACTTTTGCCTTCTTTTAGCTCTCTAGTACTTAGCACAATGTCTGATTCATGTATATGCTTAATAAACGCTTCTTGACAGACACTAACAAGAAGCTTGGAATTTATCATTTGGTAATATGTGCTCCCTACATGTATGTGTGCAAGGGCCAAGTATGTCCTTCAGATTTAAGGGATTATTTTGTAATTGCTATTTTTATTCTACCTTCTCAGTAATATCACTTGTGTAAAGACTAATTCAAGTCAGCTGGTTGATTTATATTGGGGAACATATTGGATGGGGTCTGATGTATGACAATACTAGAAATCACATACACTTAGGGATACCCCTACAAGCCTGAGAGAAAAAGTAGTCAGTAACCTTATAGGGACCTAGCCAGCCAATGCACATGGAATTTGGGGAAGTGGGACCAGAGGGAATACTACACAAAGAGGAATATAACACATGACCATTCGGCTTATGATTGACTTCACTAGAACCACAGAACATAAGCATGGATGCCAGAGGCCATCAAGTCCAATCTACCTTTAAATAGTGATATCTTTTACAATATCGCCAATATGTTGGATGACTTCAAGGAAGGGAAACTCATTATCTGCCAAAGCAGTCTATCCCACTTTTGTTCTAATTTTACTAATTTGTACTAATTGTTCTTAGTTCTACTTTTTTAAAAGCAAAAAAACCCAGCCAAATTACTACTCAAGAAGTTCTCAATACTAAAGGTTTCTGGGGTTCATGTTGCAGTGAACCAGCCCATGGAACCGATGTTAAAGACACAAAGCTCTTATAATTCTGATTAAATCAAGGTAAGAACCTGAATAGGTCAAGTCTCTAGCTCCTTACTGATTCAGTCTAGAAAGGTGAACATTAATTTCTTTTGTTAATATTTAATATGATATAATTTAATCCTAATTGAGGCTATTTATCCATCTAACTTAGGCACAATTCACTAATCAAGATTTCAAGAATATGTCAACTAGGAAATGAGAAAGCTCTCCTATTGTATATCAACAATGGGAAATTTCCCTTAATAAATATTGGTTCCAAAGGTGGTGTATGTCGTATACTATGACACTGATGCCCTGTCCCTTCTTTCCTCCCATGTATTTGCCTAAACCTCCAATGTAGGCCCTTTGGGGACACACCCTATCCATTGGGCTTGGGCTTGGGCTTCTCAGAATCTCCAGAGATTTCTGAGAGGGTGCTTTTTCCTGGGTGTCACAAAGGAGGAAAGCTGTGCTCCCTCATACCTCCCCTCAGAAAAGTCATTGTTTAACTGGATATTTAAGTTCCCAATTGTCCCTTGTGCCAGATAAGAGATGCCTTCTATGGCAACAGGGATCATAGTTTAGCACAAGAATGAACTTGACAAGCTACCTAGTCCAATTCCATTTTATAAAAGGGGAAAATGAGGCCCAGGAATGTTAAAGTACTTCTTAAAGTCATGTAGATATAGCATGCACAATATCAGAGGCAAGACATGAAACCTGGATCCTTGGACTTCAAATCCAGGGCTCTCTCAACTCACCACACCGCTATTTCTTTTCTTGGTTTTGGCTCATGGCACCACAAATATGGCAGCAGTTGAGGAGAGCCTTTCTGACTTCCTTTATGTTTCATTATTTTAAAGAACAACCACAACAACATTATAGATTGCATGCCAGGCACATCAAACCATGTTGTCAGTCTACATTTTTAATTATAGTCCTAATTAGTTTTTACTTTAAATCTCACTATAAATCTCCTTCAGATCACCTGTCATACATACAAATGCTTACTCTACTGGGCTCAGAAAAAAAGACCTTGAGGAAGGAAGAAAAGAAAGAAAGGAGGGCATAGGAGGAAGAATAAAGAAATAAGAGAGACAGCACAGTTATAAGGAGATTTGAACAGTAATTTGGCATAATTGTATTGAAGAATATGGTATTATGATCTCCTGACTCTGCAGCTCACCTTTTATTTCGTATTCTATTTTAAAAAAATTGGGTTTTTTTTGCACTTTCTAGACTATAAGCTCCCTGAGAGCAAGAACCGTGTTTTAGTCATGTTTTTTGAATTTTATACTTTATCATTTGTCTCAATATGCCCAGTACAGAACATTTAACATGATAGGCCCTTATTAAATCAAATAAACTACATCTGTCAAACACTTTTCTGTGGGGACATTTGGCAAAGGTATTCCATTTCTTTCTCCAACTCATTTTACAGATGAGGAACTGAGGCAAACCATGTTTGCCTAGCATCAAACAGTTGATAAGTGCCTGAGGCTAGATCTGAACTCAGTAGGATGAGTGGTCCTGAATCTAGGCCCAGCACTCTATCCACTGTGCCATCTAGCTAGAATAGAACACCATCCAGTAACAACAACAACAGATAAAAACAAAAAGAGAAGGTTCCCGTTTTCAAACTTCAACTAGTATATTTTGCCTATATGGCATAATTTACGTTGAAATGCCCATATATTTGTGACTTAGCAAGATGAGACCAAAGGGGTGATGCCAATACTATGAAACCAAAAAAGATAATCCTATCATCTTCCTGTGTAAGGCAGGATGATGCAATAGTGATAGCTAGTTTTTATATAGCCCTTTAAAGTTTTGCAAAGTGTTTGATAAAAATTCTCACTTTATCCTCAGAACAACTCTAGGAGGTAGGTATTATTAGTATACCAATTTTAAAGATGAAGAAACTGAGGCAGACAGAAGTTAAGTAACTTGCCCAGGATCACACAACTAGAAAGTATCTGAGGTAGGATTTGAAATCTGGTCTTCCTGACTCAAAGTCCTTTGCTCTAATCAGCCTCAGTGATCTGTGTACCATATAGTTTCTGCTATAAATGATAAAAATGAATACAGGATTTGGAATCAAATATCAGCTTTGCTCTTTACAATCTGGCAAGTCACAACTTCCCTGACTTTCATTTAATATATATAGGGCGAGGGTTGAACTAGATTACTTAAAGATCACTTCCAGCTCTAAATCCATGGTTCTGTGAATCCAGTCATTTGCCATCTCTGTCTTTTTGAGTAAACCCTCAAATATATTGGGTGGGTTGTTCTGACCCTTTCATTTTGATTCATAAGCTGCTCCAAACCCCTCACCATCATTTCTCAGAAACTCCAATTAATACTTTTGGGCAGCTTGGTAGTACAGAGGATAGAGCACTGGGCCAAAAGTTGGCTTCAGACACTTAATAGCTGAATAACTCTAGGCGTGCTCCTTAACCTCTGTTTGCTACAGTTTCCTCATCTATGAAACTGACATAATGATGATGATGATGATAATATTACCTCCCAGTGTGGTTGTAAGTTTCAAATAAGAGAATAATAATGTATGCCTTGCATATACTGAGTGCTACATAAATGTTAGGTTGTTTTATTAATATTATTAATTATTATTATATTTTAATAGTATCTGCTCAACATATGAACCACTTTGTTAAGCTACTATCATTATAGTAACATGGAAAAAATGGCTCTAGGAATTTAAAAATATCTACAGTCTTGGCATATGCAAAGATACTTTCAGTTTATCTTCCTTCAAACAGGTAATATGGCACAAAGGAAATACTGTGCAGACATTGTAATACATCTAGGGCTTGTGTTCTGATGGGAGTATTATATAAATTTGAGATATCGGAATAAATTATGGGTTATTGCAAGTGATTGATAATAAGGATATTAATTATAACCCTGAGGCATGACACCTGCATTTTGTCCTGAAAGAATAGAATTATTGTCACAGCCAGCAATATTTATCAAACTGACAAGGAAGCTACAATATATGGATTTACTCTTTGCCTTCTGAAATTTACACGAGTTGATTAAGTTAGGTGATAATGCATACAGGATATCCCAGAACCACTGTATATCAAAAGGACAACTGTACTAACACTTCCCCTTGAAACATCTACTAGTTGCTGAATTTAAGAGAGATTTTATCTAGAAAGGACAGTATTGACCTAGTGTTTAAGGAGGAATGTACTTGTACTTCCAAAATTCTTCATTTTTTTAGCCTCTACTCTCTTTCTAGGCCCCTATTTTAAAATATAGGAATGTAGTTATTTGGGTAACTACATATTACAGTGGATAGAGCACTGGGCTTAGAACCAGGAGGACTCTTTCCGAGTTCAAATATAGCCTCAAACACTATGTAACCCTGGCCAAGTCACTTAACCCAGTTTGCCTCCATCTTTAAAATGAGCTGGAGAAGGAATGGCAAACCACTGTAGTCTCTTTGACAAGAAAACCCTCAATAGGGTCACAAAGAGTTGAACACAACTGAACAACAACATGCGGATAGTGGTGGGGAGTAGATTAAAAGTCATTGGTCCGCTTTCAGTATTTTCTACCTAGTCTCTCTACAGATAATTTTTATAGATCATGACTGATATTCATGGTATTAGTAAACAGTTTCTTTTATATTCTAAAGGAAGAGTTTAAAATAAGAGATGCCCAACAGCATTCTCCCACTGAGCAACAGCAAGAAAAAAAAAGGAGTTCAAAAATAGGCTTTAAAACCTAAAGGCTTTGCTAGTTAGCTGAGCCAATTGGAAAGGGATGGCTGGGATCTGAATCTCAAAAGAGTTGAAATATTATGGGAAAATGAACTTCTCAGAGCCCAGACCCCAACGGTAGCTGCTTTAGCCACTCATCCAAGAACATGCATGTCAACTGAATGCTCGCCAATGACAGATGAAGGTAGTGACACTCAGTGGAGATTTCCCACAGTCACCAGCTCAGTGATGTCATCCAGTTGAGATAATCAGGAAGTAGAGCAATGATCTCACACCAATGATACTAACCATTCTAAAGCATCAGAGGCAGGCATTGCTTTAACCTAGGGTATTTCCTTCCTCTCTCCATCTCCATGCAAATTCCTTGGCCACAAATGTTACTTATGAGTCCTTCTCATGAAAATTCCTTTCCCTGAAACACCTGTTGCCTCTTTGTTCCTCTGTCTCACTGGTATGGTGACAAGCTAATATACCCCTGTGAGTAATGGGGGAAAGGGCAAGAACATATTTTCCTTATCACTTATTTTGCTATGTTATTAAGATAAACGTCTTTTTCTGTGAATGAAATTATAAATTAATCTAGTTAATTTAGTAAAATGAAATACATTGGTGAGAGATCATATGGGATGATTTTGAGTAGATCCTGACTCACAGACTGTCACAGACCAGGTGGCTTTCTTGGGATTAGTGTGTGAAGAGGGTCTCAGGTACACATAAGTTAAAGAAAGGCTTATCTGTCCTTTTGCTTAGACAATTTAAATAGAGTCATTTGGACTCAGAAGATCATGAAATTACAGATGGCACTAGAAATACCCTTGAAATTTACTAAATTCAACCACCTCATTTTACACAGAAGGAAAATGAAGCTCAGAGATGTGAAACAACCTGCTGTTTCCAACAGGCCCTTATTGGGCACAATGATGGACCAGGTCACAAGCTAAGCTTTCAGAGGACAAAGTAAAAATGAAACAATGCCAGCAAGTGGTACAGGAGCTGAGCTTTAGGGCATTCTAAGAGGCTTCAGGGAAGATGTCCCTTGCCACCTCACACATAGTTTATTGAGCATAGTAGGCACTTATATATGCTGGTTACATGTGAAATTTTGTTAAATGTTACAAAGGGCTTTAAAGCATTCTCCTTAAGTTTTTACCTTCCTTATGCCAATCTAATTAAATGATAATGAGAGTTGGCATTTGTATTGTGCTTTGAGGTTTGCAAAGCACTTTAGATGTTATCTCATGTGATCCACACGATCCCACTGTGAATGAATAAATGAATAAAATCACCATTTTACACATGAGAAAGCTGAGGTTGAGTAAATGACTTGTCCATGGAAAATCCAGCTAGATTTTTCAGTGGAAAATCTACCATATTTACAGTAAATGAAAATAAAAGCTCTCTAATACAATACTTGAGTATATAAATGAATTAGGTAACAGATGACTATAAGACAGCATCAGAGTCTTCCACAGTAAACATGCCAATGATATTAAGCAGTTAAGGTCATTTTCCCCCTCTTTACATCCTTCCCTTAGAGATAATTAATTTATTGGAAACTGTATTTGGACATCAGAATGTCTTGCTTGACCCTAATTGCAGAACTATGGCATTTAGAACAACATAACTTCAGAGCTAGGATAACCATAGGGACCATGAAGTACAACCTCTTAATTTTTGATGCATGGAGACTGTCAAGTATGATTTGCCAGTCATCATACAGTGAATGTCAGAGAGCAGATAAGAATCCAGATCTCCTGACTGTTTCATTTTGGGTTTAGTCTATTACTCATAACAAGGAAAAAATAATAGTCTTTAAAACATTTATACTATTTCTTACTGTTTAAATCACTAATAAAAACCTTTTTTATTCATAAAGAATCCAATTTTTGGCTTTTGTTCATTTAAATATCTGGATAGAATAATTGTTATGCATCACAAATTCTTTGAATGTTTGATTTACACTGTTAGTTTGTGCAACACTCCTATTTTCCTCTATTGTTTCTACTAACATGCAGTATTTCATGCCCAATTTCTACCTGTTTCATGGAAGTGTTGATATTTGTATCAGTATATTTTTGCAGACACCTAAAACTTTGAGGTGCACATTCAGATTCTACATGTCCAGTAGATGACTTTTATGTATAAATATTTTTTTTATCAGGTCAACAAGTCACAGTGAGTCACAAACAGAATGGTGCCTAATGGGTTATTAAAGCAGCTAAGTTGTCAGATTTTATTTAAATCAGTTCAAGAATGAGCACCAAGAATTCAAGGTGTCTTGTATCTTTCATAAGCAATGTGTGAAAAAATGGTAGTTTAGTAAAGTTATCTCAAAAACAACCAATGATATAAACCTGTCATTGTAATGTTCTTTAAAAAATATTTCTGGCAACAGTGCATAAATACTGCAAGTAAAAAAACATCACAAATATCCAATGTTAAATACCTCAGACAAATTGCATAAATTCATAAGCATATGCTCTCACCCTTGAACAGAGGACAGTATTCATATCCACTTAAATGCAACATCCTAAATAAATTATAAATTCATAAGCAGATGTTGTAGGTGTTGATAAAAAGATGCTCTTGAAAAACTAATAACTGGCTCATTAAGGAGACATTCACCTTCTGCTCTTCTAACGGTTTTGTAATAAACACAAAGCCAAGATGTGTCTTATTTGGGAAACAGTTATTTGAAAGTGGAGAAAACCTGTGGACAGAAGAGGCAAAGGAGAGCATGTACTGTGCATTTTCTTTTGCTTCAGTTCATAAATTAGATGCAAAAAGGTGACTTAAGGAGTAAATCCATTTCATAGGGACTCCCAAATGTTTCATGTTTTAAAAATGATGTTTTAATGTATCTTCTTTACTGCTACATTTAATTCCTGTTTGACATATCTTTTTTTTCCATTTTTCATTCTTTCAATATTTATTCATGACTAGGAACCAAATATTGTGGGGAACTGGGAGCTCAATCAGGGACAGGAAATACTGAATTAGAATTTTTTTTAAAAAATATTTTGCTTAGAAGCCTCGATGTATTTGTTGATTATATGTATTGACTTAAAGGTTCTTGGGCAGATGCCTAGCTAAGACAACTTGCAGGCCAGTTCTAGAAGCTAATTGCTTAACTATGGGAAGGCAGGCAGACAGAACCTGGCAGAGGAAGACAAGGAAATGAATAGGTTGATCTAAAAGAGGCATTTCAGGAATGGCTGATAAATTGAAAATAGACAGGATAGTTGGGCGTACTGGTGCATACCTATAATCAGTACATCTGGTGAGGCCAATGCTATGGATAGCTTGAGCTTAGTAGTTCTGAACTGGATCACAGCTAAGCTGATCAGGTGTCTACACTAAGTTCAGCACCAATATGGTAAGCCTTTTGGGGAGAGGGGTGTACACAAGGATGCCTAAGAAGACATTAACTGGCCATGTCAGAATCGGAGCAGATCAAAGCCTATGCTAATCAGTAGTAAAAATAAGGAAGGAAGGAAGGAAGGAAGGAAGGAAGGAAGGAAGGAAGGAAGGAAGGAAGGAAGGAAGGAAGGAAGGAAGGAAGGAAGGAAGGAAGGGAGGAAGGGAGGGAGGAAGGAAGGAAGGAAAAGAGATGGAAAGAGAGAAAAAAAGAAAAAGAGAAAGGATGCATAAGCAGCTTGGGAGAAGTTGTGTCCAGAATAAGTCATGAAGGATAATAGTCTTGGTCATGATCCAAGAAACATGAAAGTTTAGGGAATTGTCTCAATTACCCAAAAGACTTGTGATAAGTTTGATTTCTTGCCTAAGGTAATAGCAGATCATTGTGCTTGTATTAAATTTAAGTTGATTTCCTTGTCAAAAAACAATCTAAAAGTTTTAAAAGAATTCCTCTTTATATTCTGGCTTAATAGAATGAAGAATTACTGGGCAGGATTGAAATAATTCCAAAGAAAAACAGAAAAAAAAGATTCAGAGATGGCACATGAGAATCAAAATTGATGTTATGAGCATGGCAAAAACAAAAAAAAGACTATATAGGATAAAAGAAAGGGGAAGAGACTCTAAGCCAATGAAGTTACAAAATGCTACGAAGTTCTTCCTAAAGTGGGAAATTTTAGATATTGTAAAGAAACAGTGGCATACTGTAATCTATGGAGTAAAAAGGAAGAAACTCAAATAACAGGAAATTCTATCACTATTCCCAATAGTGACATTATAGTGTTTCTTGGCTTCACTGACAATGGGTATGGAGGCAACCATTTGTTTGGAATGATAGGGGGTTTCATTCCTGTCATGTTTCTAGAGCAAATATTTAAGATTTGACAAGGAGTTTGCCAAGACTTTTCAAACTAGCCATTCAATGCTCTTGGTATAAGTGGCCATGAATGAGAATACCAAAGTAGGTTCACATTCCCTGAAGGTCAGAGTCACTTCCCTTTCCCACAAAGTCGTTAGAAAAACTAAAGATGAGTTGGAAAAATGATCTGGAACTATGACTATGATTGATAAACTAAGAAGTTTATCAACTAGAAGTTGGAATGAGCAATCACACCAGGAATCAGACCCTACATTGTATATGTCAAGGATGTCTACAAAAAGTAATGGAAGAGAAGAGGAATAAGGATGAATTGGTGTCTACTGGAAACAAGGCTATCATCTAAAATAAGTGGTAGACATTCTCTACGACAAACTAAAAAGAATCATTAGGAGCAGCTACTAAAGAAATTGAAAAAGTAAAGGCCCCAAACATTGAGAAACTCAATGTGTTCACAGATAATTAACTTCTCACCAAAGGTCTGAGTGAATGGATTAACAAGTAGAAAGAAAATGGCTGAAAAAGAAGTCAAAATTAGGATATTGTCCACAAAGACCTATTTGTTAACCCAGAAAATAATACTTAGGACATGGATATTGAGTAGAAGTATATTCTTGTTCATTCAAAAGTTGAAAACAATACTAAAGCAAAAAGATTAGTCAAAGAAGTGGCTTAAAAGAGTAAGAAGACTCAATCAGTACTTGCAGGTGTTGAATTTAAAATGTCACTGTTTAACCCTGCAATAAAATCTTCAAATCATTTTCTCTTTACTTCCCCCTCTCTCCACTTTATCTTGGAGCTGTATTCCATGGTTCTCTTTGGCCATTTTCTTCATATGCCTTCTCAGTTTTTCTATGTGCTATTTTAAATTTCTTTTTTAAATAATGCAGACAGAAAGAAAATGCATAGTAACAACTGTAGAAATTGTTCATATGTATTAATAACAAGAGAAAGGCAGAAATCCTCATCTCTGTCAGGTCCAATTGAAATCTGACTTGCACAACTCTTGCCCAGATCACCTGGAACAAATAGATTGTTTGACTGCTCACATGACTTGGGTTGATAGGAGACATCAATTTTTCTTTCAGGTAAAATGGGCTGCCAAACAAACCTTACCATCTGGTCTCATGCTGCTTTTTGAGGACTTCCTGGCTTCCTGCCTTGCTTGTATACCTTATAGTTTCCCAACACTGTCATCTGACCTATTGACAACCTAAACATTTCTGCCTGGACCATGCAATCTACCTCTGTGATACATTCTTATGACTTTTAGGACTTAGCATTTTGAAGTCTTTTCCTTTGCCCAGTTGCTGAACTCTCCAATATATTGTCTTCCCCCAAATGGGAACTTGACCATAGACTATATTTCTCTGGTTGTGCTGAGCATGGGACTTGAGCCTTAGTAGAAATAAGATTTCAATAAATGCTTTTGAGAGAGAGAGAGAGAGAGAGAGAGAGAGAGAGAGAGAGAGAGCAATCAAAATAGGATCTTTTGCTGTTTTTGTTTTAGCTTAATCAAGAAGTATAATGCCTCTGAATAATGTGATTAAGGAGTATCTTTCCCACTCACTGTCAGACCCAGGAAGATTTGTAGAAAGGTACATGTCTTTTGTTAATAAGGCACTGGTTTGGGGAGGAGCCAAGATGGTGCAGTAGAAAGATTCACATATGCTACCTCCAAACCCACACCCCATAAATTACCTGTAAAGAGGAACTCCCAACAAATTCTGGAGCAGTGGAAGCTACACAACAATGGAGTGGAGGAGATTTCTGTTCCAGAGAGCCCTGAAAAACCGACACCAAAGGTCCATCACGCACCAGACCCAGAGCAGAGCCCAGCCCTGCCTTGACCACGCGGCACCGAGGGGAGCAGATCCGAGCAGGCTTCAGGGATGGAATCCCCGGCAGCCGCGAAGGTCCCTCAAGCCACAGGCACTACAGGTCAGTGAGAGAGCCTTCTGGACTGGCCAAGAGAGGAGCGGGGTGTCTCCATAACTCAGACCCCCTTGGGAGGCAGCAGCAGGGGGAAGCAGCAAATAGGAGCTCCCAAAGCAGACAGGAGCTGGGATCCATTGTTGAAGGCCTCCACATAAACCCCCTGAGGGAACTGAGCCCTGTGTGGCAGCCCTGCCCCCACCTGAGCAGCTGAATTTAATCTCACACTGAATAGCAGCCCTGCCCCTACTGAAAACCCTGAGGCTGGGAAGCAGCGTTTGAATCTTAGATCCCAAGCACTAGCTGGGCAGATCTGGAGGTGAGACGGTGGAGAGGAATCTCAGAAGTCAAGTAACTGGCTGGGAAAATGCCCAGAAAAGGGAAAAAAAATAAGACCATAGAAGGTTACTCTCTTGGTGAACAGATGTTTCCTCCTTTGCTTTTTGATGAGGAAGAACAATGCTTACCATCAGGGAAAGACATAGAAGGCAAGGCCTCTGTATCCCAAACATCTGAAACAAATATTCAATGGGCTCAGGCCATGGAAGAGCTCAAAAAGGATTTTGAAAAGCAAGTTAGGCAGGTGGAAGAAAAACTGGGAAGAGAAATGAGAGAGATGCAAGAAAAGCATGAAAAACAGGTCAATACCTTGCTAAAGGAGACCCAAAAAAATGCTGAAGAAAATAACACCTTGAAAAATAGGCTAACTCAATTGGCAAAAGAGGTTCAAAAAGCCAATGAGGAGAAGAATGTTTTAAAAAGCAGGATTAGCCAAATGTAAAAAGAGGTTCAAAAGCTCACCGAAGAAAACAGTTTTCTCAAAATTAGAATGGAACAGATGGAGACTAATGACTTTATGAGAAACCAAGAAATCACAAAACAAAACCAAAAGAATGTAAAAATGGAAGAGAATGTGAAATATCTCACTGAAAAAACAACTGACCTGGAAAATAGATCCAGGAGAGACAATTTAAAAATTATGGGACTACCTGAAAGCCATGATCAAAAAAAAGAGCCTAGACACCATCTTTCATGAAATTATCAAGGAAAACTGCCCTCATATTCTAGAACCAGAGGGCAAAATAAGTACTGAAGGAATCCATCAATCACCACCTGAAAGAGATCCAAAAAGAGAAACTCCTAGGAACATTGTGGCCAAATTTCAGAATTCCCAGGTCAAAGAGAAAATATTGCAAGCAGCCAGAAAGAAACAATTCCAGTACTGTGGAAATAAAATCAGGATAACTTAAGATCTAGCAGCTTCTACATTAAGGGATCGAAGGGAGTGGAATAGGATATTCCAGAAGTCAAAGGAACTAGGACTAAAACCAAGAATCACCTACCCAGCAAAACTGAGTATAATACTTCAGGGAAAAAAATTATCTTTCAATGAAATAGAGGACTTTCAAGCATTCTTGATGAAAAGACCAGAGCTGAAAAGAAAATTTGACTTTCAAACACAAAAATGAGAAGAAGCATGAAAAAGGAAACAGCAAAGAGAAGTTATAAAGGACTTACCAAAGTTGAACTGTTTACATTCCTACATGGAAAGACAATATTTGTAACTCTTGAAACTTTTCAGTATTTGGGTAGTTGGTGGGATTACACACACACACACATACACACACACATACACACACAGATGCACACGTGCGTGCACACACACATACACCCATGCACACACACGCAGAGACAGAGAGCATAGAGTGAATTGAATAGGATGGGATCATATCTTAAATATTAAGGTAAACAGTGAGAGAGAAATATATTGGGAGGAGAGAGGGTGAAATGGAATGGGGCAAATTATCTCTCATAAAAGATGCAAGCAGGAGACTTTTTAGTGGAGGGAAAAAGAGGAAAGCTGAGAGAAAAACATGAAGTTTACCCTTATCACATTCAACTAAAGGAAGGAATAAAATGAACTCTCATTCTTGTATGAAAACCTATCTTACAATACAGGAAAGTGGGGGAGAAGGGGATAAGCAGGGTGGGGGGGATGATGGAAAGGAGGGCAATGGAAGGAGGGAGTAATTTGATGTCAACACTCTTGGGGAGGGACAGGATCAAAAGGGAGAATAGAGGCAAGAGAGGGCAGGATAAGATGGAAGGAAATATAGTCAGTCTTACACAACATGACCATTATCGAAGTCATTTGCAAAACTACACAGATATGGCCTATATTGAATTGCCTGCCTTCCCAAAGGGAATGGGTGGGGAGAGAGGGATGGGGAGAAGTTGGAACTCAAAGTTTTAGGAACCACTGTTGAGTATTGTTCTTGCTACTAGGAAATAAGAAATACAGGCAATGGGGAATAGAAAGTTATCTGGCCCTACAGGACAAAAGAGAAGATGGGGTAAGGGAAAGGAGGGATGATAGAAGAGAGGGCAGATTGGTGATAGGGGAAATTAGAATGCTCAGTGTATTGGGGTGGAGGGAGGGGACAAATGGGGGAGAAAATTTGGAACCCAAAATTTTGTGAAAACGAATGTAAAAAGTTAAATAAATAAATTTATTTTAAAAATTAAAAAAAAAAAGGCACTGGTTCTCCAGGAATGTGATGCCTTCTGGCTTTAAAAAGTGTATAAAGAACCCTGAGGATGAGGTTTTACTTTGGGGCTTACTGACTGGTCAGATGAGGTGTCTGGGAAGCTGCAAAGGAGCCCCCCGGCTTTGAAAATCCAGATAACTGTGCTTCCCTTTCTCGTAATTATGGTCAGACAGTTGGACTGTCTGTCGAATTATGGTCAGGCAGAGGAATCCATGTTTGTTGATCTTTGATTTCTCTGTATTTTCTTTGACGTTCAGGATGCTGACTCTTCTGAACTAGGTGAATGATGTATGTACATGTGCTACATTAAAAAGAGTTGTAAATCCCTCAAAAGCTGCTTTTCCTTTTTATGAATGCAGATCTAAGAACCTCTCCTAGCAGGCTCCCCTGTGTATGTTGGGGTCCTTAGTGTTACTGAGAGAAGGAAAGAGAGAGAGAGAGAGGGAGAGGGAGAGGGAGAGGGAGAGGGAGAGGGAGAGCGAGCGAGAGAGAGAGAGAGAGAGAGAGAGAGAGAGAGAGAGAGAGAGAGAGAGAGTACTGAAAGAATCCTGAGCAGGAAATTGAAAGACACTGGGAAAAGGGAGACCTATGGCATATTTTAACCTTTTTTTATAGATGATGAATAGGACTTTGAAAAAGAAAGAAGAATATAGAAAGTGAATATCTAATGAATATATGGTGTTAAAAACTAGATTTGCTCTTCTGGAGGATGACTTGAGATGCCAAGAATTATTTACTTCCTAGACAAAGGGAAAGAAATACAAGGATAAATTTTTTTTCTCAAGAATTCTAAGAGAATACACTTAGCCTTAGACTTATTCTTCTGATACAGATATATTTTAACTAAAAAATGGATATGGAAAGGAAAAAAAGTCCTTTTGATTCCTTTCTATGCCCCCAGTCTATCAAACCTATTCTGGTTTCACTTTCCTCTCTGCCCAATCTAGAACATATATTCAGCCACTTTATTAATGCCTCTTACTCTGTCCTTGGAGTTATTTACTTCTAATCCTCAAGCCTGGGTAATTTGACCAACTTCCTCCTAGATTCTTACTTAGATTTGAAATGTAGTTGGATAAAATCATGCCAATGATGTTACTCCATAATTCTGCCATCTTTACTTGTTTCTCACTGCTATTCAGTGGTCTTGTCATTCTACAACAAAATCTCTACCATACTAGTAACAGTAGTTTTCAACTTCTCTTTCTTCCTAAATCCCTCAATTCATTCTGGCTCTCACTGATTTAACTAGTACAAGACTTTGTCTTTTATTAAGGTATCTGAGCAGCACAAGAGTACTGATGCTAGAGTCTGAAGACCTAAGTTCAAATTTGACTACAGACAATAATTGTGTGACCTTGGGCAAGTCATTTAACCTAATTACCTCAGTTTCCTCAGCTGTAAAATGGGAATAATAATAGCATCTACCTCAAGGATTGTTGTAAGGATGAAAAGTGTTAATATTTATAAAGCATTTAGCATGACATATAGTAGATACCATAAAATGTTAGTTATTAATTATCTTACTGAGAAGAAAATCACCTGCTTTGAACTCCTTCAATTCTCATCTTCTAGTTTTACAATTCCCTCCATGTTTTCACTCATCCAATTTCTGAGAAAAGTGGCTCCATTCATGTCAAAGCTAACCTGTACTTCCCAATCTCAGCCAATCTTGCAACCTCCCCACATTAATCATTCCCTTACTCTTATACATCTTTAATTTTTCATTCTCTGACTCTTTCCACTCACTATACAAATATACTTTTCTCTCTTGACAAAACAAACTAAAAGTCCTTCATTCAATCCAGCCAAGCTATCATGCTGTCTTTTCCTTCCACTTTTACTGACAAACTCACTGCTAGAAAGTATGGCTTGTGATCGTTACTTCTATTCTCTTTTTTCTCATTAATTTACTGAAAGGGTCTTCAACCCATTGCAATTTGGTTCCTGTCCCCAGAACTCTTTATCAATCACTCTTCTCTCTCCCCCAGTATCTTAGCATCCAGGATTCTCTTGAAGGATCACTTTAATACCTGTCTAAAGAGTCATTAATGGGTCTCATTTACACCTAAACCAATGTGGTTTTTTCCTGTCCTTACCCCCTTGATAACTCAGTCCATTTGGCACTGACAATCACCTTGAGCTCTCTCTTCCTTTGCCTATTGACATATTATTCTAATAGTTCTCTCTCTCTCTTCACAAAAGAGTAAATAAAAGAAAATGCAGTTAGGGAGATTATGATCTGACTGAAAAACCACATCCTAAGATTGTACGACAGTCTATGGGATAAAAACCCCACATGATCACTGACAATTGTAGAAGAAAATGCCTCTTAATTCCAATGATTTTTCTCTTTTTTTCCAAAATTTATTTCTTTTTAGTATTCAACATTCATTTCCACAAGATTTTGAGTTCCAAATTTTCTCCCCATCTCTCCCCTCCCACCACCCCAAGATACTGCGCATTCTGATTACCCCTTCCCCCAATCTGCCCTCCCTTCTATCACACCCTTTCCTTCCCCTATCCCTCTCCTCTACTTTCTTATAGGGCAAGATAGATTTCTATACTCCATTACCTGTATTTCTTCTAATTGCATGTAAAAACAATTTTTAACATTCATTTTTAAAACTTTAAGTTCCAACTTCTCTCCCTTCCTCCCTCCCCACCCATCCCCACCGAGAAGGCAAGCAGTTCAATATAGATTATACATGTGTAGTTATACAAAAGACTTCCATAAAAGTCATGTTGTGAAAGACTAACTATATTTCCCTCCATCCCATCCTGACCCCCTTTTATTCTATTCTCTTTTGAACTTGTTCCTCCCCAAAAGTGTTTAACTCTAATTATCCCCTCCTCCAATTTGCCCTCCCTTCTATGATCCTCCTCATACCCTACTTATCCCCTTCTCCCCTATTTTCTTGTAGTGTAAGATAGATTTTCATACCAAATTGAGTGCGCATGTTATTCCCTCCTTTTAAATGTGATGAGAGTAAGCATCACTTTTTTCCTCTCACCTCTCCACTTTCACCTCCATTGAAAAAGCTTTTTTTTACCTCTTTTATGAGATATCATTTGCCCCATTCCTTTTCTCCCTTCCTCCTCCCAATATATTCCTTCCTCACCCCTTAATTTTATTTTTTTAGATATCATCTCTCCCTGTTGCTGCTGTGGTTGCTGAGGGTTACTCCGCCCTCTCCCCCTTCTGCCATCCTGGGGCTGAGGCCAGAGTACTCCACTCTTCTGCCCTGCTCCCACAGGCTTTTTCCCATTAACCTTCCAGTTTATCCTCAGTGTTTTGGGGTCATGAAGTCTGGAAACCACCACAGGTGTGAGAGATTTAGTCTCCCCAAGACCTGCTCAGGGCCTGTATGTGCCAGTGCAACCCACACTGGACTGCGCCCTGCCCCCCAACATGGCACAATAGATACTTCCTGGTGACCTCCCAGGCTATCTTGGGCTACAGATTTGCTTCACTCTGTCATCCTGTGGGCTCTGCAGCTCCAGAATTTGTTTAGATTCATTTTTTACTGGTATTTGAGTGAGCTTGACGGGAGTGCTCTAGAAAGTCCATGCTATTACTCTGACATCTTGGCTCGACCTTCCCCCCCTACCCTGCATTTTCTCTTGTAATGAATTACTATTTATCCTGTGGGTGTGTATGCATGTATGCATGTGTTTCTGTGTGGATGTGTATATGTGTATATGTATGTATGTATGCGTATGTATATATGAACGTATGTATGTATACATGAGTAATGAACATGGAATT
This sequence comes from Bettongia penicillata ogilbyi, assembly GCA_023548195.1. Classification (NCBI taxonomy): domain Eukaryota; kingdom Metazoa; phylum Chordata; class Mammalia; order Diprotodontia; family Potoroidae; genus Bettongia; species Bettongia penicillata. Next base: position 328,204 of record JAJHZJ010000942.1, read on the forward strand.
AAGAGAAATGTGTTTGAATCTCAGCTTGCTATATCAACTTTTGAGCTTCAGTTTCTTTACGGGCAAATAGGGACAATAATATATGTGCCAGCTCTCTTACAAGGCTCTTATGGGAAAAAAATTGATAAACTCTAAAGTGCTTGTCAATGTGCCATCATTTCTGTTATCACAATATTTATATGCTGGTATTTTCAAATGTAAATGCACATGACCACTGCTTCTAAAGATAAATCAGATACATCTAATCAGAAAGATTTCAGTTACTCAGGATATTATTGTGACTGAAGGACTAAGTAAGTCATGACCATGTTTATGTAGCTATGAGGAGTCACAAAACTGACTCAAGAAAATGTTATGGGAGCTAGGTGGCACTATAACCTAGATCAGGTAGATCTCTGGGCTTAAATTTGGGAACATCTGACTTCATATTGGGCCTTAAACACTTATTTAGCTGCATGATCCTGGGCAAGTTATTTAACTTCTATTCACTTCAGTATCCTCAACTGTAAAATGTCTAGAGGATGCTGGGAAGATGGCAGAGTAAGTCAGAAAATTCTAAGCCCTCAAGATTTTCCCCACAAAAGAGATGAAATAGCACCTCAGGGAAAATATTGAATAGTAAAAATCAATACGCATAGGGACAGAACAGGGAGTCCTCCTGGGATAATTGAAAAAGATCTGAAGAAAAATTCCAGGGTGAGATTTGGTCTGTGCAAAGAGTAAACGTCTCCAGACCAGGTGATAGATATACTTAAACAACAAGCAGCAAGTCCTGCTGCCTGGCACCAGCCACTGGAACTTTTATCCCAGGGATGGAGGATCTGAGGGAAGAGGCATCATTCCTGTACCCCAGTACTGGAGGTGATTATAGAAGTAAGCTTCTACAAGTTTTAACAAAAATGCACAGGGTGAAAAGATTCCAACCATAAAGAGTTACTATGGGAATAGAAAAGACAAGAGTTCACCTTCAAGGAAGGATACTGAAGCAAGAAATCCTCTTCTATGCCAGAGAGAAATGTCAAATGGTCAACTGCTTAAAACTAATTTATAGAAGAACTTTAAAAAAATTTTTTAAATCAAATGAGAGAGATTGAAGAAAAACTAAAAGAAAAAATAAGAACAATTCAAGAAAAATAAGATTATGAAAAGAAAATCAATCAATTAGAAAAGGAGATTTAGAATCTTAAGGAAGAAAATGACTTTGAAATTAGTCAAGAGGAAGCCAGTAAAGTTATGAGATCAAGAGAAAAATAAAATATAAAGAATGAGAAAATAGAAGAGAATGTGAAACATCTCATAAGAAAAACAATTGATCTGGAGAACAGATCAAGAAGAAAAAGCATGAGAACAATCAGACTACCTGAAAACTAGGATAAAAACAAAGAATCTTGGTAGAATAATACAAGGAATAATTGAAGAAAATTGTCCTGAAGCATTAGAACAAGAGCGGAAAGTAGAAATAGAAGAAATTCACCGATCACTACCTGAAAGGCATCCTATGGGGAAAACCCACAGGCATATTGGAAACATGTTGAAGAGGGAACACATACATATACACATACAAATATGTGTATGTGTATACGTATGTCTGTCGCATGCATAAAAGTCTTTGAAATTCAGAAAGAAATAAAACTTTAAGGGAATGGGGGGGAGAGAATAAGGAAGGCATCTCTAGAGCAGAGGGTGAGGGAATAGGTTAAAGAAGGGGTAGAGAAGGGCGTTTAGATTAATTAGAATGGGAGGACAAGCGAGGGATCCTCAGGAGGATAAGGGTGGGATCTTTAGAGGGGAGAGTGAGGGAATAGGTCGAAAGAGACACAGTAGAGGTTCAGATTTAAGGGAACGGGAGGAGGAGGGAAGGATTCTTGGAGAGGGATGAGGTAAGTACTAGGAGGGCAAGGTAGAGGATGGATGTAAAGCAGAAGAGTTAAGAAATAGGCACAAACGTGAAAACAAAGATCAGAATTCGAATTTGTTGGAGAAAGTATATGTCTATGCATTATGCACGTATGCATATATGTATGCATGTGTATATAATGATATGTGTATCTATGTCTACATATAAATACATCCACACTTAATTGTAGCCTTCAGGGTGGGGGAGGAGGGAGTGGGAAAGAAAGAACAAGATAAAAACATGCCCAGTGGAGAACAAAAGAAAACAAAGAAGCAAAGACAGACAACTCTGACATAACACATGGTACTTATATAGGCTTATTTGAAGTGGAAATTTATTGCTATATGTTTTGAATCCTCTATGACAGTATGTTTTGCACATGACATACATTTTTCTTCTTTACTTAGGTAGTTAAGTTTCAATAATTAAGTTTACAATGTTTCTTTTTCTTTTCTCATTGTATAATTAAATGTCAATAACAATAATAACAGAAGCAAATACATAAATCGAATGTATAAATAAATACATTCACAAATAATACAAATACATTGAATAAATTTTCACCTGGAGAAAGTGCCAATGGATGCTTTTTTTTTTTTTTTTACAGGTGAGAAGGCAAAGAAACTATGTTTATACAGCATTGTGATTCCAAAAAAAGTGAAAGCTAAAAACATAAGAAGAATGCAGAGCCCAAACAAAACATCTCCGGATGATGAAATGATGGGTCACAAAGAGACGTTTAATAATCGGTACTCTGTCCGTCCTTTCTAAATTGTCAGTATTGTGTTCCCTGCTGAGTACTCAATTTTCAAGCAGAAGTGCTTCCAGAAGGTAACTAGGATGGTGAAGGGTTTGAGAATCATGGAGGTTAAGAAAAGCTGAAGAAAGTGGAGAGGAATCTAGATTGTCCTGGGGGAAAAGTGATGCCTGGGCAGATATCTGATGGGCTGTTTTGTGGAAACTCCAAGAGCAAAACAAGTACAAATGGGTAGAAATAAGGAGGCATGATTTGACTCTAACAGTTAAAGTTGTTTAAATAACTGTCTTGTGAAATAGTGAATTTCCCATAATTAGAATTGTTCATAAAGAAGATAAATGACATTCTCTAGAGATGGGCATCTTGCAAGCCTTACTAAATTGATTGGAAAGTTGTTGTAGATGGAATTCTTGAATATGAAGGAAGATTGGACTGATGACTTCTGAGGTCCCCCCCAAATATGCAATTCTATATGACTGTATGAAATACATAAGGCATCATGCTATGTGCTTTATGGGATAAAAAGTTGTATAGGATATAGTCTCTGCACTCAGAAATCTTATACCTAGGAGGGAAAAATGAGGGTATGTTGTTGATCACTCACTTTTCAGTTGTGTTCAACTCTTTGTGACCCCATTTGAGTTTTTCTTGGCAGAGATACTGGAGTGGTTCACTCATTTTACAAATGAGGAAACTGAGGCAAGCAAGGTTCATTGACTTGCCCAGGGTCACAATGCTAGTGAGTGTCTGAAGTCAGATTTGTACAAATTCTTTTTGACTCCAGGTGTACTCTGTTCACCTTGTTACCTAAATACCCGCATATAGAAATAAAATGCTAGACATTATGCGATGTTTTATAAGTAATATAAAAGTTCCACATAAGTTAATCTTCTTGGAGGAGATTACATTTGATCTATGACTCAAAGAATCAGTACAGACATGAGACTTGAAAGACAGATCGAGTGAAGGGGGGAAAGTACAATTTTTTAAACAGAGAAGGCAGAGTCAAAGAAGTAGGAGAAAAACCACAAAAATAGTTTTATTAAAGTAGGATATGGTCAATAGTAGTCACTGCAGTACAAAAGTAATAGCGTATGAGAAAAGACCATTGGATTTGATGACAAAAGATTATTACTGACCTTGGAGAAAATATTACTGGGAAGTTGGGCAGTGGTGAGATAGGTTACAAGGGGTTAAGCAAGGAGTAGGTTATGAGGACGTGTAATAACTATATCTCTTTTCATTATTTTCCAAACATGTTCTGCTACACATGATAAATCAGAGGATGACTGTTCACATTTACTTAATCCTGAACTCTGGAAAAGGTTATAATGGAAGTAATTCCAGTATTCTTGTTCCTTGGCGCTTGTGCTCTGACAGTGCACTTTCAGAAAGACATACAACTTATTATTCACCGCTTCATTAGTGTAGCCAATCGCTTTGGCCTTCATGCTGACTTGAAAAGGTCAGAGACCATGAATAGCTCACTCCAGCATTTGTAACAATGCCAACCAGCATCACTTGGAATGGAAAAAGTTATTAGGGTATCTGATTCACTTAAATAGACCAGCAACTCTGTAAATAGTGAAGTGTCTTTTCAAAACATAGAATCTCTAATGGGAATATAAAATCTTACAATCCCCCCATCCCCAAAATTTTCTTCCTTATTGCGATAAAAGAGTGGGGAGTAAGGACACACAGTATTGATCATAATACCTATGAGATTCTCTAGCCTCTAGATACTGGTGCCTGAAGTCAATCTGATTAGGCCTTAGGTTGTGCTGGAGTGAGGTTTGAGGGGAAGGCCAATGTTCTACTTAAGAATATTAGTCTATGAAATATCTAGTGAAATTAAATTCAAGGAAAACTTCTGAATGTCAAGAGATCCCAGGGTAGAGGAGCAAAAGGGCATGCTGGAGAATATAGTTTACTGTGGTCAAGCAAGAATTCCTAAATGCCAGGAGACCTGTAAAAAGGGCAGAGTTGAAAGCCTGATCCAACAGTGTGATATCAGTGACAGGATGGGAGACTTTGTTTTGCTCACCAAGCTAACAAATCTATGGAGGTCTCAAAGATCAGTTAACTAGGTCTCCATTTTCCTAAGAATTTTTTTTTTAATTCTGAAAAATTCACAGGCAAAGAAAGTACCACTGAAATAAAATAGCCAGATCCAAAGTATTTTCCATATAGTTTACCCAGTGCCTGTAGACATGGCTGTATAGTGTTTTTAGTCTCAAACACTATTATTAAGCATCCCACACTCAATCACAGGCAAGCTGCAGTGACAGTAAGTTGATGTTACCATGTTTCTAAATCCTTTTATCGACACTTCATTGTTCTCTATTTTGAGCTCCCACAATCCAAGATTGTTCTCAAGTGCTTAATGAGAAAACTGCTCTTTCAAACAAAGGGTAGCTTCTTACATATCACAAAAATTACACTTATATACAATGAAACTGCCAAAGGAATCAAAGCATCTTGAGAATGTTAGCTTGGGAGGCAGCTTAGCATTTCTCTTCCCTTCAAAAAGAAAAAAAAACCAAAAGGAATATCTTTCTTCTTGGTAGCAAAATGATTGATTGCTACTTAAGGTGGTAAAATGTATTTGGTACCTCAGCATCATCAGCTTCTCTTCATAATGATATGGAAATGTAAGTGAAAATTCAAAAACTACAGGAAAATGAAATTTATCATTCTGGTAGCAGTTATATTTTAATGATGTGGATATAATCTATTCCAAAACTATTAGAGGCACTTTGAAGACTTGTGGTGGTTGTTGCTCATTTAAGGTTTCCCCGATTCTTTGCGACCACATTTGGGGTTTTCTTGGCAGAGATGGGCAGCTAGCTTTTTCAATATCTTTGCCAAAAATACCCCAAATGGGATCATGAAAATCCAGGCATAACACAAAAATGTCTGAACAATAACTGGCAAAGATGCTGGAGTGGTTTGCCATTTCTTTCTTCAGCTCATTATACAGATGAGGAACTGACGCAAACAAGATTAACTTGCCCAGGGTCAGACATCTAATGTATCTGAGGTCAGATTTGAACTGAGAAAGAGTTTTTCTAACTACAGGCTTTTCATTTTCTATCAGCTGAGCCATCTAGCTGCCCAAATTATTATGCTACATCTCAATTAAAAATTAGCACATTCCTAGCCTTCAGTAAGAAATACTACATGGAGACTTGGCTACCGAAAGTCTTACAAATCTACCAGCTACTTAAAGATCATGTCTGGAAGGAAGACAATACCTTACCTTCAGTGTAATCATGCTTAGTGGAAATATGATATAAACAGAGAAATTAATGTGGATGAAAAGGAATGAGAGACTAAGGGATATTTCTACTTCAGCTAATGAATAACCTACTACATAGCAAATGAAAATGATACAGTGAAGGGAAGAGTAAGTGGTGAATGATGATGATGATAATGAGCAGCAGCTGTGTAACATTTGTCATGGTTTCTAGACTTTCTACACGAAGAAGAAAATCCCTGAGATGTTTCAAAACATTACTGCTTGCTTGCACTGACTGTAGGGAAGGGGGTGGGGAGGGGTAGGGTGCATTTCTGTAATAGTCATCACATTTTACTCCCTACAGCTAAGTATTTTCAATGAAACAAGTGTAATGTTTATCATAATTTTTCATAAACATGGATTTTTATGCCTTTTGCTTATAAAATTCAACAAACATTAAGTCCCTACCCTGTTCAAGGCAGAAAGGATTAGAAAGCATTATCCTGAATTTTATACACAAGTGGTTGAAAGCGGTTGTCAAGATTCAATTTGTTTCAATGAGCATTTATTAAGCCCCTACCATATGTAAAGCACTGGACTCAGAGAGTTCAGAAAACAGGGAAATCATTCACATTGACATTGCATATGGGTACAGAAGGACCAGATATTTAAATTGTGTCAGTTGCTGCAAGAATTTTTTTTAAGTAATATAATTTTATAATTTTGTTATAATTTACTATGATTTTACCTTTCTGTGCAAATTCACTTTAAATACAGATAAAAGAAGCAAATATAACAATTTCTAGTATGTATAACTGATCTCCAGTATGCATAAATGCACTGCATTAATTCATGTAGCTCAATTCTTTGCGGGATTCTTTCATATTTGTCCTACTTAAGGAGGAAGCACAAATCATAACAGATACAAGATAAGTGACATACTGAAGATAACAGAAAAAGAATAGATAAAAAATGCATATATTTCATATAATTTCCACAAAGAATGATCAACTTGATTTAAAAAGAAAACACTTCATTTAGAGCTCTAATTTCTGACATAAATCCATTACAATTTTTTTTTCCTTTAAGGGCATTTCTCTTTTGAAACATTCTGGAATTTCTTGTTATTGTTCTATGATCTCTGTGTAGTCCTATAGGTTTTCATCAGGCCAATATGGGTTTATTTCCCTGTGTATGATTAGCAGGTTAGCATACCTGAACTATCCAAGAAAAGAGGAAGCTAGAAAAGTTCTGCTACCTCTGTCTTTCTGAAGGTCAGAGAAAAAGTTCAGGGTAGACTTAAGTGCAACTATTATAACAGAGCTATATTTTGTTTTGATGCCTCCAAAATCTTTCTATTTATCTCTCCCCTGACAGTCTTCAGAATGACAAAAAGTCTCAAGCACATTCCAATTATTTGTCTTGTCAATTTCTGTTTTGTTTTTTTCTTTCTTTACCTAGAAGAATCATCTTCAGACTGGGAAAACTTTAATAATAATAAAAAACATAAGAATATCTATTAATATGATGATTTAATGTTCACAAAGTGCTCACTTGAAGATAGCTTTTCTGCAATCTTCCCTCATCCCGCACCCCTCCATATGTTTTTTCCATACTAACCATGTCCAGTTTCTTCAGCTGATCTCTCTATGGCATGGTTCCCAGTACATTAACAGTCATGATTACCCTTCCTCTGGATAGATAGCTTGTCAATATCATTGCTGAAATGCGACATTCAGGACTAACGATGATATTCCAGATATTGTCCTTTGGAGGCAAAATGAAATTATTACTCCCATTGTTCTGTACAAAAGTCTGAATAGCGGCATCCCAGATCTTGAGGTAGAAGGGAGGTTAGAAGCCACCTAGTGCAATCTCATCATTTTATAAGTAAGAAGAAAACTGAAGCCCGCTACACATCTTTTATGCATTCTAGGATAGCATTATATTTTATGATTGGTTGTTTTATTTCTGGAAGGCACATCAAAGTTGTTATTTGTACTTACTTTTCAAAGAGAACCAAAGACATCATAGGACATGTCTTGAGCTGTGTGAATTGGATTTAAGCGAGACAGAATTGCACATAGTCATCAGCCTCAGTCTCTTTTCCAGAGTCATCAAAGTCCAAAGACAAGACAAAAGTCAAGACTACTGGTGATGGCCAAAGATGCAGTGGATGGCTATTTTCAATGTCTGGCCCAGCTCTAAGTACTCCACAGTTTCCTTCAGTCATCTTCACAGTTATAGGAACAAATTGTTCTCATCCACCCATTCCACCTGATGAAGTTTTCACATAGTTGGGGTAGACATCTCCCTAACTCACTGATGGGTTTGAGGTCTGTCATTTATTCTCAGTCTGGTTTATCCTGTCTGTCAAGATGGTTTTACCATGAGGTGGTTACTAAACATACTACAGTTTCTTAGAGCCACTGATGGCATTATAAAGTGTCGATTCATATTAAGGTTGCAATCCACTAAAATCTCCAGATTATATTTTCCCATGAACTTGTGTCCTGCTACATAAAATATCTTATTGTTATTATACCAAATATTTGAAAGGCAGTCATGTCAAGAAGGGTTTAGATCTGTTCTTTTTGATCCCAGAGGGCAGAATTTTGATTACTGAGTAGATAGTACAGATAGATAGATTTCATTTAAATATAAGGAAAAAATTATGAATTAACAATGAAGACTGTCCAGAAATTATATGAATCACTTCAGCAGATAGTGAGTTCCCTGTCCCTTAAAAGACTTTAAAGAAATGCCTGAGATGATCACTTGGTCAGGGATATTGCAAGGATGATTCATGCTTGAGATAAGCAATGATCTCTGGACTCCCTAATAACTTTGTCATTTTATTCGGCTAGATTTTGAATTATGCAGATAATATGATGAAAGTCTTACTATTCTAATTTTCTCACCTATGTTGCATTTAATTATTAGCTTCAGAAAATTAAATTATGTAAGATGTAATATGTTAATTCAGTGGCTATAAGGCAGAAAAATAAAAGTAACTTTAATTTGTGAGGTGCAAACTTTTCATCTATTCAGAAGTGTTTTATTAAAAAAAAAAAGTGAAGTATACAACCTTTAATAGATATCAGACATACATACTTGAAAGTGTATTATTTTCTTTTAAAAAAAACCTCTATCACATGGTCTGCTGCAACTACTCTCTTTTTAATGTGTAGTAATCTGCACCTGACATTTAAAAGATGCATAATTTATCAGAAAATTTTGACAAGAATTGTTAGGAAATATTTAAATCTTCAACATTTGTGCATCAGTGTTTTAAGGTACCCAATACATACCCATGTTAATGATAAAAATCTATCAGTTGTACAGAAACTTTGCTACAAGATTTCAACTTAAGGATATTACTGAAAATATGCAGAAAATGTCTTTTATTCTCCTACTTATTTTTCTTAAAAAGACATGTTCCAAATGCAAATAAAACTTATTAAATACTATCTTACCACAAATAGCTATCATACTTAAAAGTATGATTTTTTAACTGAACAAATAACAGATTTTAGAATCCTGATCATGGTAACATGTTAGAGAAATTACCACAAACATTAATCTTATTAGTCAACTAAAAATTATGTGTACATGCACAATAAAATATAGCGTGAGTGAGACATTAAAATCTCTTATATATGCATGTATGTATGTTGTATATATGTTAATGTATATGATGTGTGTGGTTAATATATTGTTTTATATATATGTAGATATGTATCTTGTGTTACCATGTCACACTGTTTCATATATATGTATATACATACATACATACACATACATTTCACAAATAACACACAGGAGGCACTGGAATTTTTGGACTTCATCCAGTTTCAAACAGATTAACTCTTGATCTGGTCAGACAGGAAGGATAGAAAGACAACTTCAGAGGGGTTAATAACCATATTTTACCCTAGTCTAGTCTTCTCACAAGAGGGAGTTGCTGATAGTGTGAACACCAACTCCTACAACACTGCCTGATCACCCTTCTTGCAGGGCCCAACAAGAAGTGGGGCAACTACCCTTATACCTAGATGGGATCAATTGAGACAGCATGGCATTACAGTTTGTGCACTCCCCTAAATCCCCTCAAGCCTCAGTGGGGGCTGGTTGAGGCAGGTATATGCATACCTCTATGCATTACCCAAATCTCAAATAGGTTCCGCCATGGGTACCCCACTCACTGACAAGTGCCCACTTGCTTTAAAGGGCAAAGAAGGCATCTTGCCAACATTAAGTTCGCAGGTTAACTTTAGCAATATCATCATTTTGTGCAAGCCCAGTAAGTATCACATTATGTCATACCATATCTCATGGTGCAGTCTCAGTAAGACAACCTATCACTATGATTGTGGGAATTGCTGTCTAGGATCCTTGGAGCTATTGTGGGAGTTAATATGTAACACTTGGACATTGCCATGGCCATGGATCCTGAAAAAGTAAACTCTGAAAAGGATAACAAAATCCTCCTTACTTACTACACACACACACACACACACACACACACACATTTATACGTACACACATATATGCTTTGAAGCTTTGTGTTTATATATGTGGTCTATAAAACAGTGTAATACATTAATCAAAACTAAAATACTTAACATAACAATAGCATGGTAAGGGCAGTCAGGTGGCACAGTGGATAAACACTGGGCCTGAAGTCAGAAAGACCTTTGTTCAAATCCAGCCTCATACACTAACCAGCTGTGCGACCTTACTTAGCCCTATTCACCTCAGTTTTCTTATCTGCAAAATGAGCTAGAGAAGGAAATGGCAAATCACTTCAGTATCTTTACCAAGAACACCCAAGTGAGGCCACAAAGAGTCAGACATGACTGTTCAACAAGATAACCTGGTTTACTATCTAAAATTCTCACCTTACTATAAATATGCCCAATGACTTACAATTTTACAATAAATCAGAAGATAAAGGAACACTTATTACATGAAATTTAGAAAAGCCTCTTCAGAGAGATTCAGACAGGATTAGGTTTGAGGCTTATTAGTTCAAGGAATGTTATAGCTGAAGAGATTTCTGAGGCTAGTCAACCCCATCTAGATCACTCCACTTACAGATAAAGAAAAGGAAACATGGCCAATGGAGTGACTTGCATCTTTTGAGGAGACTCTTAGTGAAGCAGCACCACACAGTCACTTTGCTCAGGAGATATTTATTTTGCTGATTTGTGTTATTTATATTTATTTCCCCTATAGTATTTAGAAGTAGTCCAGATGAAGTTGTCAGTGGTTTTATTGCATTTGATGTTGAGATCTATTTCTTCAGCACTGACTAGGCAATGTACGTTCAGTATATGTGCTTTCTACTATATGTCCCCTAAATAATAGTGTAGGGGCAATATTCAAAGTGCCAGAAGGGCAAATTGCTTAATTGTAACTAGACTTGCTGTGAGTTAAACTGACTGACACTGTTTTTTATAAATAATTTATAAAGGGCAAAGACTCTATATCAGTATATGATCATTTGAATTTAAAAGCTTTATTTGATGTTACAAAAAATTATAATCCTTTTTTCTTTTGTTAAAAATTTTTTAAAAATCATAAGGGAAATCTTTTTTTCTTCTCTCCCTAGATTCTACCAGAGTTTTTTTGCAGTTCTTTTTAAAGTGGAATTTTTGTTCCATTACCTAGATTTTCCCCTTTACCCCTCCTATTCATCTGCTAGAAAGGTATTCCTTATATCATGTACTTTTAAAAAAAAAGTGCAAGAAAAGTTCAACAAAACTGATCAACGCATCAAAATAAAACAACACATAAAAAAACCACACCAAAACAAAATAGCACATCCAAAAAAATCCGAGAATACATCTCTGTCACATTCTTGGACCCCAATCTCTTCAAAGGAGGAAGTGGAGTTACCTTCTTATATTTCTTCTTTGGGACCAAGCTTGTTCTTCATAATTTATTAACCTTCAGTTATTGTTGTTTTGTAGTAGCTGTTCTTTCCATTTGTGTACATTGCTTTTGTGGCACTGCTTACTTCACTTTGTATTAGCTCATACATGTCTTTCCCTGCTTCTCCATGTCTATCACAGCCATCTTATCTTACAGTGCAGAATAGCCCATTAAAATCATGCACTACCATTTGTTTAGTCATTTCCCAATTGATGTAAATCTATTTTGTTCTCATTTCTCTGCTACCCCAAAAAGTGCTGTTTCAAATATTTTGGTGTACATAGGGACTCTCTTTTTTCCTACACTTCTTAATGAATTTTGCAATTAACAATTTACCTCTAGGAAAGATTCCACCATCTTTTCTAATAACTCATTTTTTGGTCCAATGAAGCATTTCTTCTTTCATCATTTTTAGGATCTACTGCCTTTGAACTAACAAAGATTTTCAATTCATTACTTTAGGAGCTCTCTCTTGCTCTGTTCTCAGTGCTTTGCATACTGTTGCTTAATAAAAGTTTCCTGAATGGGATGAGATAGTGATGGTAATGTTCATATCTACTCACTGAATTCTGTCTCTATAGATGTCTATCTGGGCTATTGAATGGTTGTTTAAATTGCCACTCTCTGTTAGGTACTCACTGGCACTGACTCACCTGACCCTTTGAGTTTAAGTGTTCTTATCTGCAGGAGGAGAGCAATATTTGTCATCTGCATGCGGTGTACTCCCTATCACTGAATAATGTCTGCTGTTTAAATGTTAGAAAAACATTATTTTCTCACCAAAGTATTAGCCAAATGTTGCGATGAGGAAATTTCTTATTTTTAAAATGGGAATTTGAGCTACAACTGCCCTACTTCCAAATTCAAGGAGGTACAGAGCAAATTCTGGAAGAATAATGATACTAACTGACATTTATATAGGCTTAAAGTTTTGCACAGTGCTTTACATATATTATATCATTTGATCCTCATACCAGTCCTACAAGGTAAATGCTGTAGATATTAATAGCTTCACTTTACAGATGAGGAAACTGAGGCTAAAAGAAGTGCCTTGCATAGGGTCACAAATCAAATTTGAATCTGTATTTGAGCCTAGATTTTCCTGATTCCAAAGCCAGCACTTTCTCCACTATGTCATTATGAGGAATATACCATTTAAAATTTATTAGAAACAAAACAAGAGATTGTCACAGCTTTGTAACTCTAAACTTCTACATAAAAAGTAAAATATGGCTATTTATAAAACTTCCCTCAAATGCAACAACTTTCATCCCTGTGGTCTTTGATTTCTTACTTTTTAAAATGAGGGATTTCAGCTAGATGAAATCTCTACCATTTTGAAATTCTTTAATTGATCATCAATATTATTTCAAATTTCCAAAAATTCCTCACTCACAGGAGACATTCCAAGTTGTACCCTCGCAGTGCAGAATTGCTTTACTTAGCATTTTTCTAGTTGCATAGAAAATTTACTTTCTAGGATTCGCCACTTTAGGAAACTCAGATCATTTGAATACCTTGTTTTTAGCTTCTCCAATTCCCTCAGCCTCCATATGCTATCAGTGACCAAGTCCTACCCATTCAACAGCTGAAATATCTCTTGGATCTGTGTTCTCCTCGTTTATGCTCAGACTCTACAACATCTTACCTGACCTGGACTTTTATAAGTCTCCTAATTGTTCCTCTTACCCTTAATATTTCCTTTTTCTAATTATACTTCCATATAGCTGCCAAAATAATCTTCCTAAAACATGTTGTATTGATAATGCATTTTTGCTTATTATTAACATAGTTTTTTGCTTAATTTGAAGATCTTTTCCATCCATTAATAGGCCTATGTTCCCTGCTTAAATCACATGGAAGCCTTAGTCATATGTGGTGGGAGGAATTTGGAAGAGGAAGAGAGGAAGCTGGAGCAGAGCTGAGAGGAAGTTAGGCAGAGAGTAGTCAGAGCTTGTAAGGGCAGCTAGCTAGGATGAATGAGAGCTTGTTTGTGATTTTGCTTAAGGGATCCTGTTTGAGATTTGTTAAAGGGAGCTGCTTGGTGGGAAGCCTAACAGAGGGGAGGCTTGGGGCTGGTGTTGCCCTCTGCATTGTTGTTGTGTGTGAATTTCTTTGTTGCTATGATGGATTTGATTTTGTGGTGTTGGAATTTGGCTTTCTGGTATTTAAATGAACATTTTGGTTCTGTCTTCCATGTGAAGAATCTGTTGTATTTTGTGATTCAGAATTGTGCTGTCATATTCATGGCCACCGTGGACACTGTGAGTATCACAGTGGCGCTACACATGTTTCACCATATCTCTTTTCAAGCTTTTTGATGCCTTCCTCTTGCCTCTAGGAAATAATATCCCCAACCTGACTTATGAGGCCTTCTACAATTTGATCACAAATTGACTTTTCAGCTGCATTTCACATTATTCCCTTTCACAAACTCTATATGCTACCAACTGTTTAAGATTTGAAATATTGTTTAAATTTAAAGTTATTGGGTATCAAGAGGGTACCTGAAATTTCAGACAGAGGACTAATTTTAGATGTTATAAAGACTGAATGACATATAATAGCTGTGTTACTCCAGGAAACCATTTAGTACCACTGCAAAACTCTTTGTTGTTGTACGATGCAGAGGAATTCCCTGTCTCCCTCAGTAAGGAGGATAGTGTTCTCCACTGAGAGTTCTCTACAGTGGAAATCACAAAACCAAATACTACTCCTTTCTGCCCCTCAAAAAAAATACAGTCATGCTCCAGTGAATAGCACAAGGTTCAGATCAAGAGAGATAATTGTTCTCCATTCCATAGTCTATTTTCATGAGACTATATTTGGAGTGTTATGTTGAATTCTGAGCATGGAAATGACAAACTAGAAGATATATAGAAGAGAGTAAGTAGGATGGTGATGGACTCCATAATCATGTCATACAAAGAGTGGTTGAAGGAAGCGAGGACATTTAGTCTGAATAAGAGAAGGTATGTGGGAGGGGTGGAGATGGAGGTGAAACAGTTATTACCAAGTATGTGGAGGACTATCAAGCAGAAGTAGAATTACTCTTGTCTGGTCACGAAAGAATAAAGAACAGTGGATGGAAGTTACAGAATAGAAAATTTAGGCATGCAAAAAGTAGAGGGGAGGACTTCCAGTATTTGAAGCTATATAGAAAAGGAATAATTTGCTTTAGGAGGTTGTGGGTTTTTCCTCACTATAAGTCTTCAATCAAAGCACAAAAAATTATTTTATTAGTTATTTTTAATTTATTGGGTATGTCCTAGTGATCATTCTCCCTCAGATATGGGTGGGACTAGATGGTCTTTGAGGTCCCGTCTACTTCTGTGAAAAGAGGGACAATTATATTGAGTTGGTACCATAGCAGAATGGACTTTGTACATTTATTACACTTTGTTAGTCATGTTCTGTCTTATTAAATTATAAGTTCCTTCAGGGCAGGTATTGTACCTTCAGTTGCTCTTTCTGTATCATGCCATAACACTTACTTTAAAACTTTACACCAGGAGTTTAATCAATGCTAATGCTTGTTTTGCTTTTTCCACATAAGCTGTGGGGGATCTAAGTTTCAGAATTGTCGTTGTTTTGACGTGTGGTATCCCTACCTCCCTGAAACCCTGAAAGCACAACCTCTTATGAGCCCAATTCTATTATTTATATATTGATTGACACAGGAGTTTTATCTTCCCTCTTTCTAATCGATGCCAGTTCTCCCCTCCTTTGGCAGCCTGCGCTCCCCCACCCACACTAGGGCTCACAATATTATGAGGTAGCCTTAGTGTGATCACCAGTCTAGGCTACTAAAGAGCAAAACTCCTGAGTTCAAGTAATCTATCAGCTTTAGTCCCTCCCAGAAGCAAGAATTAAAGGTGTGTGCCACCATACTTGGCCACAATTCATCTGTTAAATTTCATGTGGATTAGAGATAGGGGCAGGGTCTGAACTTCCTCCATCACTGAAAATAGGTCTCTTCTCTGCAATGTTTATAGTCTTAGAGAGTTGTGTACAGCAGGGGTGGGGAACCGGTGACCTCAAGGCCACATGTAGCCCTCTAGGTCCTCAAGTGAGGTTCTTTGACTGAATCCATGCTTCACAGAACAAACTATTCAGTCAAAGGGCCACACTTGAAGACCTAGAGGGCCACATGTGGCCTCCAGGCTGCAGGTTCTCCACCCCTGAAGTTAGACTTGGAAAGGTTAGACTTGTTCGGGGTTCAGCATATGAACCTAGGTTTTCCTAGATTCAAGCCCAATTCTTAATTCACTACACTACCATGCCTCTTTCATGGGGAAGATTTTCATTGTTTTTCAATTAGTATATTTAGATATAAATGTGAATGTTGTGTTTATATTTCTATTTAGGTTTGTAGGATAATGTTTAAAACCCTCTTAACATATGTTATGATCTAGTTGGTTGATTATGTTGCTAGATATTACATTGCTGTCTAATGGTATGAGTGAGCAAGTGTGATAGGTACATGTGAGTGCTCGATAAGGTAGTTTTTATACTATTAGAATAAATTGATTGAATTAACTGCACTCTTACAGAAACTGGGCTGAGTGCTGGCTGAAAGGACATGCTTCATAAGTCTCAATCTGCAAAACAGTGTCTATACACTTTTGCCTCAGATTCATTTAAGCACCCTTTCTCAAGTGATTGAGATGGATCACTCTGAAGAAAAAACAGAATATATCATGTTGGAGCGATTATTTGGTTGTGTATTAGTACTTTACAAGATAGTTCTATGAAACTGTGAAATCTTTGTGTCAAGAGGTAGATAAGTCCCACTGATCAAGCTCAAAAATGTCATATAGACACTGAAGATGCAGACCTAATTGTAGAACCCAAAGTTGTACAAAATATAAATAGGATAAATTAGTAATCTTTGCTTTTCAAAAATATTTTACTAAAACCATGCCAAACTTCAGTTTTAGAGTCCAATGATGAATAGGAATTAATGATGAATAGGAGACTTACTGAACAAAGGTTATCTTAGGCAAAGAACAAACAGATATTACCTTTGTAAATAAGATTAAAGTTTTCCATATTTTATTGGTAAGAAAATGTATTTTCTTTCTCCTCTCCTCTCCTCCTCTCCCCTCCCCTCCCCTCCCCTCCCCTCTCCTCCCCTCCCCTCCCTATCAGTTCACTGTAATGGTGCTAGACTTAAGTGAGTGTCAACACTTGATCAGCTTTATTTTACTTACCAGCTATTGTGTCTCAGAACTCCTGGCTCAAGTGATCCACTATCCACCCCCTCCCCAGCAACAAGGATTACAGTTGTGTGCTACTAAATGCAAGGAAAAAGACAATTGTTTCAGTAGCTTCAAATTAATTTGGGTGAGGCTTATCCCAAGAAGTTATAGAGATGTTGGAGGAAAGGCAAACAAAATGTTCTAGTTTTTATTCCCATTCATTAATGAGTCTTGCATTTCTATATAGCAGTAGTCTATGTGATCAAGAGTTCAACAGAAAATGTCTGAGAATTGTCCATGAAGCTGATTTTTTACCACATCTGACAATATCCTACAGGTGCCTTGATTTTACCTGGGAAGCACCTTCTCCTGATTTTCTCTTCCCATTTAACATGTGAGAAGTTCCTCGAAACAGTCTGACTCAATGAAGCTGAAGCAGGGAACAGATTCAAACTTATTTTAATTACAACTTACAAATTCACTATCCATTCCCTAATCAAACTCATTCTCTTTTCAGCATGTCATCAGCAAAAAGAATGTAAGAAAACAAACACCCAGAGAAAAATAATCATTTAAGAATATCATCTTGTCCCTGAAGTGCTCAAAATTCTAAAAGGCAATGATCACATACCTTGTTCTCTGAAAAAATAGTCACCTATAAGATATGCTTAATTGAATTTAATTCAAATACTAAATACCTACTATGTTCAAAACACTGTTTTAACAATAAATAGCAAAGCAGGATCTTTACAAAGGTTCTAGAACAGAGTTATCAGATACACACAAGCCCTAAGTTGGACTTAAGGGTATTTAGTACATGGTAAATGCAACCAAATGAATAAGCAGAAGTCAATTCTCTAAAGAAGGATAAATGACATAAGGGGCTATCAAATGTAATGAGTATTTGCCATGTACCCATATCATCTAACATAGAGGCCCTATTTGTGATAAATACCAGGGACCTGCTTTTGGGAGACAGAAGGTGTGATTCTGGTGTAAATATGCATGTGGTGACATGTTTATGAGCATTTGTCACTCATGGACACTACTGGAAAGAGAGATTGTGCCTCAGTCAAGTAAATTTAAAAATACAGACAATACTAGATAAAACATGCAGTCCACAAAAAGAGGCTGCTTTCAACCCCATGGTAGGACAATACAGTATGTCCATCCTTGTGCCACTCCTGCCTCCCAGAAGATTCCTGACATCTTCCATGGAGAAACATGGAAAAGGGAAAATGCAAATGTGTATGTGCATGCATGTGTGTGTGTGTGTGTGTGTGTGTGTGTATGTAAGAGAGAGAGAGAGATTACAGTTTGGCATATTAAGATATTTCAAGCAATGTTCTGTACTTCTGAGGAGAGAGTAACAGACAGAACAGTAATCAAGGTTTTGCTTCTGTCTAAAAGAGACTTCCAATGGCTTTTGAGACCTGGAAACAGAATGACAATCAACACCAATTGTTGCGAAGAGCCCTTGAGAATTAGAAAGACATTATGAATTTACTTCGTGAAAAATATTCTTGGAAACAGGTCAGTCTTTTTAGTTACATCCACACAAAGACACCAATCTACACCAGATTAGGTTTTTGAAATTAAAAAAAAAGTAGTTTTATTCTATGTAAGTTTTGTCCCTGTTTAGTGATGAATGTTTAGTGGTTCATGGGTTTCTTTTAGTCCAGATGTCTGAATTCACTGGTTCTGGGAACTCCCAGTGTGAAGATTTGCTCCAGTGGTACAGATCAGCAAGTCACCTTTAATTTTTCATCAGTTCCTTAGGATATTGAGAGGTTGTGTAACTTATGTCAGAGATAGCATGAATCAGGGGCAGGACTTTACCAGAGGTCTTCCTGACTCCCAGAGTGGTTCACTGAATACTATGTCCCTTTCTTTTATAATAAACAGAAAGATGAATACAGTTTATCCCAAATGCTACTTGAAACAATAAGACAGTTGGTGTTCAAACAGCAAACACCACAACAAAACCTTCTTTCTTCCAATGTTCAGCCATTGAAATAAATAGGTAGGAAGAGATAAAAGACAATGTGAAAAAGGTAAGATGTGTGATGAATAAAAATCCTTTGCTGTCCCAAGACACATTCCATTTGATCTCAGCTCACAGGTCTCAGGATTTCTTACCTATGGATACTCTTCAATTTATAAATAGGAAAAAACAAGGCATGGAGAGATAGTTCATAGAAGCAGAAGCCAAGCTGAGGCCATAACTCCCAATCGTGTACTGTAACCCTTCCATTTTAATAAACCTCCTTAATCTTGGAGCCTGCTGCTTGGATTCAGAAATGTCTCAAATACTTATTTTCTTCAAAGCAGCATTTTTAAATGTTAATTTATGGGAACCAGAATGGTGCTGAATTATCATTTATGAAGTGTCAGTCCCATACTTTGAAGCCCAGAGAATGATGTTTATAAACAGTAAAAACTCAGTCTCATTTTTTTGCCATCATTTGCTTTACAAATGACATCAAAACATACATCAGGGAATAAAAAAACTGATAGTTGTGTGACAGATTTTTCTAACTCAAGCCAATTCTTAAGGTACATGGTCTACATGTATTTTGACTCATTATAAAATTCTTCTATATAAAAAACATCATTTAGATATTCATATGTGGAAACAGAGCAAATAATATTAAATAAAGAAAAAAATTGCTTGGTTTCATGAATTGTTCAGTATATCCTGATTAAGTAGAGAACTAAGGAGCAAAGGTTCAGCAGTAGAGTCAACTTGACATCCTGTATTCATATACCAAAATAGATGTACGCTATGAGCTTAACGTATTATTTTTGCACTTTCTTCTAATTGTATAAGAAATAAATAGCAAGCACAGCCTCTAAAAAGCCATTTCAGTTAGAAGAGGAATTTAACTAGCTCTAAAAAGGCAGTGTTCTCATTTGTGCAGGTGTCATAAATAAGTGAGGTTATTGACAAATTTCACAAAATAGGTCGATATGCTTAACAAGGCCTCCCCAATTGTTGAACCAAAATAGAGACCACTAATGCTTTTCATTATGACAAGTTCAATAATTGTTGGCTTACAGAACATTCTCTTTCTGGGATCTGGATAAACAGTAGTTATTATCAGTGTTTTGTTTTGTTTTTAGTCTAAAGGTAATCTTGCTTTTTGGCAAATGTACTATTTAGGCTTGCAATTAATGTGAGCTTCACTTCAGTATTTTATGATCTTCAAAATATTTATAGGAGAACAAAAAAATTCTCTTTTAGAATTTCCTGGATAACTATGGTGTTACAGTCTTTTAGGTTGTATTGCTGGCACTTAATACGAACAAAATTTCTTTTTTTCTTTCTTCCTATTTTGCAATCTCGTAAGAGTCACCATGAACACAGTGACGCTATAGTGCATTGGCTTTTGAGGCAGGGTCCACAGTCCCCTATGAGTTTCAAGAGTACCCCTAGAGGGTCCTTCAGGTCAAAATTATTTTCTCAATAAAACTAAAATGTTTTAATTTCTGATACAATAAATATCTATAGATATAACCCACAGAAGCAAATGCTCTTTGGGGTCCTTAATTTTTAAGACTAATGAAAAGGTCTTGAGACCAAAAAGTCTGAGAGTTGCTGGATAATGGATAAAATGCTGGACATGAAATATGGTAGGAATTCTACTTCCAACATTTGAGAACTGTGTGACCCTGGACAAGTTACTGACTTTCTCTAAGATTCAGTTTCCTCATCTGTAAAATAAAGGGCTAGGGGATGCTCCAAGGTACCCACCTGCTGTACAGCTATGATGCTCTGATCTTTGATGTAGCCATATACTCTAAACTGGTCAGCTAGCCACCCAAAGTAATGATAATTTGAAGGAGGAAATACACACATACACACACACATATATGCACACTCATACGTGCATGTACATGTACAATCTATACATAAGACACATATACATGCATATGCACACACATGATATTTATATATACACATGCACACATGCATACATAAGTAAATGCATGCTTACATGCATACATATACACACATATACGTTTGTATGCATACATACATATAAATATACATATATGTTTTTATTTACATATATGTATAGTAAGTCAATTCCCAAACCAGAATCCTTTCTATATCATTTCAAATGGCTGTTTTTCCCCTCTCCTGTGGTTCCCAATTATATTTCTATTTAAATTAAGGTGTTTTTTTTAAAATAATCTACCAGGAACGACTTTTTTGCAAACAAGAGACTTCTATCACTCTTTAATATTTCCTGTTGTAAGAGCAGCTGACAGGGCTTATACCCAGGGTGGTATGCATTCAAGCTTGAGTTTATTGTTTTTAAAAATGAAAGAAAAACACCAGGAAGATTCAAAAAGAAAATGTAATATTTTGAAGCTTTTTTGCTACTCTCTATTCAGGATCCTGTAGTTTTTCCTTAAGGGGAGTTATGAAAATTGTTTTCAAATTGAATGAAAAAAAGTGTGGTTTGCATAAAAATAAGAAGTCAAAGGAAATTTTCTTGAGAACTTACTAGGTGTCTTCACTGTATTAGATAATAGAGAGCAGTGGTTCTCAAAAGCTGTTACAGCAATCTCTGGGCTCCCCAAGATCCTTTCAGGGGGCCTTTGAGGTCAAAATTGTGTTCATAATAATACTAAGATGTTTTAATTTCTAGTATGATAAATAATGATAGATATATTCAGGAATATTCTGGAAACCGCTCAAATTGGCTCATAAAAACTGAGTATCAAATTTTCAGCTTGAGAATTTGCACCTCAGGAGCCTGTAAACACTAAATTATGGGTTTGATTTATTGTTTGGTAATTGTTCATACTTAAGAAAGTGATGAAGAAAATGTGACTATTGCAGGTTAAACCTAAGAATTTGTTGTGTCCACATATTTCCTCTAAGAGAGCTGGTTGTTAAATAAAAGATCTTTGAAATATCCTCAATAATTTTTAAGACTATAAAGGGCTCCTAAGAACAAAAAATTTAAGAACTGCTACATAAAAAATATAGACAAAGAGAAGACATGGCTCTGGAGAGTATAACCATTTTGACAATAGATAAGGTGGCAGGGACAAACTAATATCTGTTTCATATTTTTTAATCTATTATTTGAGTCCATTTTATAAAAGGAATAAGAATTATCTGGTCAATTTGGGATTTATAATTGTAAAATATGAATAACCAAGAAGTGAATATGAGTGGCAAAGATAAATTTCCTTCTATGTTAATTAGCAGGCTTTGAAATATACCTATACAGTATGCCACTTTAAGTAACCAGATAATTCTGTCAGTTTATTTGCCAAATGAAACAAGTGAGAGGCCTGCATTTTCAGTTTCAATCAAATGATACTGGAAAGAAACCATCTTCATTAGACAATCACCATTTTCCAAATAGTTGTGAGAAAGGAGGTTTGGGGAAAGAGAAAATGTTTTTATTATATCCTAGACAATAAACAGTCCTAGAAACCATCTTCATTAGACAATCACCAATTTCCAAATAGTTATGAGAAAGAAGGTTTGGGGAAAGAGAAAAATGTTTTTATTATATCCTAGACAATAAACAGTCCTAGAAACCATCTTCATTAGACAATCACCAGTTTCCAAATAGTTGTGAGAAAGAAGGTTTGGGGAAAGAGAAAATGCTTTTAGTATATCCTAGATGATAAACAGTCCTATATTAAATTTATTTAAGCAAGCATTTAGTAAACACATGCCACAGTATACTTGAACATAGCAGGGAACTTAGACCACCTTTATATAGGCCTTATGTCTATAAGAATGTCCTTTTTATTTTTTTTCCCTACCTCACATGGAGCTAGAGTAAACAGCCAATAATTCATTTCTCCTTTCCTCCTTAGCATAGTTTGCTGTTTCTAAACCTGTTTCTCCTACTCACAATTTGCTTTTATCAGCCCATTCCCAGAACACACAATGAGATCTCCTCTGTACCTGATCAATAATCATGTTTACAGGGGAACAGACAATTTAGAATAGCTAACAAAATCAAAACCTGTATCTGAGAATTGCATTCTATTGACTTAACTCTTCATTTGTACTTTCTACAGGGTGCCATTTTCCTGGCTACACTCTCAGTTAGAAGTTTTTCTTTGCTTATCCTTTCTATTTTACTTTCCTTAGCAAGTTGACTGTTAAATATTCTGAAAAAGAAGAGATAATAAAGGAAGGCTCTGGCAGAAATTAAGTTTCTTGTCTGAGCTATAACTAGCAATAAGCTAGAAGGGATTTGCCTCAAGTTGCCATTGTGGGACAAGATAGGGGACTTCCTGCCCAGATTTTCTTCCCAGGGCTAATGCCCTCCTGCCATCCTCTGGTGTTCTACCAATCCAATGATTTGCTGCCCTTCTCCTTATCCTTTCAGGCCTGCAGTTCACCTTTCAAAACTCCCAGAGCAACCATACCCATAGTCTAGCTTTCCTACTGCCTATGGCCTCACTCCCATGTCTTCCTCCCAGTCTGAGTTTTATATTGCAAGACTCACTTCCCTTTACTTCCCTTTAAAAATTATCCTTTTTTTGCCATTCAAGTCCTCCTCTAAGGCCACATTAGGGTGTTGATGTTACTGTTGAATTTTAGAGTTGGAAGGGAGTTCAGGCATGACTGGCTCTTAAATAAAAGCTTATTCTCCTCTTTGTATCCCCTCGTGCCTAAACAAAAATCGCCTCCGTAACATCCTGTACAATCAGTCATACAGTTCAGCTTTTGCCTAGTGTATGAGGTATGTGGAGCATTTAGTAAGGACAAGAACCTCTGGTGTGAGGGTCTGCCAGGCCAATTTCAGGGCTGCTCACCTACCTTTGGTGTCCACTTGTCACTAAACTCTCACCTGTGACTCCAAGAAGCTGTTGCACATGAAGTGGCCATATTCTGGTAAGAAAAAACAACACACACACACACACACACACACACACATCTTGGAAGATAGGCTCAACCAGGGTGAGGGAACAGTAGTCCTCAAACCTGTTAATATATCAGAGGACTGTCTACCCCCAGCATGTGAAGACTTCCCCTGATGGAATAAGCAGATGAGAACAATGTGTTTGAATGGCCATGAAGATGGCTGAAGAAGACGCTGTGTAATGCTTAAATTTTGGTCAGATGTCAAAGATGCCAAAGTCATCCAGTGCATGCCAGGATCTCACCAGTTGTCTTGACTTTTATCTTGCCATTGGACTTTAATGATGTATGAATAGAGAGTGAGGATGATGACTTTGTGCAATTGACATGCAAGTCAAGACAGCACCCCAAGATGTCATTGGTCCTCTTCCAAATGAAGGACAAACCACAGAAACCTTCAGTGGGGAGAATGTGAATGGGGAACTAGTATCCCATGAGAAAATCTGTTCTAACTGAAGGAGAGCCTTAACTGTTAGGAAATGTTTCCATATATCAAGTCTGAATTTGCCTTTTTATAATTTTCACTCATTGCTTCTAAGGAACTGAGTCCTCCAGAACCAAGAGTAGTAAACTGTGTCCCTGTTCTATTCTGTTAGAAAGTGAACTCTTTGTGAGTAGGGACTGTCTTGCTTTTCTATTTCTATCCTCAGCACTTAGAACAATCCTTTGCACATACTAAGTAAGCTCTTAAATGATTTTTTTTCATTCACTCTTCTTGTGACAATCCTTTAAACACTTGAAGATAGCCATTATACTGACTTTGCCCTTTAGCAAATTACTCTGTGCAAATTTCTATGAACTTCAGAGTCTATAGATGAGAAATAAGGCAAACTGGTATCCTA
Organism: Bettongia penicillata ogilbyi; assembly: GCA_023548195.1. Classification (NCBI taxonomy): domain Eukaryota; kingdom Metazoa; phylum Chordata; class Mammalia; order Diprotodontia; family Potoroidae; genus Bettongia; species Bettongia penicillata. The sequence continues at coordinate 352,983 of JAJHZJ010000942.1, forward strand.
GAAGGTACATTAGAATGTAAGTCACAGATTTAAGGTTTAAATCCCAACTCCACAACCTACTGGTTGTGACCTTAGGTAAGTCACAGAATCACTCATTTGCTTTTGTCTTCGCATTTAAGATTTTGATTAAGTCACAGGTATTCAATTATCCATTTTCTTTCTCTTTTGACCACCCTGGCATATGCTATGGATCTGACTGAAAATCTAGTAGTAACAATTCATGTGTGTTCATCCTTTGTTGCCGAAGAAGACCATACCATCAGAGAAATGACATGACTTGCACTTGACTTTGTTTTGAGTGAGGGAGGGCTGTGCGGGTCACCAGCCTCACTTCTCCTCCAGAGCCATCTGAATTCAGTGACTAGATATTCATAAAGATGACTGGAGATGACTCAGGATGAGGCAATTGGGGTTAAGTGACTTGCCCAAGGTCACACAGCTAGTGAGTGTAAAGTGTCTGAGGTGAGATTTGAAGTCAGGTCCTCCTGACTCCTGCGCTGGTGCTCTATCCATCTAGTTGCCCATTGACAAGTCATACAACTGAACTGAAGTTAGTTACTGAATCCCAAAAAGGAAAGAAAGAGAAAGAAGGAAGGAAGGAAGGAAGGAAGGAAGGAAGGAAGGAAGGAAGGAAGGAAGGAAGGAAGGAAGGAAGGGAAAGAGGGAGGGAAGTAAGGAACCAAAGATGACTTAGTGGGATTAGAAGTGGTTGTGGGGGAATGAAGGAGGTAACAAATATTTATTAAGTACCTACTATGTGCCCAATAGGGCAGCTAGATGGCTCATTGAAAAGAGTGCTGGTCCTGGAATCAGAAGGATCTGCATTCAAATCTAGTCTCAGACACTTATTAGCTGTGTGACCCGGGTCAAGCCGCTTAACCCTGTTTACCTCAGTTTCCTCATCTGTAAAATGAACTAGAGAAGGAAATGGCAAAGCATTCTAGAAACTTTGCCAAGAAAATCCCAATCTGAGTCACGAAGAATTGGACAAGACTGACAAAATGACTGAATAACAAATATGCCAAGTACTGTGCTGCTTTGTAAGTATCATCTCATTCGATTCTTACATAACCCTGAAAGGTAGGTATTATTATTCTTCACATTTTGCGACTGAGGAAAAGTGATACAGACAGAGATTAAGGGACTTGGCTATGGTCATAGTTTCTGCAGCTTGATTTGAACTCAGGTCTTCCCTACTTCAGGCCTAACACTATCCAGTCTACCACCTAGCTGCCTACGGAAGAAACCCGAGAGTATGAGAATACCAGTCTCATAGAGTAACATGGGGAAGTTAGCATAGTCATGAATTCAGTAAACTGAAAGTCTTAAATGTTAAGAAATATGTTTAGTCCAGATGTTTAAAGGGTAAGGGCAACTAGGATGGGAAAACCCTAAGATAGAATTTCCTTTTGGCGTAAATAAATTGGCCATGATTCTTCTATAGTATCTTATTAGAGATCATAGTATATGGAAGTTATGATTGCATTTTGGAGAATAAAGGACAAGGACAAAGATGATTAATATTATCTTCAGGTTGCAGGACACAGGGAATCCTTGCTCAAGCCAAACAGCAACATTCCCTCTTGGCTGAAGGGGTGAGATTGAAGTATGGAAAAAAATCTGAGAAATCATGTCTACCAGGGCCGACCACTCACCCTTTGGTATTCAGGGAACCCTACAAGTCATGCTAAGCAAGCATTCTTGTGGGAAAGTCTTTGATTAGGGATAATTGCTAATATTTAACTTGTGACTTAACAAGAAAGTCACTATCTGCTGTAACCCTATGACTTACCAGATCAAGACATACTGGAAAAATATTTATCCTTTAAGAGCAGAATATAGTCTAAAATCCAGTTTGGGATAAAAGCAGATGTAGTCTAACATCCAGTTTGGGATGCCCAAGATGTGTGGGTAAACCATCGAAACTATCTCTTAGGTCAGAACATCTCTCTGAATTTCTATCCTTGACACATTCGAAGAATCTTCCTAAAGTGTTTTGCCCAGAGGCAACAATATCTAATGAGTAAAGTAGATTTTTCCATATAGAATACTAAACTTTATCCTTGATATATTTTCTCTGGGAGCAGAGAAATAATATTAAAGGAGACAAAAATAGTGTGGGGGAAATAATACTCCATTAGCATTCAGAGGACCCAGGTTTTAATCCTAGCTCTGTTACTTGTTACATGCATTATATCAACCAAGTCAATTGATTGGTCCTTTTCCTCATCTGTACTTTCAGCAAAGTGAACTATGTAATCTCTGATATCCCCTGAAGTTATAAAATCTAAAACCTATGAAGACCACCTGATCTGGTCCCCTGACTTCATGGATCTAACTTCCCAAGATACTCAAGAACACCTGATAGCTTCTCAAAATATTAGAGAAAAAAATGCACTGTATATCACATGCAGCTAATAGTGGGAAAAATGTTTTATACATTCATATATTTTAAAAGTAATGATTTAAATCAATAAACTCTTAGGAAATTTATTTATTAGAGTCATGTTTATGCTCTTGCTGACAGCAAAAAAAAATGTATTGTTATGGTCATTTTCATAGAATGTCAAAGCAGGTCTGGATCTGAGAGATGAATTAGTCCAACCTCCAAATTTTATAGATGGGAAAACTGACACTTCCATATACTGATCCTCAGTGTTCCTTGAACCATTTTTACAGTTGAATATGTAACAAAATACTTTATAATTTTGATGTATATGTGAGAGAACCTTAGTTTAAGGATAGTCTGGCTACATTTTGCTCTAGAATCAAAAGTTTTCTTAAAAATTAACACATATATTCTCTATATATTTCAGTCGTGTATCTCTTAAAAAAAGTTTCACACATTAAAAATGCATTATGTAATCCTGATTTTAATAACTTGTAGAACATAGATTACTTGGAGAATAATTCCAAAGTTGATGAAATTGTTGGAAAAAGCAAAACACAATTTGAATATTAAAGGTCATATCACAAAAAAAACAGAAATTATATGACATAGATGACCTTCATAGCTATGACCAGGTAAGGAATTCTTAACCAAATAAGCAATAGAAACAATTATAAAAGATAAAGTAGAAATATTACTTGACATTGAAAAACTTTTGCATAAATATAATTAATGCAAGTGGGGAAAGGAAGAAAGCTTTCAACTTAAAAAATCTTTTGCATCAAATACTTCTGATAAGGATCAAGGGCCATTCTTTAAATAAATAAGTGGTCAAAGGATTTGAATAGTTCTTAAAAGCACTGCAATTGTAAAAGCAAAAACAAAAACATATAAACGATTGTTCCAAATCACTTAAAATTAGAGAGATGCAAAGCTAAATGTTTAGGTTTTCACCTATGTAGCAGCAAACAGGATAGAATTTATACGTTTGGAGTTATTTTCTAGGCTCAGACTAGATTGTGAGCACCTGAAGGTTCAGTCCCCTTTGAACCCTAATGGTTCACAAGTATGCTGAGTCGTGTGGGTTCCCTGCCTACTGACTCTGAGACAATGTGTTTATTATATTTACTGGGAGGTTAGTGTTTTACTTTGGGGGTTCACTTATGAGAAGAATCTTGCGATCCTTCGTTGAGACTCTGAGTGGCCATATGTTCAGATCCCTCCACCAACTGCTCAGATGTAAAGGCTCTCTCGATTCAGGGATGTATGCAAATTGTATGGCAATATTGCTCTGATTCAGACAGTAAGAGCCCTGTCTGTTGGTCTTTATCTCTGCTTATATTTTTCTGTATGTTGAATGTAACTGAAGTGATTGTTGACTCCTCAAAAGTTGCCTTCCCTTTTATAAATGCAGCTTTAAGAAACTGTGATAGTAGTCTCCCCTGTGTATGTCGGGGTGCTTACTGACACAAACCAACACCCAACAAATTGACAAAGATGACCAAGATAGGAATGGTCAATATTAGAGGGCTACAGAAAAAAAAAAGAATTTTAAAACAACGTTGGAGTTATGAATTACTTCAACTATAATTCAGGAATTCTGTATTCTGGAAAGCAACTGGAATTATGCTACAAAAAGTGACTGAAATATCTATATACTTTGACTCAGAAATTCCAGTGTTTGACATGTACCAAAACAATGTCAAATATAAACAGAAGGTTCTGATATATACATGAAAATATTGATAGGAACATTTTTAGGGGTAATAGCAAAGGATTAAAGAATAAACAAAAGAGTTATATGAAGTGATGTATAGGGAAGTAAGAAGTAACAAAACTCTTTGTGTGTGTGTGTATGTGTATGTTATGGAAATGACAACTACAATAACAGCTAGCATTTATATAGGACATTAAGGTTTGTAAAAATGCTTATATGGGTATCTCTGATAATCTTTCTTTTAGTATTCATAGATTTCTTTGATTATATTTATGAATGATACTTGCAAAGACCTTCATCAAGATCTCTACTTCATCCTGCTTTATGCTTTGACTGGTAACCTTGTCATTGAACAATGGTATATCAAAGTTTTAGGGGATTCATATAATTTGGTCATGTGCATGAGACAGTATATGATATAATCACTATTATCGCAAAGCTCTCTCTGTTAATGTTTTCACTATAGCACAGCCTTCAGAGCAGACCACCTGTGTCTATTTGACTTTCAGTTGATTTTTTTATCTTTGCTTTCTTTTTTGGAATTTCTACTTCCTCTACAGGCACATCTAAGCCTGCAGAATTCGAATCCAGTTGGACTATACTCCACCATACTACTTATAATAATTCTTTCCTATATGACACCAATGGCTGGACACCCACTATGTCAGGGATTTCCCTTTTAGAACCAGGTACCATTTGTGTTTGGCCAACTTACCATCCTTTTTATCTTCTTTCTCACATTCTCAGAGTTTTCACACTTTGGGGAACAGGGAGTGCAAGGATTGCTAGAAAACTTTATTTTTTAAAGTTCATTTAGATTCCTCTCAAGTTTAAACTTTCTTTTTCTGGAGTGAGTCCTTACCTTAAAAGGTTCATTTAAGGGTGTTCATGTAATTTGCTTTAGGTTAAAAAAAATTGCACCTCGGTATTGAGTAAAAATTTAATATTTTCAGAAAGACAGAATCAAATAGGATGAGAAAGTGAGCGTAAGTTGATATTTGCTACACTGAAAGGTGTACCTTCTGCTGTCAGAGTAGCAATAATACTTATCAGTTATAAAGGCAGCTAGCTGGCAGGTATCATGGATAGAAAGGTGGGCTTGGAATCAGGAAGATTCATCTTCCTGACTTCAGATCTGGCCTCAGACACTTCCTTGATGCGACCCCTTTACCTCAGTTTCTTCATCTATAAAATGAGCTGGAGTCATATGGCATTTTTTAGTTTGCAAAGCATTTTATATTTCATTTAATTTTAACTCAAAAACACTGTGAGATAGGTACTACTGTTATCTCCATTGTACAGATGAGAAAATTGAGACTTAGAGAGGTTAAGTGACTTGCTCAGGGACACACATCTAGAAAGTGTCACACTGAATTTGAACTGAGATTTTCCTGACTAGCCTTACCTACCTACCAACTGATCTATTTCAAGAACCATCCCACTCCAATTTTTGGTCCTTTTAAGGAAAATGAACTAAAAGACTAATAAGAGCTAATACTGAATATCAGTTTTAGTGAACTATGAAAATGATGGTTTCAGTGTTAGTATTAGCAAACTCTAGCAAACTCAACTTTTGTTGAGTTTTTAGCTAAGGACCAACATGGGATTGTAGATATTTATACCAAGCACTCCATGGTCACTCTCAATTCTTAGATAACAAGATTTTAAATATGGTAAGCTTGAAATATTTGGAGCAGCTCCCCTTTGAAAGCTTTCTCATACTTTCAACATTCTCTACCTAACACCTTTTTTTCCAATCGAAAGTTATAATTTATTCTCTTTATTCATTCAGTGTATGAGTAAAACAATTTAGATTTTTTATAGAAAACTGAGGAGTACCTGTCTTTATTCTGTAAAAATAAATACATGTATAAATAGATGTCAAGACAACTTGCTACCCGACAGCTCAGTGCTAATGACTCCACAACATAAATGTTATCAGCTTTCAGCAAGAAAGTCACAATGCAGATGACAAGCCCCTCTGTACACAGGAAGGATGAAATATTTAAGTGGAATGCATTATAATTGTTTTCATATCTCTTATTGATTTGACTTATAAAAATTCTACTCCCTGAAATTCAGTAAAGAGAGGGCACATTAGTGCACCTACTGTCATCCCACTTGAACTGTGGATACTGTTTATTGTCATCAGTCAGCCTTATCTTACTCTTTGTGACCCTATTTGGGACTTTCTTGGTAAAGATACTGGAGTGGTTTGCATTTCTTTCCCCAGATTTTACAGATGAGGAACTGAGTCAAATAGGGTTAAGTGACTTGCCCAAGGTCACACAGCTAGTAGTAGACGTGAACTCATGAGAATGAGTGTTCCCGCTTTCAGACACTGTACTCTATCCACTATGCCATCTACCTGACCATGGATACCTTATATTATTAGAATATAATTTCATTTTATTATCATTTATATTCAAAACAAGGCAGGCAAGATTTACTTTCTGTCAGTAATAGTATTTTTAAAGTCTAACATTTTGTTTTCATATAGATTGCCAGGAATCTAAAAAATAAACTTAACATCAAACAGTTTGAATGTCTGTCTAAAAGCTTTCAGGTGGCAATTCAATGCAATATTTATTAAGCCCTTAAGTAATTACACTTACTGATTGAGCTTTATGCAGTTTTCCTCAGTCATCCTTCGAATTCAAGATTTGTGCTTTGAAAATACTTTCTGGAGATTCAAGATCAAGTTATGAAAGAGGTATACACTTCCAATTCTCAAGGAGGAGGTTTTGTAGTGCATTCAATTTTTATGAATAATTTAACATTTTCACTCTTTTTTTCTGTTTGTGGAAATTTGATTTCTTTCTTTCTTTTCACAGACACAAAAATGATCTTCATTTGCTTTTCATATATCTTCAGCACAGCTCTGGGCTTGTTACTGAAAAGTGTACTTTGTGTTACAGCCCGACCTTAAATTTTGGCAAATTGAACAAGCCCCTGAAAACAAAATCCAAATCCTCTTTAACGAGACTTTCTTTATCCACCAGTCTTCATTCCTACAGTTTCACTGAAACTATCCAAAATCACACTAGAGTGGTACTTGATTCTGACTCAGCTAATGAATTAGTGCCCGCTAAGAACTCACTGCTCTATTTCTGTGGCTTTTGCCCAAGTAGTTTCCATGCCTTTGAGAAAGGCTTTGTCTTCAAATTCGAGCTTCTAAAGTCCTAGTTGGCTCAGATTATGTAATAGATCCCTCATGCCTCTAGCTAAAAGTGTTCTCTCCTTCCCCAAATCTTCCTAGTTCTCTTTCCTGGACCTCTTCTTTGCTGTCTTTTTCCCACTTTGATTTTGAATTTATCTGTGAACATGCTGGAATCCTGCCTCTGATACGCACAGTAGAATAGAAGCTCCTTGAGGACGCATGCCACACAATTATTATCTTTTGATCCTATTTACCTAGCACAGTGCCTTATACGTAGTAGGTGATTAATAAATATTTTAATTGACTTCATTTTTGAAGCTACCCACAGGCAAGTTTTCGACTGTGTGTATGTGCCTACTCATTGTTTATTACTAAGAGCTATGCAACACTCCTAATGCTATCCAAAATCTAGAGGTCTTGCAGAGGGTAGGCTATGTTTCACTAATTTGTTTGTTTGATGTGGACTAGGGGCATGGTAGGAAATGTTATGTTCTGATATCTGGAGATTTAAAATGCAATGTTTTTCTTCAATCCAGATGTTACTTAATTTTCTATTCTGTTTTCTTGTTGACAGTATCATATTTTTTTCAAAATTTTAATTGAATTGTCCCAAGGGTGTGTACACTGTTGGGAGAGATTCCCAGCTGAAATCTAATCATTATATGTGACTTCTCACCATGGGATTATTTTCTAAATGCTTTCACTAATACCACTTGTTACTTTGCCAATGTAATTACTTCTTATTAGGAGTATCCAAATAATATTTGGGGGCATTTTTCATAATCTTAACAATGATTTTTCTCTGAAGATTCTTTCAAAAGTTGTTTCTACAAACAAGTACAGATCCATGCTTTTTAAAATGGGTTTTCAACTGCCTCCTCCATTTCCAATTCTATGTTACAAAGAGCTAAGACAATACTTAGAATATTGTTTTGTTAAGGGTAGTGATAGGGAATGTCAGAATCTTATTTGCATATTTCTAAAGTATGATGCTTTACTTTCACCCAGAAATTCATTCTATACTCTTAGTTTTTGATGCCACTATTGCTCTACTGCTTGTTTTATCTGGATAAATGTGACTTAAAGGGGATAGGAATACATCACTTCCTTGATAAACATAGTAGGACCGAAGTGATCATGCAGAAGAGGTTCTTGAAATTTGAGAAAGCAGTATTGTTCTTCTAATAAGGTTCAATACCATAACTTTGGGGAAAAAACAGTTCTACCTATGGTTGATTCATCCATTCCTTAGGTATTACTTAAGAGAAATCATTTTGATGTGGATAGAAACAGTGTCCTAAGAGTTAAAAATAATAAGAATTGATTTTGTGAAGCCTAGAGTTTATTTTCTAACCTAAAGATAACCTACCCTAAAGTCTCCCTTACCACAAAACTTCCTCTCATCTTGGAGGGACCATAAAATTCCTTGTCCCCACCCCTAGGGAATGGAATTTCCTCATCTCCCTTATCTTGTGTCTCATCCTGTGCCTTTATCTTGCAAGACTTCTTTATTTTGCAAGACTTAACCCTAGATCTCCAACCCCCTTAAGGAAACCCTAAAATCATCCTATACAAGTTTTGTCCTTTGTTTAGCTCCTTGCTAAACCTCAGGCCCTCTGCGTTTGCATCAATAAAGCTCCCAGTAGATGCAGAGAAGGTCTAAGTGAATTCATTCACATTTTGAACTATCTCTCTCATTTCTCTCTTCAACAATTTCACCAAGTTTTCTATTCTATGTTCAACTGATAATATCTCTTGACTAAGGTAAACAATCAAGTATTGACAAGAGTTTTAACTTGAGTTGAACATGCCAATCCTTTAATTCTGTTAGAATTCGAACTATGACCATAAATATAACTCCTCCTGGTTACTGATACACTAGGAGATGATGGAAAATTAAAAAAAAATGAGGAGAGATTGAAATCCATTTTCTGGCATATTTCAAGACTGTGAAGTTAAAGATAATACACTTATTAAATCACACAAAAGATGTGACTTCAGATGAATTATGTTTGTTTTAGCTCTGGAAAGTACTGAGGATGTAAGAAGAAATGTGAATGATCAAATAGTATCCTTTGAGGAAATGTTGAGAAATTATATCCCCACAAAGTTGAAAGCCTATGGAAGGATGTTGTGGAAGAATTCAAAGAATTTTGTAATAACATAGAATAAAAAAAAAGAAAGTAGTTACAGACAGAGATATAGACGTATAGTATCTATATCTCTAACTACATCTATATAAATATCTATATCATCTATGCTAATATCTATATCATGTACTTTTTTTTCTGTTACAGAGTTCTCTGGACTCCCCTACAATATCCTTCCATAGGATTTAGACATAAATATATTTATATCCATAAGTTGATCCATATCAGCTTTACATGTGTTATGTATGAATATATAATATATTATATAAACATGTATCTATAAAGATAAACTTGCCAGTGTGCCTTTAAAAGATTTTGTTTTGTGGTTTTTCCCCAAGTCCTTGAGTTTTCTTCTAGGAAAAAAAAAAGTGGCATTACATGACCAGCCTCCTAAAACGTTATGTCTTTAAATATCCTTTTCAAAGAAAAACTCCCACTTTCATTCATCCATTTTCTTCTAATGATATGTTCTGCATTCTAACATAGATGGAGCTTTAGCACGCTTAAAAACTTTACCAAAGATACAGTCTGTTATGCCCTCTATCAACCACAAGCTCTCTAAATCTACAGCTTGCTTATTACAATTCTATGCCTAAAAATGGAATGGTGACTTCTGCTACATTTACTAGCACAATCAGTCAATTTTTACGGGAATCATTTTAATGTCTCTAAAACATTTCTGATTTAGCAACTGCTAGGGCAAAAGTTAAAATGTGTGATTGGTTGGGGATAAAGTAAAGGAATCTTCTTGATTCAAGCAGGTTCCTTCAAAGCCTTCATTCTTCATATTTCCCTGCTTGTAAAATGCAGCAATAATGTATTTCCTATATCTAGCAGACCTGATCCTAAAGAAGAACAACATTGTTTTGGTGAGAAGTACTAATATTAGCAAGCCTTTTAGATCATTGACAATTGATTGAAGATAGGACCTAGGTCTTCAAAGAGTTAATAATCTTCTCAAAAGTGAGACACGCTGATTTAAAATTAATTATTTCCTCTAAATAGAACATACCTAGGATTTGCTGCATTTTCTGCCTTGCTATAAGATTGGACACAGAGATTACAGTTTTATTCTACTCAGGTAATTGTGTACTTCACAATTCTGTAATAAGTGGGTGCTTTTATATATGCATGTTACGTTAAAGTATTCCTCTATACTTGATGTTATACTCTTGTATTCCTGATTTCAAGCACTAATATATACCTAATGCTAAAACACAATGGAATACTCAACATTTCAACCCCCAAGCTCCTTCCTCTGGAATTAAAGGTTACACATTAATTTCAAGAAAGGTGCATTGATCTTAGAGTTCTGATTAACCAGGTGAAGCAGGAAATGCATTATTCTTGATGACAAATGTATAATGCTTGAGGCTCTCGTCCCATGTTATGCTACCCGGCACTCTTCCTCAGAGTTACACAGAATGAGGATTTTACCCATATTTTTTCAAGTCACAAAAATCATTACTAAATCAAGTGTGAATTTGAAAGAAGTTGTTTGATATTAACCTTTAAGTCCCCCTTTCTCTCTCAATTGTGTTTCGGTATCCGTTACATTAATGAAATATGGTTTTTTTCTCTCTAAAATGTAAGATAAATAAAATATGAAATGTATACAGAAAATATGAGTGTATCTTTTTGGTATTTCACTGCTACCAAAATTAAAGCCCCCAAGCATGATTTGTTGAGTGGTCAAACTAGAGGAACCTCAGTGAGGTGTATAATCATGCACCATACAAAGCCAGTGCAGCCCATTTGGCACAGAGAAAAGAGAAAGAAAACAAGCCCTTGATGGGAGGAAAGGATCGAAGGTCAACTCTTGTAAAATTACTTTGGCTTTATGTAGTTTGAGACAAATCTGGAGGCCAACTCCAATTAGCTAAAACTGGAATAGAATAGTAGAGGCCGTATCAGAGGGGAAAGGAAGGTAGTGTCAGGCTGGGTTTGGGGATGAGAAGTAGGAAGGAGTGCTAGTTAAAAATCACTATAAGACAATTAGCAGATAATTTTAGTGCTTTGTATCATCTGACTTAATCAAAATTAATATAAGGGTCAAAAAGGGTGTCATACATTCTAGGGAGCAGGGTTGTATGCAGTCACTAAATCCTAAAATATCCCTAGGCCCTAATTATCTAACTCTGAAAACTGTCTTCAAGATTCCATTAGCCCTTTGAATGAAAGATATTCTACCAGATTCAATGGAGGTGGAATGTACATTTCCTAACCCCTGTGCTTCCCAGGAAGGTAGATATCAACTGCCAACAACCACCAGCAAATGTCCTGGACTGTAATCTGTGGCTCCGAGCTGAATCTTGTCCACATCCAGCGAGATGAAACGCCAAGTCAAACTGATCATTTCACCTTCAAGTTACCCTAAGGGTAACTCTTTGGGTTAAAGAGGCCTTCTGATGTCTTTTTTCCCACAAGGAATGAATAAATCTATTTCCTCCTGTGCTTGAAATTGATTGTTTCTGATGTTCGGTCATTTATCTTCAAGATGGGATATATTAAGAAAATTAGACAGGAACTTTTTAAATTTCAGCTAATTATGGAGAAGTGTTTCTCAGATACATTTGTGGATCTAGTTTTCCTGGTAGATTGTACTAAATCATCATCAAAACTATGTATATCATACAGGGTGTGTTATTCAGAGTAAATAAACCGCTGGCACAGTCTCTGTCATCAAAGAAATTGCCAAAGAAAACTGACAGGCATGTTGCACGGAGACCCATGGTTTTGCTGTTATCCAGTCTTTTCAGTTGTGTCTGACTCTCTTTGACCCCATTTGGGTTGGGTTTTTTTTGGCAAAGATAGTGGAGTGGTTTGCCATTTACTTCTCCAGATCATGTTATTGATAAGGAAACTGAGGAAAACAGAGTAAGTGATTTGGCCAGGGTCATAAAGCTAATAAGTGTCTGAGGCCAGATTTGAACTCACAAAGTCTTCCTGACTCCAGGTCCAGCAGTGTATTCACTGTGCTACAAAGATATAATAAAACTAAACTAAGCTAACATTTGATAGCTATTCCTGACCCCTCAAAAATCTACATATTTTGTATCCAGAATTTAGAAGTACCAAGGACGCTGGAATTGAGGAAGAAATGCTGTCTTTTCAGTGTTTCCTATGGCAGTTCATCTTGATATTTAAAATGCCGTAGTGCTTCAACTCCTAAACTGCTTTTAACTATCCTTGTGTCCTGGCCCAGAATTGTAAAGGTGATGCTGTTTTTGCTCTTTTAAAAATGATTTTAGAGAATTATCACTAATATAATTAGTAAATCCTATATAAAAATTCCAGTTTTAATATTATGGTGAACAGAATTTAATATTTCTTATATGACTCAAGCAGTCTTTTGGGGGGCTTGCAATGCCCTGGGGAAAACATAGGATGATAAAATTCCATATTTAGAGATCGAAGGGTCCTTGAGATCCTCTTACCCAAACCTTTCAATTTAAAAAGGAGAAATCTCAGTCCAGAGATGGTGAGTCACTTGCCAAAAGTCATAACAGATAGGAAACAGTAAAATGGGATCATGGTGGCAAAGCTTGAAAGTGCCCTTTTAATAATCTTAAGGTTGAGAGAATGTCAGATAAGCTAGTTTTTGCTAAAGGGATTCTTTATCCTCATCTTTCAGTGGAAGAAAAAGGCTGAAAACTAAGGAATTGTGAAGAGACTAAGAGACTAGCTTTAGTGCAGTAAGTGATCTCAGAACAAGTATAAACAGAAGGGATTTAAAAGAATTTTTTAAATTATTTGTGGGAGAAGGGAAAGGGGCATGAAACTACTGAAGAAGAGGAAACTTTCTGCCTATGGTGTACAAAGAAAGGGGCAATCAGGTAAATAATCCAATGAATTTCAATTCAATAAACATTTATTACGTTCTTACTTTATGTCTGGGGCAGCTACACGCACAATGGGTAGAGCAACCAGCATGGAATGAGGAAGATCTGAGTGCAAAATCTGACCTCAGATACCAGTTGTGTGATCCTGGGCAAGTCCCTTAACACTTTCTGCCTCAGTTTCTTTATCTATAAAGTGAGCTGGAGAAGAAAATGGCAAATCACTCAAGTGTCTTTGCCAAGAAAACAACAAAATGGGATCAGAAAGAAAAGCTTTTCATGGAGTTTAGTGTTTCATTCTTTAGCTCTACAATTAGAGGCTGAGAGAACTGGAAGGTTTTGAGTATGCAAGTTAAACAGTTTGATGAGGTTTTCAATGATCAGCTTATCCTGGGAAGGAAACATAAGGAAGTAGAAAAGAAGTCTCTGGAACACGGTCCAAAAACTGAAGACATCTGCAACAGTAGGCTGAGAATCCACTAAACTAAAATGTTCTAGAACAGGCCTTTCACCTCCACAGTTTCATATCCACCATAGGACATTAAAAACATGGCAGTATTCACTACACAATATTACCAGCTCCACAATGACAAGTGCTATGGGGATATTATGATACCATCACAAATAAGCAAAATTGAAAACTGAACATTGACAATCATTTGCATTTGTAAGATCTCAAAGAATCTACACAATTTCTAAACGAAAAAAGTCACAACTTTTAATAGAACTACCAATTTTGAAGAGTGTTATGTGGAAAATAGATATATTAATAGCATAGAGTAGGTATAATAATGCTACATATTAATATAGTAAAATCCCTGCTTAACATTTTCTTTCCTCCCTATTACACAAAAAATTTGTATTAATATTTGAAGATAAACTAATATCTGAAAATTCAGATGTATAAGGAAAATAAACCACTTAACCTCACTAGGCCTCTGTTTCTTCATCTGTTAAATGAAACGGTTGAACTAGATATCTTTGAGGTCTCTTCTAGCTCTTGGTATGTAATCCTATGGTAAACTAAGAGATGATTATTTGTTCTAAAGTGAGTTGACATATGGATTCAAAAGAATATTATCACAAGTTTCCTTAATTCTTTTAAAGTTTTATTTGATTTACCATATAAGAAAACAAAAACTGGGACTGGCTCTTTAAAAGCACACATCCACTGTACATATACACTCCAAGACACACAAATTCTGTCACTTTAAATTAATTGTGCATGTCAGAGGGAAAAAAGACTATATTTTTAAAACTCTGCAGGTTTATCAATAAGGTAATAATTGTCTTTCTATAGATTTGCCAAATCTCTTAGGTACCATTATGTTACTGTAGATTTCTTGGCATTATCCCAGTCCTTTACAATTAGTCTTTTGGCCATCATCCCGGATCTTGATACAACACAGTGTTTAGGCTTTTTCATTATAATCCATTCACTCAATAAACATGTGTTGAGTACCTACTATATGTAAAACATTGTTGTAGGCAAAGATAGCTGTGAAAAACTTAAAATAGTTCATTTTTTATTATTTTTGTATTTTCATATATATTATATTTTAACACTTAATTTCCTTTTTTAAAAATATTTTCATTTTTTTCAATTACTATGCAATTATTTTCTCTCCTACATTTACCCATTTTCTTAAAAAAGGAAAACAAACTATGTCCAGTAAGTCCTCCTTGATAATTGCAAATGACCTTGTAAGTATACAGAATTGAGCAGCTATCATTCTTTCTTAATTTTTTTTGATAAATATTTTGGTAAGTATTTTTTTTCCAATTACATGTAAAGACAGTTTTCAACATTCATTTTTATAAGATTTTAAAATTCAATTCCCTCCCACCTCCCCCAATATGGCAAGCAATCTGATATAAGTTATCCAGGTACAATCATGCAAACATATTTCCACATTAGTCATGCTGTGAAAGAAGAAGCAGAACAAAAAGGGGAAGTCACACACATAAAAAAAAGTAAAAATAGTACACTTTGATCTGTATTCAGACTCCTTAGTTCTTTCTCTGAACATGAATAGCATTTTCCATCATGAGTCTTTTGGAATTGTCTTGGATCATTGCATTACTGAGAAGAGCTAAGTTAATCATAGTTGATCATCATATAATATTGCTGTTGCTGCATATGATGTTCTCCTGATTCTGCTAACTTCACCCAGCATCATTTCATCTAGGTTTTTCTGAAATCCACCTGCTCATCATTTCTTATGGCATAACAGTATTTCATTATATCACAACTTGTTCAGCTGTTTTCCAAATGATGGACATTCCCTCAATTTCCAATCTTTGCCACCACAAAAATAGATACTATAAATATTCTGTGCAAATTGGATATTTCCCCTTTTTTTACATATTTTTTTGAGATATAGACTCAGCAGTGGTTATTGATGGATGAAGGAGTATGCACAGTTTGATTGTCTTTTGGGCATAGTTCCAAACTGCTCTTCAGAATGGTTGGATCAGTTCACAACTTCACCAACAGTGAATTGATGTCCCAATATCCCCACATTTTCTCCAACATTTATCATTTTCCTTTTCTTTCAAATTAGTCAATCCAAAGATATGAGGTGGTATGTCAGAATTGTTTTAATTTGCATTTCTTCAATCATTAATAATTCAGAGCATTTTTCTATGACTACAGATAGCTTTAATTTCTTCATCTGAAACCTGCCTGTTCATATCATTTGACCATTTTTCAATTAGGGAATGACTTTTATTCTTGTAAATTTGACTCAGATGCTATATATTTTAGATATGATGCCTTTTCAGAAACATTGACTATAGAAATTATTTAGCAACTTTCTGCTAACGTTGGTTGCATTGATTTTGCTTACACAAAATCTTTTTAATTTAATGAAGCAAAATTATCTTTTTTACATTTTATAATGTTCTATATCTCTTGGTAAGTCATATGTTCTTCCCTTCTCTATAGATCTGATAAATGAACTATCCCTTGCTCTCCTAATTTGCTTAGGATATCACCCTTTATTACTAAATTGTGTATGCATTTTGACCTCATCTTGGCATAAGATATGAGATATTGGTCTATGCCTAGTTTCTGCCTTACTATTTTCCAGTTTTTCCAGTAGTCTTTGTCAAATTGTGAGTCTTTATCCTGGAAAATGGAGTCTTTGGTTTTATCAAACAGTACATTATTATAATCATTTACTACTCTGTCTTATGTACTTAAATCTCTTCCACTGATCCACAACTCTATTTCTTAGCCAGTGCCAAGTAGTTTTGATGATTGCTGCTTTCTCCTATAGTTTTAGATCTATCATGCTAGGCCACCTTTCTTTGCATTTTTAAAAATTAATTTCCTTGATATTCTTGAACATTTATTCTTCCAGATGAGCTTTATTAGTAATTTTTCTAGCTCTATAAAATATTTTTGGTGATTTGATTGGTATGGCACTAAATGAGGAAATAAATTTATGTAGAATTGTCATTTTTATTATATTAGCTGTCTAACCATGAGCAACTGATATTTTTCTAATTGAGTAGATCTGACTTCATTTGTGTGAATAGTTGCTAGGTTTATCTTAACAGATGGACTCCCAAATATTTTATACTATCTACAGTTATTTTAAGTGGAATTTCTCTTTCTATGTCTTGCTGCTGGGCTTTTTTGGTCATATAATGAAATGCCAATGACTTATGTGGGTTTATTTTATATCCTACAGCTTTGATAAAGTTGTTAATTACTTTAAGCAGATTTTTTAATTGATTGTCTATGATTCTCTAAGTATACCATCATATCATCTGCAAAGAGTAATAACTTTGTTCCCTCATTGCCTATTCTAATTCCTTCAATTTCTTCTTGTCTTATTGTTAAAACTAACATTTCTAGTAAAATATTGAATAATAGTGGTAACAGACATTCTTGTTTCATCCCTGATCTTATTGAGGCTCCTAGGTCATCATTATTACAGATAATGCTTGCTGATGGTTTTAGATAGATATTGCTATCATTTTAAGGAAAGTTCCATTTATTCTTATGCTCTAGAGTTTTTAATAAAATGGGTGCTGTATTTTGTCAAAAGGTTTTTCTTCATCTGTTAAGATGATCATATGATTTCTGTTGCTTTTGTTATTAAAAAGGTCAATTATACTAATAGTTTTCCTAGTATTGAAGCAATCCTACATTACTGGTATAAATTCCACTTGCTTATAGTGTATTATCCTCATGATAACTTGCTGAAGCCTCTTTGCTAATATTTTATTTAAATTTTTGCATCAATTTTCATTAGGGAAATTGGTCTATAATTTTCTTTCTTTGTTTTTTCTCTTCCTGGTTTAGACATCAGTATCATATTTGTGTCAGAAAAAGAATTTTGTAGAACCTCTTCACTTATTTTTCCAAATAGTTTATATAGTATTGGAAATAACTGTTCTTTAAATGTTTAGTAGAATTGCCTTGTAAATCCATCTGGCCCTGGAAATTTTATCAATTCATTGATGGATTGTTCAATTTCTTTTTCTAAAATAGGGTTATTTTAAATATTTTAATTCCTCTTCTTTAAATCTGAGTTGTTTACATTTTTGTAAATATTCAGCCATTTCACTCAGATTGTCAGATTATGAAAGATTATGTTCAATTTTGCTCAGTAGTTTATCCACATTGTAATCAATGCCCTTTTGCCTTTCAGAATATTATATTGCAAGCCCTTTGTACCTTTAATTTACTCCATGATATTTGAATTGTTTCTTCCTGGCTGCTTGCAGTATTTTCTACTTGACCTGGTGGTTCTGGAATTTGACTATAATATTCCCTGGAGTTTTTATTTTGAGATCTCTTTCAGGAGATGACCAGTGAGTTTTTCTAAATAATTATTTTTACCATCTAGTTTTAGACTATCAGGGCAGTTTTCCTTGATAATTTCTTGAAAGATACTATTCAGGCTTTGTTTGGGATCATGGTTTTCAGGTAGTCCAATAATTCCTAAATTATCTCTCTTGGCTCTTTTCCCCGGGTTAGTTGTTTTTCCAATGAGGTATTTTACATTTTCTTTTACTTTTTTCTTCTTTTGAATTTGTTTTACTGATGCTTGATGTCTCATTGAGTCATGAACTTCCATTCACCCAATTCTAATTTTTAAGGAATTACTTTCTTCAGTTTGCTTTTGTAACTCCTCTTCCATTTGGCCAAATCTACTTTTAAACAATTTTTCCCCTTCAGTGGATTTTCCCCTCATTTGGCCAATTCTTCTATTTTTTAAGGTGTTGCCTTCTTCAGTCTCATTTTTATGCTTCATTTTCTATACTGTTGACTCTTTTTTCATAATTCTCTCACTTAACTCACTTCTTTTCCCATTTTTTTCTTCTACTTCCTACTTGATTTTTCAAATCTTTTAAAATCTCTTCCAAGAAGACTTTTGGGGCCTGAGACTAATTCATATTCCCCTTTGAGGCTTCATAAGTAGTCATTTTGACGTTGTTCTCCTCTTCTGCATTCCTGTTTTGACCTTCCTGTTTCTGTAGCTTTTGATGATCAGGGATCTTTTTAGTTTTTTGCTCATTTTTTTAAAAGTTGAGCTCTGATCCTGGGGCACAGGGGATAATGTCCCAAGCATCTTGAACTGGGGCTCAGGGGCCTAGTCACTGTATTTCTGTGCAGGGTCATTGCCTACTGCACTTGGGTAGTCTGGTCTAGTCATGCCTGTTTTGTCCCAGGATCCAGACCTAGCAGTTTTCCTGCTACGCTGGGACTGGAGACTCCAGAGCTCACCTTCTGAGCCAGAGCCATGGGAGCTCATTTGCTGATCTCTGCTGTGACTAAGAACATTCTATTGGTTTACCCAGATACCACTTGCGCTGGGCTAAGCTCCCCTTTTGCCTAAGTGAGACAGACCTTTGCTGAAGTCCTTCTAAGTTATCTTGGGCTGGAAAATTGTTTTACTCCACCTTTTTGTTTATTCTGTCACTGCAGAATTCTTTTAGAGACCTGATTTAATGCTGCTTCTGAGGAACCTGGGGAGAGTTTAGGCAATTTTCTAGCTGTTATCTTGGCTTAGCCTCTAGATGTCATTTTTTCATTTCATGACATATCAATATGATTTTCTAATGTATCTTCTTAAAATAAAATTTTTTAAGGATTTTCATAAAGAAACCATCATTCATTGAATAAAGTTTTCTTTATTCTACTAACTATTCTACTAGTACTATTCTACTAACAATAATACTGTAAAATAATATGATTATGTATAAATATTCCTCATGCCCCGTGGAAAACACAGCCCAGGCAGTGAATCTTTGCTCTCTGAAAGACCCTGGAAATGTGAATTATGGGACTCATGTTCTGTGTGTGTGTGTGTGTGTGTGTGTGTGTGTGTATGTGCACATACATATGAGGGAATAAAACAGGCATGTAAAGCATATTATCACCAATGACTGACCAGAAAAAAAAATGGCATAAAACATTACTTTTTAGTTTGGAGCTAATTATTTCATAAGTGTAGTATAAAACGTATAGTTAAGAAAATCAATTATTTTATAAATATGGCCTGGCTTTATAGGAAGAACGAGAAAGTAACAGATTACAATTTGAATGGTAAACTGATAACCCTAAGGTATTAAAAGAATGAAAAGAAAGGCTTCTCACATATTCTTAGAGTGTGAAAATAAGAGGATAAAGATGAAAACTGCATTTAAAAAAACAGGAGAAGGGATTGTGAAGGACCAAGCCTAAAACACCATGGACTACATCTTACCATCCCCTTTATAGGTCTCATGATGTATTTTGTGGGACTAAGTGAGAGAATATTAGGATGAAGATAAAAGGAGACATGAGGTAGAGGATAGAAGAGAACACGTGATGTACTTCAGTCAAGTTTCTGGTAGACAGCAAAGGGAACTTAACATCTGTAGTCTCTCAGAAAGGAGAGTGTTTATGGTAGAAAAAATGCTATGGCAAAGGGAGATATTGAAACAGGAGTAAAGAAAGGGGAAGATCTCAACTCCATGTGGGGAAGGGCTACCATGGGGAGAGATATTTTGTAACAGGAGATTGGGATGATACAATGGAATTAATTTGTGATGGGTTGATATATGAGAACATTTCTTCTAATAGAATATTTTACCTCCAAAGACAACATCCTACTTCAGGAGAAAGGAAATTAGGAAAAGTAGAGGGAACTGATGTGAAGAAAAGTAGGAAGGCATAAACCAAGATGCAATACAATAACAATAAGCATTTATATGGAAAATGAGGTTGATAGAATGCTGAGCCTGGGTTCAGAAAGAGCTGACTTCAAATCTGACCTTGAGCAAGTCACTTTACCCTACATGCCTCAGTTTCCTCATCTATGAAATGAGCTAGAGAAAGAAATGGCAAACCAATTCGGTATCTGTGCAATAATATACTAAAAAGGAGTCAGGAAGAGTCAAACATGACTGAAATGACTAAACCACAATAAAAAAGCATTTATATAGTACTTTAAATCTTACCAAGTTTTTTATGTGATTCATTTAAGAGAAAATTTTATAAGTTGGAAAGAAAACAATCAGAAGTGGCTAAAGTGCCAGGGGTAAAATTGGAGCTCATGATTTGAAACAAAATGAAAGTTTTTACCATGGCAAAATGCTTTGCCTTGTCATAATGAATACTTCAAAGACACAACAGAAAAAAAGGGATTAAAGTCTACAAGTCAATAACTTAGAAATTATTTCAAAGAGTAAACTAAAACTTGGTATCTTAGAAACTTTAATTCCACAAGAGATTCAAGACTAAAGGAAGAAAAAAAACAAATATACAGACTATAAAGCAAAGAATGCAAGTTAAGAACAGAAAGAAGGAGAGAAGATCTATTGAAGTTAACAAGGCAAATTCTTCATAGAAAATGAATGGGAAGGAACTAAAGAGAGGGTAAGTATTAGAGGAGTAGGGAATTTTGAACTAGTTATTTAACTGAAAGGCAAAGGGGAATGTGTGTGTAAAAGGTAGAATAATTAGTTAACTAAACAAAAGAAAGAAAAAAAATCAATTAGCTAAGCAAAATTCCCAAACTAGGGAAAGGTTTGATAAGTGGGAGAATAGAATTATGGCTGCAGATTAGAAAGCCTATGGGAATAGGTCCAATTCAAAGTAGATTAAGC
Source organism: Bettongia penicillata ogilbyi (assembly GCA_023548195.1). Taxonomy (NCBI): domain Eukaryota; kingdom Metazoa; phylum Chordata; class Mammalia; order Diprotodontia; family Potoroidae; genus Bettongia; species Bettongia penicillata. The sequence continues at coordinate 374,347 of JAJHZJ010000942.1, forward strand.
AAAAAAAAAAAACAAACATAAGGAGAAAGTGCTGTTGTAAAAAAGGAAAATGAGCAAAAACATTCTAACTCAGAAAATACGAAATACAGAGGACTAAATAAAGCTAATTCACATAACTACAATTGTGAATGTATAGCGCAATCAAATAAAACAAAAGTCTGGCAAATTTAATAAGAAAACCTCACATTCTATTGCTTAAAGGAAACACATAAAAATCAAAGTACTATACAGAAGAAAAATGAGACACTGCAACAAAAATTTCTAGGCACCAGATGAATTCAGAAAAGCAGAAATTGAAATCATGTTATGAAATAAAGAAAAATTCACAATAAAAGCTGAGATAAACACAGAAAGTACATTATGCTAAAAAAGGAACCATATAAAATCAACCAAACTTGATATCAAATATATGTGCTTCAAATGAAATAGCACATAAATTCACAAGAGAAAAATAATTGAATTACAAAGACATTGATAGCAATGAAAAAGTCCCCTTAATGTTATTCTCTTAGATTTAGACAACTATAACAGAAAGATCAAAAAGGGAAAACTATAGAATTCAACAACTCACTAGAGAAATTAGAACTTAAAGAATTATGAAATCTTCTTTATTAGATGATTATATATTTCCCAGCATCACAGGTGAATTTTTAGAAAAAATTGACTAAGAACTAGAGCCCAGGTATAGTGCATTTAAATGTAAAAAATGCAAAAAATACTAAGTGCATCATTTACCGATCATAATAAAACTAACTTAATGATTAATTCTGAGAGCACAAGCAAAAGACAAAGATGTGAATGGAAACCATGAACTCCTAAAGAGTAAATAGGTCAAAGAATGAATCATAGAAACAATAATTATTTGAAAATCAATGATAATCACAAAACAACTCACAAATATTTCTGGGATGCAAGTCAGTCAGTTATATGGGGGAAAATATCACCAATAAAATATATTAACAATAGTAAAAGATGAGGATTAAAAACAGAATATAAAATTTAAGGCATTTGAAAACCAGCAAATTAGCAACTCTAAAATAATCACTAAAGAAACTCAAGGTTGTAAAACAAATAGATGAATTAGAAACTAAAAATACTATAGAAGTTATAAACATGACAAAAAATTGGCTCTTTGGAAGCACTACAAAAACAATTAAAAATTTTTAGCCAGCTTGATGGAAAAGGGGAAGACAGAAAATCAAATCAACAAGATAGGAGTTGAACAAAACAAAATTACAAAAGAAAAGAAAGAAATTAAAATTATTTATTTCCATTAGTTCTAATTCTTCTTTTCATCATGACTAATATGAAAATAAGTTTAAGATGAATCTACAAGTAGAGTCTGTATCATATTGCATGCTGTCTTGGGAAGGGGAAAGAAAAGGGAGGAAAAAATAATTTTTTTAAACTCAAAATCTTATGTAAATGAATGTTGAAAATTAAAAATAAATCAATTAATTATGTTTAAAAAATAATAAAACTATCAAAACATACTATGTAAACTGAGAATATACTTAACAAAACATAAAATAGACATCTAGACAAAGAAACAATTCATTATAACCAAATTGATTTTATACAAAAAAAACCAAGAGTGCTTAAATATTAGAAAAACAATGAACACAATCATATTAAAAACAGTCCCAAAGCAACTGATTTTCTTAATAGATGCATGAAAAGCTTCTGAAAAGGAAAACATTTATTTATGTTCAAATAAAATCCCTATAAATGATGGACAAAATAGCACTTACCCTCAAAAGAACCTACTTTGCTTACATGTCTAACAAACTGGTGGGACCATTTTATCCATACATCATTGTTAAACAGTGACATAGACTTAGAGCCCAATATTCTATAGGACTAAGACTTCTAGGGGAAATGAGGCCTTCTAAGCACTAATTGGAGCATGTAGTTCCATAGCAAGCAGAGTTCCAAAGAGACAAAGCCATTGTGAGTTTTCAGAACTTTCTGGGTTGTGCTATGTTCAGTTGGAAGGAAAAAGCACCTTTTTAGCATCCAGGATTCTGGGGGACCAGGCCCTGCAGCAGCTGTAGTCCTACGGGGGACAGGGCCTTGTTGCTTTTGGCCTTTCTGACATATTCACCTTCTTTTTCCTCCAAGAACACGGCTAATTAAACAAATAGGACTCAGCTAAGGGCTCCTCTCAGCAGTTTGCCCTGAAGCAATGCCTACTGGCTGTCCGAACCCCCTAAATTGGGTTGGTCCTCTTCAAGGACAGGAAGGTAATGTTAGTCAGCAGAAGATTTCCACATTCTTCCTGAATCCTAGACTTCAGATTTATCTCTCTTGGGCGAAGATCTTCATCATTACCACAAATTTCCCATCATACACTGGGATATATGGCAACCATTGTGTATGACTGGGGAGGATAATTCATTCATTGAGTCTTTCATCCAACAAATGCTCATTGGCATCTATAGAATTCCTTATTCTAGAGCTTATCCCATTTCTAGGTATAATGATTAATATTTACAGTACTTGAGGCAACTAGCTAGCAAAGTAGATAGAGTGCTTAATACAGAGCCAGGAAGACCTAAATTCAAATTGACTCTTAGAGAGTTATGAGCTATGTGTTGCTGGGCAAGTCATCTAACCTATCTTCCTCAATTTTCTCAACTGTATAATGGGGAGAATAATAGTGCCTACCTGTCAAAGTTGTAAAGGTCAAATAAGGTAATATTTATAAAACACTTAGCAGTATTTCTCACACATAGAAAATTTAGAAACCCTTCCTTCCTAGTTTCCTTCCTTCCTTCCTTCCTTCCTTCCTTCCTTCCTTCCTTCCTTCCTTCCTTCCTTCCTTCCTTCCTTCCTTCCTTCCTTCCTTCCTTCCTCCCTTCCTTCTTTCCTTCTTTATGGAGTGCTTTCCAAACAAGGCATTAGGGGTAGATAGTACAAGTGTCTTTTTCCCCATTTCACAGATGAAGAATTTGAAATGGAGAAGTTAAATGATTTACCCATTACTAGTTACAAAACTAGTGAAAGAGCTGACTGGAACTAGTATCTCAATTCCAAGTCCAATCCCCCTCTTTTTATCTTTTTATCTTTTGTACTTATAATTTTTGCTTTTTTCCCTGAAGAACTTTAAACCAAATTATTTTAATAACCAAAATACATTAGTCCTATTGCAAATGGGCATCACAATATGTAATATCAACTCTAACTCTGATTCTGAGGGCCCTCTATTCCCATCATACTCTAACCCTCAGAAAAGGGCATCTACTCAAAAGAAGAAATTTTACAAAAGTACTGCCAACCTATACTTTCTTAGAGTAAAGTTTTTTAGAGTAAAGTTCAAGTTTCTCTGCTTCTCCATTTACTTTTCTGTAACCATGGCAAAGTTTGCTAACCTTCATCTCTTAAGATTGTTTTGGCAAACTCTACATTTTAAATTAGTAACTTCTGGTCACTGCTATTCTTAAAAACAACAACAACTGTAACAGTCTTTCACATCTTTATCCATATCCCAGCTGCTTCTCACTTTATTATGCTTACTTATATGAAATTTTTTTTAAATGTATTCAGACTTGGTTATTTGCAGCATTTAAATGTCACAGTACCTTTCTTTTTTGACATAGTACATTTTGTTAAGGGCAATATGCTGTTTTCCTGTTAAAAAGCACTTTTAAAATTGGTATTTTCCCAGAATTCTTTCTAGTAAAGTCTGATGAAAGCAATCCTAATTTAAGCATCTCTAATCCCTCATCACCTTCTATAATTGTTTGTCTCTCCCAAGAGGGTCTCTAAGGAAGCTCATAAATGCACTTTTCAGCGTCTAAGAACATTTTAAACATTTTACAACATTTATCTTGATGTCTTTGACTGTTTTTCTCCCCATAGCGTCTGTAGTATTACTTCCAATGTTTGGCTAATGAGGTATCCTAAAGGAAATAAGGCTCCCTGGAGGTATCTATAGAAGTAAACTCCAAGATCTGAATTCTAAATTCCATTCTTACACAGTTTTTGATATATCCCCCTTTCCTGCCATACCATAGTGTCACTAAATCTTCTCTCATCTCACTGTGACATCTGTTTCCTTGAGGCCCCCATTAACCTAAGCTATTTTTTTACTCTGCCTTCTCTTGGGCCTCTTTTCTCCCTGTATAGTAGGGGTTCTTAATCCATGTTTTGTGATTTAAAAAATATTGTAAGTGTATCTCAATATATTTGGTTTTCATTATGTCTTATAATTTTATTTTATTTGTTTAAAAAACAGTATTCTGAGAAGAGATCCATAGGCTTCACTAAATTTCCAAAGGGTCCATGTCAACCCACCTACACCTGTGCCAAAAAATAAAAGACTTCCTACTCTACACTGTCTTCCTTAGTGATCTCAGTTCTTAGGAGTTCAGTTATCATTACTATGCAGATGATTCACAGTTCTATCTATCTAGTCCTAACCTCTCCCTGAGTTCTAGCAGCTCACTATATGACTTTAGGACATCTCTAACTGGATGTTCTGTAGGCATCTCAAAGTCAATGTCCAGAACAGAATTTACCATCTTTTTCTCCGAATTCTCCCTTTTCAACCTTCCCTATTATGTTCCATGTCACCACCACCATTCTCCTGTTGCCGAAGTTTGCAACCTTGGTTTCATTCTTGTCTCCATCCTCATAGTCTGAGCATTCAATCTGTTGTCAAGTCTTTCATTTGTACCTTCACAATCAGCCAACAAGTATTTATTCAATACCTATTAAATATTAGACACTATACTAAGTCCTGGGGATACAAATACAAAGAATGAAGCAATTCCTATTGATAATGTACTTACATTTTAATGGAGAGACAAGAAGTAAATATAAAACATACATAGCAAAAATATTCTTTGTTATATAGAATAGTTCTCTGGGAGAAGAGTTAAAGATAGATATGGGGGGGTAGAAGGAAATGAACTATGTTAAAACCAAATAGATCAATAGAATATTATCTGTGCAGTATTAATATATGCTCATATACATAGGTGTGTCTATATATACATGTGTATATATATATGTATGTATGTATATATAGGTACATATATATACCTATATTTCTCATATATAAGCAAATACAGCTATTTGAAAGGGCCAATGCTTTACCACTTAAGGAAATAAGAAAAGACTGAAGATAGTCTGATCATCTAATCTGCATCTTTAAAAAAGAGAGAGACTCTATTAGAGGTAATGGGGTGGGTCAGTGAATTTTAGGCACAGAGAACCACTAGTGTAAGGATATATGATTGAGGAACTAGAAAAAGACCCATTTGTCTGGATTTCAGAGTGAGGTAGTGGGAAATAATGTCCAATAATTGTGGAAAGGTAAGTTGGGGCAAGGTTTTGTAGGGTCTTAAAAGATAAAAAGAGCAAGGAGGTATAATTTATTCCAGAAGCAATAGATTTCTTTGGTCTTGATTGAACAGGGGAGTTACATAGTCAGATGTGCACTTAAAGAAAATGACCTTGATGGTAGCATGTAGAATGAATTGGCATTTTGAAACACCTGAGGCAGGAGAACAGTTAGGAGCCTACTTTAGAGACTGGAATCCTAATCTGAGTTGGTAGTGTGAGTGGAGAGAATGGAACAAATGCAAGAGATGTTGTCTAAATAGAAACTTCCAGTGAAGGAGGATGGGAAGGCAAGGACAATGTCAAGACACTGGACAATGTGAGACAACAGAAGGGTATTTGTGTATTCAATATAAATAGGAAAGTTTAGGAGAGGGGAGGGCTTAACTGGAAAGACAATGAGTTCAATTTTTGAAAAGCTGAATTTAAGACATCTACAGGACCTGCAATTTGAAATATTCTATAGGCAAATTGTTGATATGTGACTAAAACTTGGAGGAGGTAGTGGGTCTTAATATGGAGATATGGGAGTCATATACACAGAGATATTAATTTAGCCCCTTAGAACTTATTAAAGTCCTAAATGAGATTATAGGGAGTCGGGGGGAAAGGGGACCAGGATAGAGCCCTGGGAAATACAACTTGTGGCGCATGATGTGAAAGATAACTTAGAAAAAGATACTGAGAAGGACTTGTCAAACAAGTAGGAAGTAAACCAGGTGAGAATACTGTCACAAAAACTCACAATAGAAAATGTATCCAGAAAATGACTGTGGTCAATAATGTCAACCGCAGCAGATAGAATTAGAAGAGTTAGGACAGAATGACCTTAAGATTTGACAATTAAAAGAATATTGGGAACTTTGGAGAGGGTAGTGAGTGATGATGGTAGTATTCAGATTTCAAAAGTTTGATTAGTGAAAATGAAAAGAGGAAGTGGTAATAGTGAGGATACATGTTTTGTTGGGTTTTTCTTTTCTTTTCCCCCTCCACCCAAGGACTTTGACTGAGAAAAAGAAGAAAGTTATAGGACAATAGTGTGAATTAGGGCAGTGTCTAGTAAAGGGATTTCTTTCTTAATTGGAGGTTAAACTTTGACATGTTTTAAAATAGAGAAAAGCAGTTGATGGGGAGATCTGAAAGAAGGGTGAGAATGATTTCGGATGCTGCTGGAGAAGATGGGGAGGAATGGGATGGGATCAAGTGCCGATGTATAAAGACTGATATTGGCAAAGAGAAGGGCATATCTTTATGAAGTACTCAGAGAAAGGTTGAGAGAATTGGGAAATGACACTAAAGGGTTTTGAGATTAAGAGAATGGGAGAAGAAAGAACTTGCATTGATTGTCTTCCATAGTTTTAGTAAAGTAAGCGGCATTGTCCTTACCTGAGAGAGAAGGGAAAAGAGGGTGTGGTAGTGGTAGTGGGTTCTTCCAAAAGTAAGACATTTAGAACAGGTTTTGTGGGGACTGAGATAAGTAGCACATTAGGGAGGAATAGAAGGACTGTCTTGATATAGTGAGGGCCAAGTTGAAGTTGCATAACCTTAATTTTCAGTGTATTTTGTCAGCATGCATGTGAGATTTTCTCTAGTTTTATTCAGTGGCATGAGAGGAGCAGAAGAGTGTGGTGGTAAATGTAATCTAAGGCTGAGGTATGCAAGAGAAGAGAAGCAATAGCACCAGACAGCAAGGGACATAAGAATAGAGGACAGTGTAGAATTGAAATAAATAACTTTTGGGAAGAAGTTGGAGAAGAAAACAGGGGTAGTTGCTTGCACAAATATTAAATAGTGGAGGAATGGATGTTTTGATGAAGGTGAAAAATAGGTTTGGAATGGATGAAGCATGATAGAGGTCAAAGCTGGTCTAGTGTAGTAGGAAGTTCACTGACTCTTAAGTCAGATGACCTGAATTCAAATTTTGCTTCTGATGCTTACTACCTATGCCAATTAAGCTCCCTAGGCCTCTGTTTCTTCTTCTAGTAGATCAAGGAGTTGAACTAAAAGGCCTCTGAGGTCATTTTGACCTTAATATGTACAATTCTATTCAATTTCTCTCCCACCAGCTAACACTGATTGCTTATATACTACCCTGAGATAGTTTTTGGGGTTAGAATCGTAGTGCCTCTTTTTATCAGCACCATGGACACGGATTTCAGCAAATCTGCTTGCAGCTAATTTGGTTTGTACCATGAGTTGAGAAAGCAATGGAGCTTGCCACAGCTGAATTACATTATGAAGGGAGACTGGAGATCTTAGGAATAGGAGTGGGTGTGGAAAGTGGAAAGTTCAAAAGAGAGAAAGAAAGCTGTCCTCTGCTGATTATATTTGCCAGTTGGGTGGAGCCTTTCGCCAAATTATACTATTTATAGTTATTGAGTTGGAGCCTAGTAAACCTTCTGTATGTTGGAAACATGTGGATGCATTGGTAGGGTTCCCAGAGAGACTTGTTTGACATTTGATGTTTCCATATGTCTTTCTTGGTATAAAATGGCCTGTGGGAAGGCAAACTGGGATTTTGTGCTTTCTTTTTTTCTTTTTCTGAATTTTTGTGTGCTGTGAATATACTTCTTACCTCTTTGGTGGCTTTAAGGGGCAGGGAAATACTGTGATGATGAGATCTTTCTGAGATCTTTGTCTATGACACAAGAACTATCTCTAACTTTGATTTTCTGGTATATTTAAGATCATAGACACTAAAATACAAATAATTTCTAGGAGAGATAATTTATTTTGCCAATTTTAGTCACTAACAGATGAGCTCAAATCAGTTTTTAGATTCTTTAAAGCAGACAGTTATTTGGGATGCGATTTGGGGAGGGAAAGGAAATAGGTCTAAAGACTAGAGGATTGGCCAAGAACGGCAGTTGTTGCCAGGAGTCTTAAGCATGGGGATGGGTTGGACAGGGGTTCAGTATGAGACCACTAGACAACTAAAGATGAAAGATGGTCCCTTAGGTGCTTAGGAGAGAAGTGAATTGTAAAGATAAATTACCTGCTTTAAAATGATAGTCAGGGCCAGTACGGCATCATGCTAAATCATTTTAAATAAACCGAATACCACAGTGACAGAGCTGGACTGGGAATTCATCTCCCCCTCCTGCTTCCTCCTTCAACCCAAGTCTTCCATTTTAAAGAAGGAAAATCTTAAGTCAAGTCACCGGTCTTGAGAGAGTCCTAAGTATATCCAGGAACAGGAGCCAAGTTTCCTGATCCATTAATGATGACATTTTGTAGAGTGTTCAGAACTCCTCAGGTGAAAGGTGCCCATAGTAAGAAGTAATAATCAGCTTATAGGCTGATACTACAGGATTGGCTTTTTAAAAAATCCATTTTGCTCTTTAGAAGGCTGTTACCAAAGCTCTCATTTAACTTTATCATGTGCCTTTTCCCAATACATTATCACATGGTGAGGCCTGCTAGACAACAAGCCTTTTTTCCAGATTTCAACCTTCACCTTGTGGAAATCATTGGCACCCTAGGAAGCACTTAATTTCACCAGTCCTTCTTGTGCCAGATGAAATCAGAAGCCCCCCTCCTTCTCTGCTAGACACCCAAACAAACCCCCAGCATTTATGGTAATTTAGAATTTAAGTAATATACTAATTTAAAATTAAATACTTTTCTGAACTTCTGCAATCTAATCTGATTTGCAATCCAAATAACTAACATTGGTGAAAGACAGTCCTCTAAATGCAAGGTCTCTGGCACCACAAGGAAAAAAACATTTATATTATGGCTAAATATACTCTTGTATATTAGTAATAGCCAACATTTTAGTAAATAACAAAAATTATTAAATAAAAATATCAAACCTCTAGTATACTTTGTAGATTTACAAAGCACTCTTTTACAGAATATTTTCTAAGCACTACCATACATATAATAAAGTACTTTGAACAATATTTATTGTGTAGGGAGTAGATTGCTGATACAATGTAGATTTGCTTTCTACAGGACCTGGGTTCAAATCTAGGCTCTGCCATTTAACTACATGTGTGACCTTGGGGAGATCATTTAATCCCTCTATGTCTCCTTTTTCACATCTATAAAATTGGGAAGTTGCACTAAATGCCATCTAAATACCCTCTCAGATCAAAATCTGTGATCCTGAGATACTATGACTTTGAAATGAATACATAAAATCACAAAGTGTGTGTGTGTGTGTGTGTGTGTATGTGTGTCAGTGGAAAGAAAAGAGGAGAGAAGCTCAGCTAGAGAACATCTCTATTACTTTACCACTCATATCTGAGATCAGGGCAGAATTTTTCTCCCTCACTACTTCCAGGTTATCACCATATTCTTAAATGCCCTTTCCATCCAAATTGACCAAACTTTTTTGTCCCCTTCAGTTAAATAGCTCTGGAAATGTAGACTTGATAAAGAGAACTTCTTTATCTTTCTAGAAAAGTGAAGTTCATTTCTCTCTAAATGCAGGAGAACCCTCCTCTGATCTTTCTACCCCATTCAGTGCAGTTACTACTTTTCCTATGTTACACCTAAGTAATAATATCACATTTATATAATTCATTAAGTTTAACAAAGCATTTTTTATCTCTATGGAAAAAGATATTTTCATTACCTATCTGGTTGTTAAGTCATTTCAGTTGTGTCCAACTCTTTGTGACCCCCATTTTGGAGTTTTCTTAGAAAAGATACAGGAATGGTTTGCCATTTCCTCTTCCAACTCATTTTATGGACGAGGAAACTGAGACAAAAAGGATTAAGTGACTTGTCCAGGATCACACAACTAGTATCCGAGGTCAGATTTGAACTCAGGTCTTCCTGATTCCGGGTCCAACACTCTATCCACTGTACCACCTAGCTTCCCTAATTATTTTAGGGGAGATGAATATAAATATTCAGTGAGGATGTGGCTCTGCTAGAATAACTCATTTTGTTACTAAGATAGTCAGAATTTGAATCCAAGTCTTCTGAATCTCAATGTGTATACAAGAGCTCTTAACTAAAGTCCATAAAATCATTGTTTGTTTATTTTAGATATCTTGAGTATAAATTTCAGTATAATTAAGTTCCTTTGCAATCTCTATGTATCCTGATTTACATATTTAAAACATTATTTTAAGTGATCCAATCAGCTTTAACAGACTGCCAAAGAGAGGTATAGGACAAAACAATGTTAAGAAGATCTGTTTTAGAACATTTCCCAGTATGCCACAATGACTCTATTCTGAATGAACTGGTCTATGTCTTTAGTATGTCTGTGTGCATCATGGTAACTCATATTGAGATAGGAATTTCTTGAAGGGAGGCTTTGGACTCAGAAGGATCTGCCTGAGTTTGAATGCTTGCCTCATACACTTACTATATATTTAATTCTGGGAAGGACACTTCATATCTGTTAAACTCAATTTCCTACTCTCTAGATAATATAACTTGTTTGTATAGAGTTGGTTGCATGCTATCTTGCCTTCTAGACTGTGAGCTCCTATACAGAGCAGAGACTAGATTTTTGTTTGTTTGTCTTTTTTATCCTTAGAATTTAGTGGAGTACCTGGTAGGTAGCATACACTTAAGAAAGGGTACTTGAATATGACCATGAGTATGACCTCTCTTCATCATAGAGCTGTTGTGAGGGTCCAATGAGATAAGATATATAAAGGACTTTGCAAACCTTTAAAGTACTTATGTAATTGCTGGCTATTATTATTTAAGAAGGCATGAATTTTAAATTCCTTTATACAGTGTCAGGCTTACTCAGCCAGGTAGGGGCTTAATAAAAGTTTTATAATGTTGGATACTCATTTGAAGACCTAATAGAATCTTTAATACAACTTAAAAACTAAAAGGCCTTATTCACTTATAAAAATTTCCCTAAAAATTTAAGATCAACAGCATCCCTAGTTTTTCAGAAGGAAGGTAAGGCATACATGTTCATAAAATAAAAAACTTAGAATAGCTCCTAAAGTCAAAGAACACTATAGCCTCTTAAATTTTTAAGCAAAAAAAAAAAAAAAAAAAAAAAAGCAAACCTAGAAGTGATGTACCAATTCTGAATTGTAAAAGATTTTGAGAGTTAATATGCTGGGTGATGTGAAAATTAAGCCATAAAAATTTCATTAAAAATCAAGAATGAACTGATTTGTGGAATCTAGATCCCTCTTAACAGGGATAAATAGACATTTCAGAAGGATATGGTACCCCTGACAAAGAAAGATAGACAAATTTCCATAGTGACAGCTTACCAGACAATTTTAAGGAGTGTCAGAGCCACTATTCCTCAATGTACTGTCTATGAAAAATTAAATACATTTCAGGTTAAGCTTCAGAAAAATGCCAAATCTCAGAGTTTAACACAAGTTAGTTGACATGGGTATTCCCTTGTCAACAGTAAGTATCTTAATGCTCTACTTGAATTTTTCTTTGCTTTAATGTTTATTTATTTACAATGAATAGAAACAATACTCACTTCAAAATGACCCTTCAGTTCCACAATGGATAAATGGCCATAGGTTATGAAAGGGCAGTTCTCAAAGGAAGAAATCTAAGCCTGCAATAACCATATGAAAAGTGTCATAAATCACCAATAATTAGAAAAATGCAAATTCAAGCAATTTGAGATTCTGCCTCACCCCTATTAGACTGGCAAAGAGGACAAAAGAGGGAATGACAAATGTTGGAGGGGCTGAGGGAAAACAAGTATTTTAGCGCACTGTTGGTAAAACTCTGAATTGCTCCATTTGGGAAAGCAATTTAGAATAGATTTACATATCCTCTGGCCCAGTATACCACTGCTAGGCCTATACTGCAAATAAATCAAAGGAAGAGAGAGAGGATCTATATTTGCAGACAGAGAGAGAGAGAGAGAGAGAGAGAGAGAGAGAGAGAGAGAGAGAGAAAGAAGAGAGAGAATAGGAGCTCTTTTTTAAGGTAGCTAAAACCTAGAAAGTCAAGGACGGTTCTGTATGGCTAAATTGAGGTATATGAATGTGTTGTTCTTCAGTCATATCCAATTCTATGTGACCCCATGGATTTTGTCCATCGAATTTTCTTGGCACAGATACTGGAGTGACTTGCCATTTTCCTTTCCAGCGTGTCCCCATTATATAGATAAGGAACTGAGGAAAATAGAGGTTAAGTGACTTGCCCAGGGTCACACAGATAGCAAGTGGCAGATCTGAATCCTGATCTCAGCTCAGGCTCTATCTCACCGTCTAGGCACAGGACTGAAAGTTGATGTTGTTCAGTTAAGTCAGACTGTACTCTATCCACTGTACTACCTAGCTGCTTGTACTGAATGTAATGATATATTATTGTGTCATAAGAAATAACAAAATGTGCAATTTCAAGAGAAACTGGAAAGACCCCTATAAAGTGAGGCAGAGTTAAGTGAGCAAAATGAGGATAAAAATTCATATAATAATAAAAACAACTCTGCAGGAATGTGGTCAAGACAATGAGAAACCATGAGTTCAAAAGAATGAAGATGAAATATGTCACTCATGTTCTGACAGTAGAGATGATATTAAAATGAAGATACATATATGTATGAGTACATGTGTATGTGTGTGTGTAGAAAGAGAGAGAAAGTGAGATACAGAGAAAACCAGAGATAGAGAGAGAGAGATGGCCCACATGGGATTTTACCTGGTTATGTAGTTATATATTGAGGATTACACACACACATACACACACACACACACACACACCTCTACACATACCCCTTTTAATTTGATCAATATGGGCAAGTAAAATAGTGGGATGGATAGATTAATAAAAACAAAACAAAAAGAGAAAAATTTGAACAAGTTCCTTTTTTCTCCTAGAATTAGCTTAATCAAACAACCAGTAGATCAATAAGTTCCTATTAAGAGGATACTCTGTGACAGATTTTGCACTAAGCACTAATAACATAAAGACAAATAAAACAACTCTTGCTCTCAAGAGGTTTACAAGTGAGAAAGAAAAACAACATCTACACATATGAGGAAATGTCAAAGAGACACAAAGTAAATGTGATAATTGGAGGTGGAGAGAAAGTAACTACTACATGGGTTTGGAGAGAGATTCGGGAACCCTATGATGATGGTGATGGTACTTGACAAAGGCTTTGAATGATGTTGGCATTTGGGTTGATATGTAAACTTAGAGTGCCAGGATAAGTAAAAAGATGCATTTTGCATCTCTTCCAACATCTAGCACACTGCTCTGCTAATTATCTTTGCTCAATTGAATCAAATTCTTCTTTCTCCAGATAGATAAATTTATTAAAATAGGAATCCATATAGTTTGTACTAATACTCAATATAACCACAAATTGCACTGAGGTGGTTTTTAAAAACAATTATCACGTGGAGAAGAAATAACATTTTTCTTTCCAATTGCTTAGCAATAAAGCCACACTCAAAACAAATCTCCAGATTTTGTATTTGGGAAAGACTAATCTAGCCCTTCCTCCTGCCTACAGGCAGAAGTGGGCTACCTGCCCTGTTCTGAAAGGAGAAGTCAGCCCTGATTCAGTATTCTATAAATCTGGTTGTTCCTCCTTAAAGATGGAAATTGGCTAAGAAATAGAAAGGTACATCAGTGAGACAGAGTAGACATACATTTTTCAGCAGCAAATGAATATAGTAACCTTGTATTTGACAAGTGTAAAGACTTAAGTTTGGGGGATAAGAATTCATTATTTGGTTTAAAAAAAGTTGGGAAAACTGGAAAGCAGTATGGCAGGAGCTGGGAATAGACCAATATCTTACACCATCTACCAAGATGAGGTCAAAATCGATACATGACCTAGATATAAAGAGGGATATTACAAGAAAATTAGGAGAGTGTGGAAAATATCATCTACTAGACTTATGAACAAGTGAACAATTTATGAATAAATGAAATAGAGAGCATTGTGAAGTAGAAAATGGATTTCAGCTATATTAAATTAAAAAGGTTTTGTACAAATAAAAAGTAGCCAAAGCAGAAAATTGGGGAAACAAATTATAGGCAGTCATATCTCAAATGCATAACGAACTTTGTCAAATCTGTAAGAGTATAATTTATTCCCCAAATGATAAATGGTTGAAGGATATCAACAGCCAGTTTTCAGATCAAGAAATCAAACAATTTATAATCATATGAAAAAATGCTCTAAATCATTATTGATTAGATAAATGCAAATTAAAACAATCTTGAGATATTATTTTACACCTATTAGATAGGCTAATTAGATTGAAACAGAGACAAATGTGGGAGGAAATGTGGAAAACTGGGATACTAATTCAATGTTGGTGGAACTGTGAACTTGTCTAATCATTTTGGAGAGCAATCTGGAATTATGTCCAAATAGTTATTAAATTGTCTATAGCCTCTGACCTTGCAATACCTATACCAGGTCTATTTTCAAAGATGATTAGGGAAAAAGGAAAAGAACTTATATGTTTTAAAATGTTTATAGTAGCTCTCTTTGTGATAACAAAGAACTGAACATTTTGAGGATACCTATTAATTAAAGAATGATTAAACAAGCTGGGGTATATGAATGTACTGGAATATTACTAAGCTGTAAGAAATTATGAGCTCACTGATTTTAGAAAAGCATAGATAGACTTCCAAGAAATAATGAGGAGATAAATAATTGGAAAGAAGAGAATGTTGTATACAGTAACAGTAATAGTGTTTCAAGAACAATTTTGAGGGACTGAGTCATTTTGACTACTACAAATAAGCAAATAAACTATAAAGGATATATGAAGGAAGATACTCTGCATCCAGAAAAAAAATACCTTTATTATATATTCAAGAGGAATAGCAAATTGTACATAATAGATTTGCAGTTTCATGTGCAATCATCTCTTTTAAATTCTATGTTGTGAAAATGTTTGTTTCATTTCATAAGTTCAAAATACAATAAATATTTTTTTAAAAAGAGAAAAAATAAAAATGAAAAATTGGAGTACATTTGTGAGAGTTTCCATGCACATCCAGGCAAGCCATAGGGTAAAGGAAGAAAGGAGAGGAAGAGAACTTTCAGTCTGAGAAATCTCAGTTCGTCTCTACTCTACTACTTACTGTGTTACCCAAGTCCAAGGCATTTATTGACTCAGTTGTCTCCTATGCAATACTAGAGGAGAAATTTCTACCAACTCTGACATCCTAAGTTCTTTTCAGAAAATAAAATTTTTGCTAATATAAAAAATGTGGTCTTTTCTTGTGCTCTTTGCTTTGCTAGTTGGGAGGTGGTTACTGTGGTTCCTGAGATTCCTTCCTGAATTTGCCTAGTTTTAAAGATATATACTTAAATTTTCAAGACCAGTGACCCAGCCTTTCCCCATTTATTATAAATAACATCAATACCCTAACAAAAATGAAATCCTGTGAAGGCATATGATGTCTTCTCTCAAGGAAGGCTATGTAAAGGTTATGAACCATTGTTTCTCCATCTGACCATGTTCTCGGCCACCACTATTGGTAGAATACTATATACTGTATAGCATTTATAGAATATATAGGCATAATACTATATATGTGTAATTATATATATTATATATATATAGGGCCATAGTGGTATAATACTATATATATGTATATATATTATAATACAATAGTATATGTAATACTATACTATATATAATGCTCTCTATATAATACTATATAATAATATATACTACATATGCCAATATATTGGTATTAGCATAGTATTTGTATGATACTAATATTGGCATGAAGTTCTTTAGTGCTATTGACTGAACCTCTTATGATAGTGAAGACTCTTCCTCTCTTATGTGGCTCTAACATGAAAGACGCATGTTCCTAGTTGGGAGCATGGTGAATTGCTACTCCTATGGTATTAGTCACATACTTCTGCATATTCTGCTGCGTAAGTGGCATCTCCTGTGATTTGCACCTTATCTTCTTATTGAAGCTGTCAGAAACTCTTCTGTGGAACTGACTTTTTGAAGCCTTTTTTTTGTCACTTCCTGCAATAGTCAAATAAAATAAAACGAATTAGAGGAGTAACTATTCTCACCCTTCTCCTTACCATTCTTTCCTAGCTATGCAGAGAAGATATTTAATGTAAAGGCAGGAAGATAAGGATAATGAAGGGGAAAGCACTCAGGGTAGAAAAGGAAGAGCTAAAGAATGTGAACTGACATCCTAAATGAATAGACCCTGGGCAAGAAAGAAAAAAAGAGGAACAATGAGGGAGCCAAAGACATCAAGAGAACTATTGTTCACAGAATATTGCAAGTCAGCAGAATATTTTTTTTAAGCTGTGACCTTCAGATCCGGAACAAATACCCTTCAGAATGGATAGTGAGAATTGGGGATTGATTGAAGAGAAATTCATCTGTGTCTATCAATAAAATAATTTATGCATTTGTGGAAAAAGGAAAGAAAATTTATTTGTCAATTACATGTGTATGCAATTCAAATTCAAGATGAGTTTGTATTGATTGTCAATTTTTCCCATGTTGGAATAACACTACATTAAAAACTATTCTCATAGGACCCACAGAAAGTTAAGGCGTGTTTTTCATGAGATTCTCTATTTCAGCTTCATTTTGAAATAAGCTCTTCTCTGAATCTAGGCTTTTAAAGACTAAGTTCCCTGTCAAATTAACCTGTGGCTAAAATACAAAAGTATAGGAAACATGCTCTCTTTCCTTCTCCCTCTCTCTCTATCTTTTTCTCTCTCCTCTTCTACTAAGTTACAAGATTTCTGCAAAGTAGATTTTTGTCAATCAAGGTCCCTTGGCTCCCTTTATACCTCTTTATAGAGTGTTGAGCCTTGACTATGCAAATTATTTGGCTCCCAAGTGCAAATGGTTGCTGCACTATAATATTTTGTATAGCTTTCCCTCAGCAGTATATAATGTATTAACAGCATATAAATCATAACACAAAGTAATAATACACCCTAGGTGAGATCTTAAAATTCTTAACTTCCCAGGAATTTGTACTTTCTAGTATTCCCAAATTTTATGGTTTTATTTTTTAATGTAAATTTATTTATTTAACTTTTTACATTCATTTTCACAAAATTTTGGGTTCCAAATATTCTCCCCATTTATCCTCTCCCCCACCCCAATACTCCGAGCATTCTAATTTTCCCTATCACCAATCTGGCCTCTCTTCTATCATCCCTCCCTTTTCTTGTCCCCATCTTCTCTTTTGTCCTGTAGGGCCAGATGACTTTCTATTCCCCATTAACTGTATTTCTTATTTCCTAAGTAGCAAGAACAATACTAAACAGTTGTTCCTAAAACTTTGAGTTCCAAATTCTCTGCATCCCTCCCTCCCCACCCATTCCCTTTGGGAAGGCAAGCAATTCAATATAGGCCATATCTGTGTAGTTTTGCAAATGACTTCGATAACAGCTGTGTTGTGTAAGACTAACTGTATTTCCCTCCATCCTATCCTGCCCCCCATTGCTTCTATTCTCTCTTTTGATCCTGTCCCTCCCCAAGAGTGTTAACTTCAAATTGCTCCCTCCTCCCATTGCCCTCCCTTCCATCATCCCCCCCTCTTGCTTATCTCCTTTTCCCCCACTTTCCTGTATTGTAAGATAGGTTTTCATATCAAAATGAGTGTACATTTTATTCCTTCTTTTAGTCGAATGTGATGAGGGTAAACTTCATGTTTTTTTCTCAGCTCTCCTCTTTTTCCCTCCACTAAAAAGTCTCCTGCTTGCCTCTTGAATGAGAGATAATTTACCCCATTCTATTTCACCCTCTCTCCTCCCACTACGTTTCTCTCTCACCATTTACCTTATTTTCTTTTAAGATATGGTCCCATCCTATTCAGTTCACTCTAGCTCTCCGTCTCTGTATGTGCATGCATATGTGTATGTGTGCGCGCATGTGTGTACATGTTTGTGTGCATGTGTGTGTGTATGTGTGGTCCCACCAACTACTCAGATACTGAAAAGTTTTAAGAGTTATAATATTGTCTTTCCATGTAGGAATGTAAACAGTTCACTTTTGGTAAGTCCCTTATGACTTCTCTTTGCTGTTTACTTTTTCATGCTTCTTCTCATTCTTGTGTTTGAAAGTCAAATTTTCTTTTCAGCTCTGGTCTTTTCATCAACAATGCTTGAAAGTCTTCTCTTTCATTGAAAGACCATATTTTCCCCTGAAGTATTATACTCAGTTTTGCTGGGTAGGTGATTCTTGGTTTGAGTCCTAGTTCCTTTGACTTTTGGTATATCCTATTCCATGCCCTTCGATCCCTTAATGTAGAAGCTGCTAGATCTTGTGTTATCCTGATTGTATTTCCACAATACTGGAATTGTTTCTTTCTAGCTGCTTGAAATATTTTCTCCTTGACCTGGGAATTCTGGAATTTGGCCACAATGTTCCTAGGAGTTTCTCTTTTTGGATCTCTTTCAGGTGGTGATCGATGGATTCTTTCAATACCTATTTTGCCCTCTGGTTCTAGAATATCAGGGCAGTTTTCCTTGATAATTTCATGGAAGATGATGTCTAGGCTCTTTTTTTGATCATGACTTTCAGGTAGTCCCATAATTTTTAAATTTTCTCTCCTGGATCTATTTTCCAGGTCAGTTGTTTTTCCCATGAGATATTTCACATTCTCTTCCATTTTTTCATTCTTTTGGTTTTGTTTTGTGATTTCTTGGTTTCTCAGAAAGTCTTTAGCCTCCATCTGTTCCATTCTAATTTTGAGAGAACTATTTTCTTCAGTGAGCTTTTGAATCTCTTTTTCCATTTGGCTCATTCTGCTTTTGAAAGCATTCCTCTCCTCATTGGCTTTTTGAACCTCTTTTGCCAATTGAGTGAGACTATTTTTCAAGGTGATATTTTCTTCAGCATTTTTTTGGGTCTCCTTTAGCAAGGTATTGACCAGTTTTTCATGCTTTTCTTGCATCTCTCTCATTTCTCTTCCCAGTTTTTCCTCCACCTGTCTAACTTGATTTTCAAAATCCTTTTTGAGCTTTTCCATGGCCTGAGCCCATTGGATATCTATTTCAGGTATTTGGGGTAGAGAGGCCTTCACTTCTATGTCTTTCCTTGATGGTAAGCATTGTTCCTCGTCATCAGAAATGAAAGGTGGGAACATCAGTTCCCCAAGAAAGTAGCCTTCTGTGGTCTTATTTTTCTTCCCTTTTCTGGGCATTTTCCTAGCCAGTTACTTGACTTCTGAGATTCCTCTCCACCCCTGCCTAGATCTGCCCAGTTAGTGCTTGGGGTCTGAGATTCAAATGCTACTCCCCAGCCTCAGTGCTTTCAGGAGCGGGTGGGGCTGCTATTCAGGTTAAGATGAAATTCAGATTCTTAGGTGGGGGCAGGGCCGCCTCCCAGGTTCAGTTCCCTCAGGGGGTTTATGCATAGACCTTCAGTAATGGAGTCCAGGTCCTGTCTGCTTGGGGAGTCCCTGGCCGCCACTTCCTCTGCTCTGCCACTGCCTCCCGAGGGGACCTGGGTTATGGCGACACCCCGCTCCCCTCTCGGCCAGCCCAGAAGTCTCTCTCACTGACCTGTAGCGCCTGTGGGTGGAGGGACCTTCACAGCCGCTGGAGATTCCATCCCTGAAGCCTGCTCAGATCTCTTCCTCTGGGGCCTCGCGGACACGGCAGGGCAGGGGTGGGCTCTGCTGTCCGGTGCACGACGGACCTTTGGAGTCAGTTTTTCAGGGCTCTCTGGAATGGAAATCTCCTCCACTGCATTGATGTGTGACTTGTACTGCTCCACAATTTGTGGGGAGTTCTTTTTACAGGAAATTTATGGGCTGTGGGTTCTGGAGCTAGCATATGTGAGTCTTTCTACTCCACCATCTTGGCTCCTCCCCTCTCCAAATTTTATGTTTTAAAATCAATTTTCCAGACCATCTGTAAGCAAAGGTTTAACCTTAAACATTGTTTTTCAGAATCTAGGAAGACCAGAAGACTAGGTCAAGTGGTATGAATTCCTAACACTCATTTTTATGATGGATTTGTTTATTAATTCTCTATGCATGATTCTTACATAGTACTATTCACCTTTTAAGTGCTTTACTAATATGGTGTAATAGCCAATTAATTCTCACAAGAGCCCCAAGAACTGAATATTATTGCCCACTTTGTCAGATGTTGAAAGTGATTCAAAGAGGTTAAATACTTGCCTTCAGCACTGAAGGAGAAAGAGGAAAAGGCAGTTTAAGATGAAAAGACTTCTAACCCCTCCCCCAATGTACCACATCCATTTTCAGTGTCACTCTTTCTTTTTTCCCTGACTCCAGAAGTCAGTTCAATGTTCTTGCTTCAGGCATTCTAAAGCTGGGACTATCAAGAGCCAATTCTTGTATTTATCTGTGTATATAGACAAAATCTGGTAGAGTTGTTTACACATAGTAGATAAAGCAACACTTTGGCCTTCCTTCCAACAAATGGGAACAACTCCTCACAGGATGTAGGCCCTAGAGGGAAGCTGATTACTATTCTATACATTAAGAGATGGCTGGGTTGCCCATTTTGTGTTCATATTCAGTTACCAATCAGTAACTTCTGAATCACCAGTACTTCCAACTCTATATTAAATTAGATTTTTTAAATTAAATTTTATTTCTTAATTAAAAAAAATCTATTTTGTCCCCTTACTTCCCCCTACTACACTGGGAAAACAAAAAGGAAAAGTCAATTTCTTGTAACAAATATACTTAGTCAAGGAAAACAAATTTCTTAATTGATTGTGTGCAAAAAAGATGGCTCATTCTCCATTCTAAATCCACTACTTTTTTTTAATTTTAATTAATTTATTTAACATTTTACATTCATTTTCACAAAATTTTGGGTTCCAAGTTTTCTCCACATTTGTCCCCTCCCCCCACCCCAATACACCGAGCATTCTAATTTTCCCTATCACCAATCTGGCCTCTCTTCTATTCTCCCTCCCTTTTCTTATCCCCATCCTCTCTTTTGTCCCGTAGGGCCAGATGACTTTCTATTTCCCATTGACTGTATTTCTTATTTCCTAGTAGCAACAACAATACTAAACAGTTGTTCCTAAAACTTTGAGTTCCAAATTCTTCCCATCCTTCCCTCCCCACCCATTCCCTTTGGGAAGGCAGGCAATTCAATATAGGCCCTATCTGTGTAGTTTTGCAAATGACTTCGATAATAGTCGTGTTGTGTAAGACTAACTGTATTTCCCTCCATCCTATCCTGCTCCCCATTGCTTCTATTCTCTCTTTTGATCCTGTCCCTCCCCAAGAGTGTTAACTTCAAATTGCTCCCTCCTCCCATTGCCCTCCCTTCCATCATCCCTCCCACCCTGCTTATCTCCTTCTCCCCCACTTTCCTGTATTGTAAGATAGGTTTTCATATCAAAATGAGTGTACATTTTATTCCTTCTTTTAGTCGAATGTGATGAGGGTAAACTTCATGTTTTTTTTCTCAGCTCTCCTCTTTTTCCCTCCACTAAAAAGTCTCCTCCTTGCCTCTTGAATGAGATATAATTTACCCCATTCCATTTCACCCTCTCTCCTCCCACTACATTTCTCTCTCACCATTTACCTTATTTTCTTTTAAGATATGGTCCCCTCCTATTCAATTCACTCTAGCTCTCCATCTCTGTATGTGCGAGCATGTGTGTATGTGTGCGCGCATGTGTGTACATGTTTGTGTGCATGTGTGCGTGTATGTGTGGTCCCACCAACTACTCAGATACTGAAAAGTTTTAAGAGTTACAATATTGTCTTTCCATGTAGGAATGTAAACAGTTCACTTTTGGTAAGTCCCTTATGACTTCTCTTTGCTGTTTACTTTTTCATGCTTTTTCTCATTCTTGTGTTTGAAAGTCAAATTTTCTTTTCAGCTCTGGTCTTTTCATCAACAATGCTTGAAAGTCTTCTCTTTCATTGAAAGACCATATTTTCCCCTGAAGTATTATACTCAGTTTTGCTGGGTAGGTGATTCTTGGTTTGAGTCCTAGTTCCTTTGACTTTTGGTATATCCTATTCCATGCCCTTCGATCCCTTAATGTGGAAGCTGCTAGGTCTTGTTATCCTGATTGTATTTCTACAATACTGGAATTGTTTCTTTCTAGCTGCTTGCAATATTTTCTCCTTGACCTGGGAATTCTGGAATTTGGCCACAATGTTCCTAGGAGTTTCTCTTTTTGGATCTCTTTCAGGCGGTGATTGGTGGATTCCTTGAATACTTATTTTGCCCTCTGGTTCTAGAATCTCAGGGCAGTTTTCCTTGATAATTTCATGGAAGATGATATCTAGGCTGTATTTTTGATC
Organism: Bettongia penicillata ogilbyi; assembly: GCA_023548195.1. NCBI lineage: Eukaryota > Metazoa > Chordata > Mammalia > Diprotodontia > Potoroidae > Bettongia > Bettongia penicillata. The sequence goes on from JAJHZJ010000942.1 coordinate 396,886, forward strand.
ATGACTTTCAGGTAGTCCCATAATTTTTAAATTGTCCCTCCTGGATCTATTTTCCAGGTCAGTTGTTTTTCCCATGAGATATTTCACATTCTCTTCCATTTTTTCATTCTTTTGGTTTTGTTTTGTGATTTCTTGGTTTCTCAGAAAGTCTTTAGCCTCCATCTGTTCCATTCTAATTCTGAGAGAACTATTTTCTTCAGTGAGCTTTTGAACCTCTTTTTCCATTTGGCTAATTGTGCTTTTGAAGGCATTCTTCTCCTCATTGGCTTTTTGAACCTCTTTTGCCAATTGAGTGAGCCTATTTTTCAAGGTGTTATTTTCTTCAGCATTTTTTTGGGTCTCCTTTAGCAAGGTATTGACCTGTTTTTCATGCTTTTCTTGCATCTCTCTCATTTCTCTTCCCAGTTTTTCCCCCACCTGTCTAACTTGCTTTTCAAAATCCTTTTTGAGCTCTTCCATGGTCTGAGCCCACCAGACATCCACCTCGGATGTCTGGGATACAGAGGCCCCACCCTCCACATCTTTCCCTGATGGTAAGAATTGTTCATGGTCATCAAAAATGAAAGGCGGGAACATCTGTCCCCCAAGAAAGTATCTTTCTATGGTCTTATTTTTCTTCCTTTTTCTGGGCATTTTCCCAACCAGTTACTTGACTTCTGAGATTCCTCTCCACTCCCGCCTAGATCTGCCCAGCTAGTGCTTGGGGTCTGAGATTCAAATGCTGCTCCCCAGCCTCAGGGCTTTCTGTAGGGGGCAGGGCTGCTATTCAATGTGAGCTTAAGTTCTGGTGCTCAGGTGGGGGCAGGGCCACCCCCCAGGCTCAGTTCCCTCAGGGGGTTTATGGAAAGATCTTTGGTAATGGCCCTGAGCTCCTTCCCTCTGCTCCGGGAGTTCCGGGCCACTGCTGCCTCTGCCGCTCCCTCCTCTGCTGCCTCCCAATGGGGCCCGAGTCACGGAGACACCCCGCTCCCCTCTCGGCCAGCCCAGAAGTCTCTCTCCCTGACCTGGAATGAGTGTGGGTGGAGGGACCTTCGGGGCCTCCAGAGATTCTGTCCCTGTAGCCTGCTCGGATCTGCTCCTCTGGGACCTCACTGCCAGGGCAGCGCAGGGCTGGGCTCCACGTCCAGAGCACCACGGACCCCTGGGGACGGCTTTCCAGGGCTCTATGGAATGGAAATCTCTTTCACTGTGTTTCTTCGTGGCTTGCAGTGCTCCAGAATTTGTGGGGAGTTCTTTTTACAGAAAATTTCTGGGCTGTGCATTTGGAGCTGGCATATGTGAGTCTTTCTACTCTGCCATCTTGGCTCCTCCCCCCCTAAATCCACTACCTTTTTGTCAGAAGGTTAATAGCATGTTTTGTCTTCCATCATCACAGAGCATCAGCTCCCTAGTTACATATTGCCAGAAAACAGCTTCCATCACTTTCCATAGGGTTGCTTGAATGGAAACTAAGAAGTAAACTCCTGGCTCAAAGACTGGCCATGAAGTCAATCCATTCCCATCATATAGACAGTATTAAAGGGGTGTTGCATTGAAAGAATGTATTCAATAAATTTTTTAATGTCTACTAAGCACACTATGTTAGACACCTTAAGGAATACAAAAAATATACATAGGGTTCTTGCCCTCAAGCAAACTACATGGCCATGAATAAAAGAAACCAAATTGAATTCTGGTGTCAGTTGGGGAATACTCAACTCAAATGCTCAAAGGAATTTGTTTTCTTTTCTCCATGAATCAATTTCTCTTATGAGAAAGTGTTCAAGTTGTCAGAAAGAACCACTACAATTCACAATAGCATAAATAAAAAGAATCAATATAATTGTACTCACTACAGTGGAAGCACTTTCATTCACATTAGTGTTCTAAGCTAAGAAAGAGGAAGAAAAGTGGGTTGGAGAAAGTTTTATGTAATTTAATCCTAAATTTGCCCCTAATTTGTTTGGTGGACTGGGATAAGCTATTGAATTTCCACATGAATTGTTTTCTTTTTATTTATAAAATGAGAAAAGCAGAATGGCTTACTTGCAAAAATTTCTGGCTATGTTAAATGTAAAAGATGAAATATTTAACCAGGTATTGTTGTTTCAGTTGTGTCTAACTCTTTGTGAACCCCACTTTGGGATTTTCTTGGCACAGATTCTGGAATGGTTTGCCATTTCCTTCTTCAGGTTGTTTTACATATGAGACAACTGAGGCAAACAGGGTTAAGTGACTTGCCCAGGGTCACCCAGCTAGTAAGTGTCTGAGGACAAATTTGAACTCAGGTTTTCATGAGTCCAGGTCCCACACTCATATTCACTGTTCTACTTAGCTTTTCCAGGTAGGAACATATCAATTATAGAACATACATGGGTAGTACAATTTTTCTCATGGAAATCTTCATATGCCAAATTTCCTTTGCTCTCCTAATCAAAGAATTTGGAAAGGTCCTCTAAGGTCATCTATTCAAATTTGTGTCAGAGTGAGTCTCTCTCTACTGCTATTTCCATAGTCATCCAGTCTCTACTTGGAAATTTTCATTGGTAGGAAACTCACTGACTAACAAAGTAGCTCAATCTACTTTTGGATAAGATTAATTTTTAGGAAGGTTAATTTGCATCCTCACATTCTATAAAAATCTGTCTTTCTAGAAACTACCAACTGTTGGTCCTAGTTCTTCCTTTTGGGGCCAATCAAGATGAGTAAGTCATTCAACTAACATTTGTTAAGCTTCTACTTTGTAATAGGCACTGTGATAAATGCTGGGGGTACAAAGAAAGACTAAAAAAAATACTAAGTGCCTGCTCTAACGGAGCTAATGGGAAAGATAATATGCAAACAACTGTTTGCAAACAAGATATTTGAAGGAGAAATTGGTGGTAATATCAAAGAGAAGAAACAAAGATTAAGGAGTACTGAAAAAAAGCTTCTTGTAGAAGGTGGGACTTTAGATGGAATGAAGGAGCCAGGGAAGTAAGTAGGCAGAAGTGAAGAGAGAGAGTTTCAGTCATGGGAAACAGTCAGTGCAACTCATGAGAATTGAGATGTGGAGTGATATGCTCAAAGAACATAGAGGAGATCAATGTCAATGAATCACAGAATATGGGAAAGGCAGTAAAGTGCAAAAGACAAAAAGGTTGAAAAGGGTCAGATGACAAAAGGCTTCAGAGGTCAAACAGATCCTGGAGGTAAGTGAGCAGCATGGAAATATAGTCAGTGGGGCAGGATTTGATAAATTCAAACATGCATTTTAAGATCATTTTGACAGTGCAGTGGAGGATAGATTGGTGTGCAGAGAGACTTGAGGCAGGGGGAACAACTAGTAGGCTATAGCAATAGTCCAAGTTTAAGGTGATGAGGGCCCACACTAGAGTATCCAAGGAGAAAATGGGGCATATATGAGAAATGTTATGAAAGTAGAAATGACAGAACTTGACAATTGATTGGATATAGGTGTTAAGAGAGAGTGAGGAGTTAGAGTAGTAAACTAGGTAGTCAACCTGAGTGACTATGAGGGTGGTAACAGTGATAAGGAAGTTAAGAAGAGAGGAGAGTTTGGAAGGGGGAAGTGGTTCAGTTTTGGACATGTTGAGTTCAAAATGACTATAGGACATCTAATTCAAGATGTCTAATAGGTGGTTGTAGATTTGAAATTAGAGGTTAGAACTAAGAAAGTAAGTGACTTGCTCAGAAAAACACAGATAATACATGTCAGAGGCAGGACTTGATCCCAGGTCTTTAACCCCTAAGGCCTGCCACCCCAAATATATAAATACCAAATACAGAATGGACCAAAAAAAAAAAATTTCCCTTCACAAAAGAGAAAAAAAAAACAACTTACACAAACAGCTGCAATGATCTCTAGCTGTTAGAGTTTTCTGCCTTTTATCACCATAGCCAAAATAATATAACTCCTTCATTCTCATTGGGTGATTGATATGAGCAAGATTGGAAGAGGCCTCTGAGTCAAACATCAGGAGGTTAATGGAAGCTTTTACTGGAAGGAAAAAATCTCCTCCACCACTCTCACTCAAAGGACTACTCAACAGGCATCTACTTAGTTCCTTTACAGAAATACCACCCACTAGACTTTGAGAGTCCAGAGAGACCCGCATTTGCAAAGCAATTATCGCATAACCATATATTGTTACCCCTTGTGGTTTGATGAATGCATGATAGTAGACAGAAACCAGTTTTTAATGTCTTCCTCAAAATAGATAAGGTTTAGCAGGAAGAAATAACTTTCATTTGCTGTGGATTTTGGTTATTGTGGCTTTGATTTTTACCAGTTATATGATCAAACCACCTTTAAATGCTAAATTAAAATCTTTCCCTTTAGTTTAGAGCTTTAGGAAATTCACTGTTAGCACAACATTTGTTTCATATAATACATTCAAGTGGTTTAAACAGACTTTGTTTCTTCCTTCTCAGAAATGATCCTATCCCTTGCAACGACTCAGTGACTAATTCTTTTCCTCTCATTATGCCAGCTCTTACAGATGATCAGGATTCTCCCAGAATCTCCTTATTTATCTAGGAACTGGGAGTATTTTCCTTCTGAAAAGCAAGGGAAAAGAGCTATGGGCAGAAGGCTGTGGAAGATATTTGAGAGGATAGAGAAAGTCAAAAGGGAAAGTATGTGAGAAAAAAAAAACTTTATGGAATTGTAGATTCAAAGGTAAAATGAACCTTTGACTTCATCTAATCCACTCCATTCATCTGACACATAAGGAAACAAAAGCTGAAAGACTTTTAAGTGACTGGAGAGAGGATGCATGAGAAGATGTTTCTGTTTCCCACTAACCTCCAAGGATTTCCTAATCACCTTCTAGGTGCCAGGCACTGTGCTAGACAAAAGCAAAACAGTCCCTGTCCTTAAGGAACTTACATCCAAGTAAGAGGTTGTTCATTTTCAAAGAGGCCCAATGTTATCATGAGGGTGATGTCTTGACTTGTGCATGAACTGGACTTAAGTGAGATAGAGATGCACAATGTCATTGCACTCTCTCTTTCAGAGTCATCCAAGTCCAATAGCAAGACAAAAGTCTAGATGACTGGTGGTGGCCCAGGATGACCTCAGCATCTTCAATATCTGGCCAAGTTCTAAGTGCTCCACAGTACCCGCTTCAGCTACCTGCAGGTCTGTTGAAACAAACTCTTCTAATCCACCCATTCCACCCAGGAAAGTTTTCATATGCTTGGGGTAGACAGCCCCCTCCCAACTCCCCAACAGGTTTGAGATCCATTTGGTTACCCTCAACCTGGTTTAGCCCATCTGCTGAGACAGTTTACCAGGGTGTGGCCACTAAGCTAAGTATGCTACAGCTTCTTGGAGCCACAGATGAGAGTTGAATGCCAGGTCAACACCAAAGATGGATGAGCTCAGTAGCCCTCATTTCAGAGGTGCTCATCCTCCTTAAACACCTCATGCATCCCACATATATAATCATGCATCTAACAAAGCACATACAAGGGCAGTGGCGGGAGGGGTGGGGAAGAGGAATCTAATGCTGGTACTTGAGCTTTAGGAACCTCTAGGTTCAAGGTTTTTTCCCTTGCCTCTTTTTATTTCTTTTTTTCTCATTCTCCATTTTCTCTTCAAACCCATTTCTTTTATATGTTTGCTTATTTGTTTCTAAGCAGCTTGCCCAAGTCTTACAATCATGCTGTGCCCAGTTGGCTGACCCATTCCTGAGGTTTTCATCCTTCCTCTACCTCTTCTCTCAATGACATGGTCTAAGATCAACATTATCTTACAGATCTATCAAAGACCCATTAGATTCCCACTCCCCTTTCCCTATGTTTTACATGAAAGAAATCAATCAAGCTTTATTTAAGTGCTGTGGGGGATGTTAATTTCTGTAGCTTTGCTGCCCTCTGCTGTCTAATGCTACCAAATCAGCTCTGCTCTTTGGGGAAGAGTTGAAGTAAGCTGGCTAACAATGCTTCTTCTTTTGTGTATATAGATTCTAAAGTGCAAAGCATGGGCTTGGGGCGGGGAAGCATGATAGGTCATAGAAAGCAACATGAAAAAATAATAGTCTTTCTTTTCCTAAACATGCAGCATGATGAAAGAGGAGGAAATACTTTAAGATGTGTAGAATAAATGATAACAAACAAAATAGAAATGTAATAGTAATTAGTGGCAAGGTGTGTTTAACAATGCCAGGGAAAGGGAAGCAGAAACTACTGTTGGCTTCCTTACCACAATTCAAGAATGTATTTCTGTTTGTATTTTCTGGTGAGATGGGGATGTTAAGAAAAATCACCTCCAGTGGGAAAAATAATTTACAAGACAAAGGGATTACTCTGTATACCCTTGCAGAAGTCCAAGTTAAAAATTGCCTTTATATTTACATCCTTTAGGAAAGAGCCTCACAAAAAGAAGAGCCATATGCCTAAACTGATTCCCAGCTTCTATAGCCAAATATTTTCCCCTTGAAGTTGCCTCCATAGGTAACTGAAGTCCCTTCTCTTTGTAGTGAAAAAGCAGTTTTGATGCTCTCTGATAAATCAAACCGGAGAGTTTAGGCTCTCTGCCAAGGAGAATAAATAGGTGAGATTCCTTGTCCTCAGGGCTATTCAGCAGGATAGGATAGAGGTTATGTTGCCAATTCATCTTTTACATATAAAGCAAAGAAGTAAGTCTCTTTAAAGGCTTGTTCCTAGATGACTGCAGATATATGGAATTTTCTGATCTCAGGCAAAAGTCAAATTACTGGTCTTTGAATACATTGGACTAAATGAAGCTAAGGGATAATTTTATATAATCCGAGCTAGCAAAAAAAAAAAAGGATTCTTTTGAAAAGTCATAGAAGTTTAAGGCTGATGTGTGAGCTCAGGAGTTCTAAGGTGCAGTTAAACAGAAGTCAAGGTGTCCACATTAAGTCTGGTATAGATATGGCAAGACCCCAGAAGTAGGGAGAGGAAGCACCAGGTTTAAAAAGGTGAGAACTGGGCCAGGTCAGAAATGGAGCAGGTCAATGTTTCCTGGGTAGATAAGTGGGATTAGTGATGAGCAGCTGCTGAGCCTTCAGTTTGGGAGAGAAAGGGAGATACAGGCTGAAAAACAAACAAAAGCAAAGAGGAGAGAGGAAGGGAGAGGCAAGGATATGAAAAGAGACGAAGAGAAAGAGAGGGAAGGAAATATGAGGATAAGAGAAGAAGAGAGGACAGGACAGGGGAAAAGAAAGGGAAAACAAAGAGGCAATTGGAGGGATAGGGAGAAGCCAGAAAAAACATAGAAATCCAAACTCAATACTGAATCAACAGAAATAGTTTTTAGGGTTTTCTGTTTACCATACAAACATAACTAGAAATAGCCACAAATGTTATTGTGTTTTTATACTTCCCTGGTGGGTCTCAGTACTATACCTAAATATTTCAGACCATCACAATCAGAAACAGTTAATGTGTGTGTGTGACATGAGATTTTACCGATGTGGTGAACACTCAGTGTAGAAAGTCTCATCCAAATCTAAAAATCACAAAGCTAGCATGTGTATGAGAGGCAGGACTCTGAAACTGGCCTTCTCTCCACTATACCAAGAAGAAACAATTATCTATAGTTAGATTTTTACATATTCAGGCTTGTAAAACAGTACATATGTAAAACTATTTAAAGATATGATCCAATCTGTCCTAACTGCAGTTTTGCCTTACTGTCAATCAAGAGGAGTAAAGTGCATAGCGCAAGGCTCGATAATTAGTACTAATGGTATAATCCTTGTGGTACTCTGCCAAACTGTTATAACAGAAAAAAAAGGCTTACTGTTGCTTTGTTGGCAAACATAAGAGCGCTCCAAAGCCTTCCTGTAAATTCAATTGAGCCATTCAATGTTAAATACCTTTAATACTTAAAGTACACCTTTTCTGGTTATCTGTTTTGTATAAAGATAAGTATAGATAGATACATTATATATGTACATATACATACACACACATATATTCCTATATATACACTTTTTCAAAGAGAAACAACAGAAAGCTTGTCTTTTTAAACCCTCTCTGTCCAAACAGAAAAATTAAAAAGAAAGTCAACCTCACTACAAAAATGCACGTTCAAATTAAGCTCACATATTTTTCTCCTTGTCAAACACAATCATTATGACAAGTCACAGTTACAATACAAAGAAAAGTCTGATGCCACACTCATTTCTTTACTTATGAAAAGGGAATTAGATTACTTCTTCAAATGTGTCAAAACAGAAGTTCATGCTATGGGAGTTTACCTGGTGGGACTTCTTCCAAGAACTTTTTGGTCCAAGAATATGATTAAGCAAAGTATTTGTCCCTTTCTGGCTTATCGTGGAGGCAGTCTACTAAGCACATGTGACGTGTTTTCTTTGGTCTGGTGAGCCCAGAAGGAACTGATCTGCATTGTAGCTAATCAAGATGCTTCGCTTCGCCTCCCTTTTGTCAGCGTACAAAAGCTTATGTCAGGAAAGCTTTCAGAGGTAATCAATCCTGAAAAAAATGGATCAAGAAAACTTTATGAGTAAATACTTCATTGCGCTATTTAAGTTCACCTTTTTAAACACTGTCATGCCCATACTACATTTTCTGTATCATAGTAATTGATTTTTAATTGTGGAGTGACCATGATTATCTCAATTCATCGTTTGAAATTGTGGTTATAATGTCAATTTCTCCATTGTCTGGCTTATTCATAATCAGTTTCTTATGACCCGCAATTACCCCGAGTTTTTTCACGTCCACATTAATTTCAGATGATCAAGGGCATGCTCTATTTATTCATTCATTTTTAGATAATTCTTTTGCCCAAGGTATGAATCATATTGAGGGAAGATATTGGTCAAAGTATAACTCCTGGATAGAAATACAGCGATGTTAGTAACTTCTTGTGATCAGAAAGTGGAGCTTGACAAGGAATGGGCATTGATACTGTTAAACTTCATTCCCATAAAATGAGTTGCTTGGTCTTCTCTCAGTCAAGCATTTTACATGTAAGACTATATAGCCATAAAAACGTCCATAATACCTAGATCTCAAATGAGATAATATATGTGAAATACTTCATAGACCTTAAAGTTCAATATAAATTATTCTCACTAAATTTATATTTTAATTATGTGCGTATTATCATTATTCAATCATACCAAAATAAGCACATTGGAATATACTTCTCAGTTAACAAAATGGATACATGTTGATGTAAAGGTCACATTCATAAATAAATGTCCACCCTGGCCCTCTCCTCTACTGATTGGTGACCCCTTTTCCAGGCCCACCAAATTATAAAGGACCTCAGCCATGATTCACCTTGTTCATACCTGGTCCCTCCCTTTCTGGATTCCTCTTTCTTCATTTTGCCTGCTTCATTGCCTCATGTGAGGGTACCTTTCCCTCCTTGCCCCAATAGAATGTAAGTCCTTTTGAAAGTAGAGACTGTTTTGCTTACTTGCATTGTATATTCAACATTGAGCACAGTGCCTATCATCCAATAATTAATTAATTATTAATAAATATTTATTAAATAATTATGATGATTAACAAAAATACTTTAATTAATGCTTTTAGTAATGCAAAAAGTCTGCCAAGTGAGTCAGATATTTTTCAAACTGGCCACTAAAGCTCATTTTAGAGAAGAGAAAGTACTGATTCAGGGCTTAAAATATTAGTTTAATTAACAAGATAAGTGTATTGACTACACCGTGATTTACACTGGTAAAGTATGGAGAAACTCTCAAGTGAGAGACTTACAATACAATATTATCATCATGTACTAACCCGCCCTCATCCCCCCCAGGAAAAGCTTGTCCTCAGGAGATTTTTTCAGCTTTGCTACTTACATCTTATTAGAACTCTCAGTAATCCCTGCCTCTCTGACTGGAGGACTGGAGACTCCTAAGTCTGGTACCTTCCCTCTTTTCCTTTCCTAACTTGTTTTCTATCCTTAGATTGAAAGTCTCCTCAGGGCAAGGACTGACTTTCTTTTTCTGCTTTGTATCCCTTAGCACAATGGTAAGCACTTAACTTGGCTCTTAATAAATATTTATTGTATTATAATAGCCTTTACCTTCCATGATTGTTGTGAAGATAACATGAAACAGTATTTGTAAAGTGCTTTACAAACCTTAAAACAATATATAAGTATTATTACTTATATTAAAATTAAATATCTCATTGACTTTTTAAAATAGTAAATTAAAGACAAGTTTTTTTAAAAACATTTGTTGTTTACAATAAATATAAAATATGATGAAGTTAATTTAACATATCTGTCATTGACTGTCTTCCTGATTTAATACTTTCTTATGTTAATGACAGAAAAAAACTTTAATACTTCAAATACTCATAAGCACATCCTTCTTAGAGTATGGTAATTTCATATCATAGTACTAAAACACTGGACCTAGAGTCAGGAAAATGTTGCTCAATAGTGTATGACATTTCATGACCCCATTTGGGATTTTCTTGCTTTACTTTGAATCAGTTGGTATAAATGTTCCTATGGTTCTTTGTTTTCATTGCTTCTTCTAGTGTGGTAATATTGCATTTTCTCTAACACAATGTGCTTAAGTTCTCTTCAACTAATGGTTGTTTACTTGGTTTCCCTTTTTTATCCTACCAGAGGGAAAAAAAATACAATGGACATTTTTCATGTATGTGGGCCCTTGAAATGGTTTGGCTAACGGTGGGGACAGATTTGAACTCAAGAAAATGAGTCTTCCTGACTCTAGGCCAGGCACTCCATTCACTGTGCCACCTAGCTGCTGAAGTCAGGAAGACCTGAGTCTAAATCCAGCCTGAGACACTTACTAATTGTGTGAGTGTAGGACAGTCAAACTCCATCTGCTTCTGTTTCCTCAGCTATAATAGTACAATGATAATAGCATCTACCTGCATGGTTCTTGTGAGGATCAAATGAAATATTTGTAAAGTACTTACCATAGTACCTGGCACACAGTAGGCACTCAATACATGCCTGTTTCCTTTGGTCTGTGACCAATGAAGGCTGGGCAACAACCAGACTTGATACCCCAAACTCAAACAGATGACACATAACAAATCTATTTACCCTGGCATCCTTTTTTTCCCAACTCATACACATTGTACAACTGTCCTTCTCCATGAATGCTATAGAAGAAAATCCCAGGAAATTAAAACCGCACAGATTCAGAGACAAAATTAAAACCCCTAAACCATCGCTAGAATAAATATTTCCTTGAACCCAGGACCCCATGCTAATTTCTTAACCTATAATCCACCACCCTGGCATAAAGGGATCATTTTGGATTCTCTAGAACCTAGTAGATCAGCCCAGGTATCCCCAACATCATGCCTAACTTTAATATTTTTTTAAAGTAGCCTTGTTTCTAATGATTTTGTTAGAGAGTAATTAGAAACATCTGTACCCTATGACTAGCTAGCCATTGCACTTGGATCCAGCAAATAGTGCTTCAATCAACTTCCTCCACTAAACCCTGCATTTTGTCATATTCTTATAAAGAGTAATCTCTATGCACCCTGCTCTTTACCCTCTACCCATTTGTTTGCTAAGATTACTACTTTGAGCATCTCCCACACCCCTTTGTTAAAACCTTCCACTTTCCCCCTGGCAGTTTGTTATGTGCAAATGTTATTTGTCCTTTCCTTTCCTTGGTTTCTAAGAAGTATAGATTTATGAATTAATTGATTTAGCTCACTTACATGTCTTAAAAATTAACTTCATTCTTATACATTGTACAATGAACATAGTTAGTCCTTGGTAAGTGTTTTCTGAATTCCAGAACTGAAGTAACTTCCAACTTCCAGTTTTAAAATGGGACAGTTTATTCATAAGAGTTTGAATGTCCATAAAGGGATACATACAGAAAGGAATACACATATCTTACTTTTTTCTAAAAAAAATGACTTCAGTTAGTAATCTTATTCCAGGGAACAAATTTACTATATATATTATACATATATGCATATATGTATGTATCCATATGTGACTATATATACATATATATTACACATATACATATATATGATATATGTGTGTGTGTATATATATATATATATATATATATATATATATATATCACTCATAGTACCCTATCTCTGTAAAGGAAGGAGAAAGTACAATTTCCGCTCTTTTATTTGGAGACAGTTTAGTTTCTTCATGTGTAGTGTTTTTCTCTCCATCTACATTCCTGTGTAGTTATATGTTGTTTTCCCTTGTGTTTGTTTTACTTTGAGTCAGTTGTTACAGATGTTCCTATGGTTCCTTGTTTTCATTGCTTCTTATAATATAGTTATAGTCTATTGTGTATATCACAATGTGCTTAAGTTATCTTCAGCTAATGGGTGTTTACTTTGTTTCCTACCGGGGAAAGTACTACTGCGAATATGTTCATGTATGTGGCATCTTTCCATCTGTGTTTAATGTACTTGGGATGTGTGCTTAACAGTGAGGTCTCTGGGTGAAAGGGTATAAGTATTTTAAAAAATTTCAATTACTTTCTCGGCATAATTCAAAATCGACAACAAGTTCACAGCTGTACCAATACTGTTCCTTTCTTTGCACACGTCTTATAACATCGACTATTCTTATTTATTGGTCATCTTTGTCAATTTATTAGGTATAAGAAAAGACTAAGAATGACAGAGTGTAAGGTTAAACCTCTGAATTGTTTTGCTATGTACTTTTCTTTCTGTTAGTGATTTGGGACCATCATTTATAAGATTGCTTTTAATTTACAGTTCTTTTGAGAATTGTATTTTCATGTCCTTTCATCCTTTATCCATTTCAGACTGATCTCCTAAGCAAAGATCAACACTGTTTCTTATAGATGGATTTTTAATCTATATATCACTTTTTTCAGCCACACTGCCTGATACTATTTTCTACTGAATTCATATAGTAATACTTTTACTTTCCTTGCATCCATACTTGAAATCACTGTATATTGGTAATAAAAGGAACAGTTTGAGACACCAGAAAACATGGCTACATTTATTAACTATATTCATTTTAGGCAAATCACACAATTTCATCATATTATCTTAATTCCATGTGAAAGGCAATGTGGCACAGTCAGTAGTTAGAGAGTTGACTTCAGAGTCAGGAGACCTAAGTTCAAATATCGTTCTAATGTACACTGACTGTATGATCCTAGGCAAGCCACTTAACATTTCAGTTCCTTATGAAACTTTTAGAAGTGAAGGTACTAACCCTCTCTGATAGAGAGAATTTCCTCATCAGGGAATCCGCCCTGTCAGGAAAATCATAGATCCAATCCTCATCCCTGCTCCCTATGTTTAGTTCTAAGACCAGTGAAAAAAATCAGAAAAAGTGTTGTCCACATGATTTTAACATAAAGGATTATGACAAATGTGTAGTCTTTTTAAGGCAACAATACTGATAGTATATTCTGACCATTTTAGACAATGGACAGACTCCATTGTCCTAAGCAATATGCACACTCTCCATCTTCCTTTTGTGAATTGGCAAAAATTCAATAGATCAAGATATGTTATTTATCCAAAGGATAAAATTGCTCTCCATACATAACTAATAAATCTATGACCTCAGCCTCTAAATAACTTGGTAACCAATCCAGAACTGAGAAATCTAAATTGTAGAAAAGAAAGAAAAATGCCAAGCAAGAAGAAAGGCAACTCAGAGAGTAACAGAACATCATAGTCCTTATACTGAATGTGTGTAAAGTTGTAATGCTAATGAGAGTTAAAGATCTTCCCCACCCATTAATGGGCCTGCCTATTAAGGGAAGTTTGATTAGGGGATATTTGTTTTGTAGGAAGGTCCACCACACCCTTTGTTAATTTCTAATGAGGCATTGGTTCTCAAGAGTTGTGATGCCCTGTGGCTCTGATATATATACATACACACACACACACACACACACACACGTATACATAAACACACTCTGAAGTGAGGGTTTACTTTGGAGCTTACTCATTGGAAGTGTTTGTTTGGCCAGACAAGACTCTGGGCAGCCTGTAAGGAACCTCCCCTTCCCTGATTTAAAACCTATATATTGGTGCTTCTTTCTCTGGTAACTATGTATGTATGTATGGTCAGACAGTTGGATCTGTGTTGTATGTATTGCTTACAATCAGATTGTTGGAAGCCCTCTGTGTTGCTCTTTGTTTATCTGTTTGTATTTTCTCTGAAGTTCAGGGAGCTGACATTTTTCCCCTGAACTAAGTGAATGATGTATGTGTTGTATTAAAGTAGCTTGTTGACCCCTCAAAAGTTGCTTTCCTGCAGATCTCACAACCTGTACAGCAGGCCCTCCTGTGTGTGTCTGGGTCCTTGCCATTACAAAAGCAAATATTTCTTAACTACCAAGTATGTTCGTGGTAATGCTGTAGTGTTAAATCAAAAGGCCTTTGATGCCCAGAGGTTGGTTGTTTCAAGCCAGAAGTTAATAAAAAGATATTTGTAGAGCATGAGCATCTTGGGTTGTAGCGGAGGTCCTTAACCATTTTTGTGTCATGGACATCCTTGGTAGTTTATGTAAACTTCAGAACTTTATTAAATGTATAAAATAAAGTACATGGGGTTACAAAGGAAACAATTAATTGTACTGAAATACAGTTATAAAGCTTTTTAAAAAATGTTTATAAATTCCAGACTATAAAAATGTGCATACCCTTTGACCCAGCAATATTGCTTCTAGGGCATGTCCCAAAGAGATCATAAAAACAGGAAAATGACCCACATGTACAGAAATATTTGCAGCAGCTTTTTGTGTGGTGGCCAAGAACTGGAAATCAAGGGGATGCCTATCAACTGGGGAATGGCTGAACAAGTTGTGTATATCAGTGTAATGGAATACTATTTTGCTATGAGAAACTATGAACAGCTAGACTTCAGAAATGCCTGGATAGACTTATATGAACTGATATGGGCTGAAGTGAGCAGAACCAGGAGGACATTATACCCAGTAACAGCCACAGTGTGCGAGGACTGTTTTTGATGGACGTCGTCCTTCACAACAACGCAAGGATCTTAAGCATTTTCAAAGAACTCATGATGCAAAATGCTACCCACCTCCAGAGAAAGAACTATGGAGTGGGAACGCAGAATGAAGCAGACTGTTTTCTCTTTAGTTATGTTTTGCTTTGTTTTTCTCCTGGCTTCTCCCATCTGTTTTAATCCTTCTACGCAACATGACTAATGTGTAAATGTATTTAAGAGGAATGTTTGTGTAGAGCCCACGTAAGATTGCATGCCGTCCTGGGGCAGGAGGGGGAGAAAATTCGGAAGTTATGGAAGTGATTATTGAAAACTGAAAATAAATAATAAATTTTGGGGAAAAAGCTTGGAAATTCTACAATGAAGTTTTTATATACTTATCACCTCGAGAATAGAGGCAATGGTCTCCAATCTATAGATTCTATATCTTGATTTAAGTTCTTGGTGTCAATTTCAATTTGTTTTCAATAAACTTTAGCTCTAGTGTGCTCCTGGTCATAGGACTTTTTTTTTTCTTTTGCTATCTTAATTCTATTAAACATATAAGATTATGTTTCATAGGATTATTGATATGGAACTGGAAGGGACCTGGGAAATCATCCAGTATAACCCTATCATTTTGTACCTGAGAAAATTAGAGGCCCAGAGAGCTTAAGTGATTTGTGGAATGAAGGAAAAAAAAATCTGAATTTTCACATAAACTTTTCCTGAGATGAGATACAGAAATAGGTGAAGTATTACTGGAGTAATCTTCTCTAGATCCTATCCATCAGCAACAAAGGACTTTGAATTTTCTCCAAAGAAAAATGAAGCTAGGAACTTAATGATTAGTTATGTTATTGACAACTCAGTACTTTCATCTTCTTTCTAGTTTATTAGCCAGAACAAATGTGGTAATGTGTTTCTGTGAGACTATAAGGTGGAAGATTGAAATTTTATCAAGAAATTAGCATAAAGAATTGTCCCTATCTCCACATTCTCAAGGAGTTTGTATGGTGAACAGTAGTGAACTTGGATTTAAAGGAACTGAGTTATGGCCCTGGGTCTGACACTTTACCAGTTGGGTGACCTTGGGCAAGTCATTTAGTCTCTCTTGAACTTAGTTTCTCCTTACAAAAAGTAAACCATTCATCAACTAGCACTTATTAAACATCTATGTAACTGGGAACACAAACACAAAGAATGGAACAATGCCTACTCTCAAGGAATTTATATTCTAAAGAAAAGACAACAAATATGCATGAACACGCACATTGAATGAAAATCACAAGATACAAATTAGAATATTAATATTGCACAATCTGCCTCACAGGAAAATCTTACAAGATATAGAACACTTTGTAACCATACAGCATCATATAAAAGAAAATGATTGGCAATACAATAATATTACTGTAGTGAATTCAAAATACCACCAGGAAAAAAACCAACTTATTGATAAACCAGTTTGATAAAACTGTGATGATGGATGAACCTATAAAGTCATGGGGTTTTGTAGTGCTAGTACAGTGGACAATAGAGTTGGGGAGACTTGCCTTCAAATCCATTCTCAGACACTTACTAGATATGATCATAGGCAAGTCCTTTAACTTTTCTGAGCTTGTATGCCCAGCTATAAAATGGCATCCATAGTCCCTTCTCATACAAAATTGTTCTGAGGCTTAAATGAGAAAGTTTAGATAAAGGATTTTGTAACCCTTCAGGTTCTTTAGATGTCCTTGTTAGCACTTATAATATTTTTATAGAAATACTTCCATTTGGAGAAGAGATAAAAATGGAAACCTTTCCACAGCTGCTTTTCTGAACCCATGGATGAGTGGACAAGTTGTCGAGGGATTTCAAAAGAAGGCATCCTTATTACTAAAAATGCAACTGTGGACACACTGAGGTGGGTTATTATTTTCTAATGCTCATAAAACCCGACCAGAATCATAAAAGATGCTACAAGTGGGGAAGGGGAAAAGGCTAGTTAAAGCAAGAAATAACTGGCATCCTAATGAGTGAGAATATCACAAGAAAGAGGGGTCATAGTCAAATAGCAAAGAAAACCTCTGATGTTCATATTAATGAGATCAAGGCATTTGATACAAAAAGTAGACAAGGACTTTAACAACAAAGGAATTAAAAGGAAAGGCTGTTAGGAAGAACACTGTTTTCTTTCCTTTGATAAAATTACATTCAAAGTCGTTCAATGTAATTGGGCAGTAGGATACTAGACAGGACAGGTTTCCTGCTCTGTGAGAAGGCCTGAGGCTTTCTCAAACAGCATGACAAAGACCCAAGGAAGGGGCTAAAATACAGTCTAATCTTCTTGACCCACTTTTCCCCAGGGGAATTCTCAATGAAATCATCATCTGAGTTTGTTTCTGAGAGTGAAAAACTGGATAGACCCCTATCGGTAACGAATTGTTTATATTAGTTTAAAGAGAAAAGGAGAGTTTTACTTTCCCCTCCAAAAGCAGTCCTGATAATCAAGCTGTTAGAGAGATACTTGCTATCTGAGAAAACACACTCAGAAGTGACAAGAAATGAGACAACTCATAAAGATTTAGAGAATGAATGATGAGGCTTGCAGAATGAATTTTGAAAAAGTAGATTATGATGCAGAATATAATTTGGGTGAAAGGTGGTTTACCGTCACAGGACATCAGTTATTTTTTCTTTAAAAATTTTCAGGTAACAAAAAATGATAAAAATCCCAGCAAAACCAAAGAAAATAGAACCCAAGGCAGAGAGGAGTCACAGTGTCCTAATAAACGAGGAGGAAAAGAGTCTATAGCTTAGAGGAGGTTGTCTTTAAAAAGATAAGATAAATCACCCAAGGACAAGAGGGGCAGTATTCTCCCTCATAAATAGCTGGTGTTTATAAAGTACCTTAGTATTTGCACTGCACATTACAAATATCTCATTTTATACTCACAACCATAGGATGTTGTTAATGTTCAGTCATTTGTATCCAACTCTATGACTCCATTTGTTTTGTTTTGTTTTGGTGTGTTTTTTTTTTTTTTTTTTTGGCAAAGATAGTGAAGCACCATTTCCTTTTCCAGTTCATTTTACAGAGGGGACACTGAGGCACACATGTTAAATGATTTGCCCAGTATCATAAAGCAAGTGAGAGTCTTCTTGACTCTATCCGCCACAGGAGGTAGGTGCTAACATCATCTCCATTTTACAAATGCAAAAAGCAGACAGATTAAATGCCTGTTTTTGAACTAAGGTCCATTATGACTAACTCAAATACTTTTTGTGCCATTTAGCCAAAAGACACATGGTTGAGAGGATATTCAATGCTTAACAAAGTCTGACTTAAGATAAGTAAACTTAACAGAAAATGGGGGATGTTGCAGGTGTCTTAGATTTCTATAGCTACTCCTTTCTCATCTTATTCTGGCACAAGTCCTATAAAGGGTATAGGAGAAGGTATTTTGCTCCATAATTCCCCCCTTATCCTATAAAAAACAGAAATAACTCCACAATAGGCACTTTTATTAACAATATTGCTGTTGTTGTTTTAATATTATATCTGGGAGATATTTGCAAAACTGAACACAGTAAGTTGAAAGACTACATTTGGAGTCAGATGACTTTATTTCTATCATTTAGTAATAGTATTAGTAAAAAAAAAACCTATATACTATATACACATAGATACATCCACACATACATGCATACAGGTATATATGTATATACACATATGAATGTGTACCCACATGTGTATATATGTATGTATATATATACATATACAACAGTGTGTATATGCAAATATATCTATCTCTATCAATCTTATTTTGCACTTTGAGTTGTTCCCTTCTCTGTCAGGAGATGGGTAGCATATTTCATCATTAGTGCCCTGGACAATCATCCTCTGGCATCAAGGCTGCTCATTACACTGAACAGAATTCCTAAATCTTTCAAAGCTTCTCATTTTTACAATACAGTTTTCATTGTATAAATTGTTTTTATGGTTCTGTCACCTTTGTTCTGCATCAGTTCAAGTTTTCCCAGGTCCCCCTGAAACCTTTCTTTTCATCATTTCTCACAGCATGAGAGTGTTTCATCACATTTATAGACCACAACCTATGCAGCCATTCCCTAATTTTAGCTGCCCGCTCCCATTCTTTGTCACTTCACAAAGAGCTACAAATATTTTTAAATGCATTCTCAAGTTTGTTTTCCTTAGGACTAAACGCTCTTGTAATCTATCCTCCTTTTAACTGCCCCTTTGTCCCTTCTTTCTTTCCTTCCTATTTCCTTGTTGAGTGAAATGTATTTCCATACCCATCTATTTGTTTATGTGTTATCTTCTTTCCTTTGACTAGTTCAGATAATAATGGGGTTCAAGTTTCAGCATTTCCCCACCCCCACCACTTCCCTGTTGTTTTGTTTAAACTTTAATTTATCTGCCTTGATTATGTGAGATCATTTTCCTTAAATTTTAGATCCCACCTCTCCCTCGAGTACATCTCTCTTCCCCTCTCTTTTCTTTTTATAAATAATTATCAAGACATAACAGAATCACTATAAGGCCTTCTGTATAGACTACCTTTATGAACTCTGAAGATAGTGTTCAGAAGGGTTACTTGTGTTATCTCTCCATTTGTGAATGTAAACATTTTTTCCTTGCTTAGGCCCTTACGATTGTCCGCGTTTACCTTTTATGTTATTTTTTGTCCAAGTTGCATTTTTCTTTGAGGCTTTGTTAGCAAATATTTTGGAGTCATTCTCTTCTGGTTTTCTGGCTTGGGAATATCTGTTACCATAATAGCTTTTAGCTACCATAAAAGCTTTTAGTTTGCTCATTTTTCTAGCCTACTCCCTGATGTCAGAATTGAAGTTAGGATAAATGCTTTCCCCTCTTCTGGAGAGAAACTCTGGACAGTATTATTGCTGGTTTCTTTTGGTATTGAAAGTCAGTTTTGATATCTTATTTGCTCAATATCTGTGCAAAGAAGAATCACTGAAACTTCGGCAACATGCCCTAGCTCCTACGTTGCCATCTTCCCCCTGGTAACTGAGACACTTTTCCATTTCATTCTTGTGGAAGTCACCTTCATGAAGGCAATGCATGTCCTGATTTCTTTTCCTAGCTCAGGGAAGTAAGCAGAAAGATAGTGCTTCTCCCTTGGGGGTGAGAGAATGACAATTCAATTTGTCTTTGATGTGAAAATGAGGGGTAGAGTGGCACTTGGGATAAGGCACTTAGACTGTCTAATTCCTGTTTCCCTCCAATGACAGCTTTGAGTTTAGGAGGCAGGGCATTATGTCTGTTGTAGTTTATGTTACCTATACTTGGTAATCCTTGATATTACTGTGCCTTTCCTAATTAAATTGTTTTGCCACACTAGAATGTGACCTCTATATAACTTCTTAACAGCTGGATCCACAAGGAGAAAGGTTTTAGAGGAATGGCTGGGCTGAGCCAAGAATTAAATAGAAGTTGGGATAGCATGATAATTAGAATGCAGGACAAAGTGGAGCCCCAAAACACTACCTTATTCCTTTTATATAACCAATTATATTCCTTGGAGACTCTGTTACCTTTTCTTATGTCACCTAGCCTCAATCTAAATTCACAGGGAAAAAGACTTTTGAAACATTTATATGGCCCTAGACTTTCTAAGTACTTCTGGAATAGACCCAGGGGGTCAGGAATCTCTTGATCTCTCCTAGTAAGATGGGGAGGGAGCATTGAAAAGAAAAGGCACAGAGGACAAAGATTAGTTAACAATAACAAATTTCTCTATAGCTTCATATAAAAGATTTAATCATTTTGATGACAGATAGGCTTCTGCCAGTACTCAATGCTTCATGACGCGCCAAGAGAACTTGGACTCCGAGACTTAAGATGACTAGAGGTCTTTTTATTCTCTCTTTTGATGAAAGGGTTAGGAGCTTGACTTACATTCCAACAAAAGACAGTGGTTTCAATTTCATCTGTGAATTTAAAACCAAGGAGGGTGTCATATGATTTCAGGTATCACTTTAAACATTTTTTTCTTATCCAGTGTTTAAACACACTGATTTCCATCTGATGTATTCCTATTTTATCCTAAGAGGAATGCTGTGAGTCTGACCTTTTACTAGTACAAAAGTTGATAGATTTTTCAATCTGTTTATATAATGATGCGTAACTATTTTCTTTTCATTTTATTATGTCCTATATTTGTACAAACCCACCCAGACTAAGAATTGCTACTTTCTATTACAAATTCAAAAACATCCTCCTCATAGAGCTATTCAGAGATGCATCCATTTGTGTTTAAACTCTACATCCCCACCTCCCCAAGAATGAACTGATGACAGGCCTCCACAGGATGGTTGTATTTCTTTTCAGATCTTTTTTTCCCCTGTTTCTATTCAGTTTAAATCTACTTTGTGATTCAAAAAGAAAACTCTTCTGACATTAAGTATTGGACTGATGGCTTCATTTGTGTGAGAGAAAAGAAAGCTCTTTAAATACCTGTTTAGAAATCCTACTAAGTTCTGTTTAAAAATTATGGTTTTGTGAAAGATAGGGTTTATAACTGGAAAAGGATATGATCATTTCGCAAAGGCAGACTTTACAACAAAGCAGAGGCTTCTAATATTGGCTAGAATTAGGGACTAAGTGAAGGACTGAATGCCAATTGTTGCTTTACATCAGAGATGTAAGTCATCCCTGTGGTGCTATGAACTAGATTCCTATTAGGAGACAAAGGATTTATTTGACTGTCTTCATTATCATCAAATCAGTAATAAATACATACTGACTGATAATTTGCTGTGTTTTAGGCACATCAAACCATCATAGTTTTAGGCATCAAGCAATGAAAGGCAGCTAGATCACATAGTGGATAGGATGCTGGACATGGAGAAAGCACATGAGATCTGAGATCAAATTCTGCTTCAGATACTTGCTAGCTATATGACCCTGGGCAAGTCATTTAGCTCCTACTAGCTATTATTAACTATTATCAATCAAGGTGAGCAACTAAATAGTTGAGAACAAGTTACTAAATTGTGTTTTGCTGAAAAAAACTATTTTTAAGTAGCAGATTCATGGATATAGCTTAGACCTGTGCTTTGAATTTAAGATGAACATTTGAATAAGTTAATAAGATTATAGTTTTAAAATTCATTTTATTTTTAATGTATGGAATAAAACAAGTATTTCCATATCACAGAATAATAAAAAGATGACTGTACATGTAACTGCAACTCTGCTATGCACAACTTGCTATTTCTTTCAAACATATAACAAAATCAATATGTAAATTTCTTTTTTCTTTTTTTTTATAGGATTTGGAATATAATTAGAAAAAAACGCTTGATTCAGTAGTAACATTTAAAGGTGGCAGCAGGACTGAGGATTAGATCAAGTGGTAATTGACATAAAGAAAAGAAAAATGCAAACAGTGAAAAATTGAAAATACTTTCTCAAAATTTAATTGTAGTTTTATCTGCTTTATTTAATGATGTTTCCACTGTTCAAGAATTGTACTTTTAAAGGAGAAAACATTATTGATTATTATGTCCTCTTCCATCCCTTTTTCCCTCTTGCCTTTTGAAATCTGGCTACCTCCATGATTCTAAGACACTGCTATTAATTCAAGAATTTCATTTTCTTCTTGAAAGTGAATTTAAGAAAATAACCTACTACTATCATCATTCTATGGCTAGGCTTTACCACAATGGATAAGGGAATTCATCTAGGAAACACATCTTCCAACCTTCTCACATGTTTCAGAAATTATATTAATTTATCACCTTCTGCACTGTCGACAACAACTGGCTTCTCATTTTACCAATCCCTACATAAACTTTCCAAGATAAAATGTAAATCACTTCCAACAATCTTAGTTTATAATAATTGGAGACAATCACTTTCTTATGATTTACCAAAATATTTCTTGGGTTTTGTGTAGCAACATTTTCCCATTGAATTAATCAGCTTCTCTTTTTGTCAATAAAGGAGACTTATTGCTATTTCATGAAACCACATTCATAAAATGCAGTTTTATGAACACAGTATTGTATTCTGTGTATGTTTTGACCAAGATAAAGTACACTGAGATGATCACCAGAACCACCACTTTATAGATGCTAAATCTTTCTACCTTTGATTCAACTTTAATTCATCAGCTTTTTTGGACTTGTATGTTATTCCTCATTAAGTGTTACAATACTGGATTCTTGAGAAGTTCTTTTTTAAAACTGATCAATATAACCTATGTCAGTAAATTATCTCTTAAGAGTATTTTTTTTTTCTCTAGAACCAACTGTTAAGGTGGATGGGAATCAGGTTGCTCCATGGAAATGAAATGTAGATACAAAAAACAAAATTACAAACATAAATACAATACAAACACTTGATTCACTATTACATCTGCTTCCATGTTATACTATGTGAACTGTTACCTATTTAAAAAAAAGAATTTAGAGACATATTAATCCATTTCTACATTGGATGGCACAATGGACAGAGCACTGAGGCCTGAGTTCAAACCCAGTCTCAGACACTAATTATCTGTGTGAGCCTGGAAGAATTATTCACCCTCTGTTTACCTCAGTTTCCTCATCTATAAAATAAAGATAATAATAGCACCTACCATCTAGGGTTGTGGTAAGGACCAAATCATAATAATTTTAAAGCATCCAGGTCAGTGCCTTGCACGTAGTAAATGCTTTATAAAAACTTAGCTATCATCATCATCAACAACAATTACATCAGTTCTAAACCCACTTGTGATACTCACCTGATCATGCCTTATATCGTGGCCAAAGTCAGGAGGGATCTGGGTTTCAAACCCACCCCTGAAGTACTGGCTATGATCATGGGCAAGTCACTTAATACCCTGAAGCTTTAGTTTCCTACTCTGTGAAATGAAAGTAGTAAGAGTTCAAGCTCTTTGAGGCAGCCCCTCAGACAGGGCAGGCTAAACGTAGGCCTTCTGGGAAAGCACTTAAGATCAGATCCATAACAATCTGCTGATCAATACTCTGGCTATAATTGTTTATCCAGTCATGAATACATCTAACCATACTATCACTGGCCTAATTGTCTCTATCTTACTGGTGTAGGTACCATGAGAGATTTTGTCAAATGCGTGGCTGAGATTCATATACAACAATATTCTGTTGATATGCCACCAGTTCAGCAACCTGTGTTATCAGTAAGCACCCTGACATTGGAGAGGGGGCTGCTATCATAGGTTCTTAGAGCTGCATATATAAAAGGGAAGGCAATTTTTGAGGAGTCAATCACTTTAATTACATCCACATAGGGACCAACAGACAGGCTTCCAATTGTCTGACCATTACAGCACCAACATCTAGGTTTTCAAGGGAGGAGGTGTGTTTAGCAGCTTCTCAGATCTCATCTGGCACACAAACCTTCTTCCAAAACTAAGCCCCGAAACAATATCTCCCCTCAGAGTATGTATACTCTTTTCAGAGCCAGGGGGCACAACCTCTAGTGACCCAATGCCTCATTTGCAATCAGGAAAAGGTATGGGCCTTCATGGGAAACAAGCCTCGCCTGTTCAAGCTTCCCTCAATAGCCCCACCTGAGGCCTATCAATGGGTGGGGAAGATTTTTAACTCCCATTACACCCTGTCAAAAATGAGTTTAGTCGCAAATGACTTGTTAGTGGATCCATACTGGCTCCCTGCACTTATTGCTTTCTATTATAACTTCTCATTAGCCACTTCATTAATTATCCCTTTCAGAGTTTTGGGTGGGATCATCGACCAACTCCCTGAGCTGAAGTGCCATCAAGATCTTGGAATTCACCTTAAGAATTTTGATCTGTAATTAAAATACTCTAATGTCAGATTTACTGTTAGAAGTAAGATTGAAAAAAGAAATGAGGTAAGGTAACACAGCTATAGAGAGATCTGATTAAGATTTACATCTTCATTAACATTGATGCCATTTCCCCTGGACCTAAAAGTATCAAAACAATCTGCAAGCCATTAGCATGTTAACATGGGGACAGAAGGCAACTTTCCACAGCAAAGACTGCTTTTCAGAAAAGGTTTGTAATCTCCTATCAGAGCAATGAATGCACCTCATCTTCGAGATCTATGATTAAAAAGGGCAGGAGAGTCTAAAGTCTTGATTTATATCACTGAACAATGTTTATATAAATGTGCCCAACCTGGTAGTTTAGCAATGTCCATTGATATACAATTAGGAAAATATGGCCAGGAGGAGGTCTCCAGAACATCAGTATCCACATTCTCATCAGCTACAGTGTTGATTTTTTAAAATACACTGAGCACAAAGAAATATATTGATATTCCTTTCATTTTTTTAAAAGAAGAAAAGGCTCCAAGAACATATGTAGTACTTAAAAGACCATCTTTTGGCTCTCTATCTTCTCATGTACTTATTGTAAAGAGATGTCAGTTTGAAGAAGTACTAATCACATAATTTCAAAATTGGAAAGGGACTTGGAAGCTATGTAGTCTGCCTTGTACCTAGCCCAAAATTCCCTCTATAATAACGCAGCAAGTAGACATCTTGTCTTCACTTGAAATCACACAGGGGAGAATTCCCTGTCATGTGAAAGTCTATGTTATGGATAACTCCAACTTTCTTCTTGCATCCAGCCTAAATCTACCAGTCTTCAGTTTCTGTTCTTTGTTTCCAGTTCTACTATCTGAGGCCAAGCAGAACTAATCATGCCCTTTGTCCATATAGTAACCCTTCAAGCACTTGGGGACAGATATCATGGCCTTTTTAGCCTTCTCTTTTTAAGCTAAACACCTCAAGTTCATCTAAATGATTAGTTTGTGGCGTGATCTTAAATTCCCTTCCCAATCTGGTCACCCTCCTCTGGACACTCACCATCTTGGCAATGTCCTTCATAAATTGTGATGCTCAGAACTGAATACAATATTCTAGATGTGTTCTTACCAAGACAAAGGGCAATGAGACTAACACAACCACCCCAGGTTCCAGATGCTAAGCCTCTCTCACTTCATTCTTGATTCCTTAGCTTTTTGGACTTGTATGTCATAATATTTACCAACATTAAGCTTGCTTCTCACAAAATGTCAGATCATTTTCAGAGGAACTAATTTCTTGCCACAGTCTTTTTCATTTTATACTTGATTCTTTGAACTTGAGTTTAAGACACTATACTCATTACCATCAAATTTCGTTTTATAATGTTTGATTCATTGTTCTAGTCAAGGAAAATGTGGGGAATCTTATTCTGTCATCTTATGCAGTAGTTGTTCCCTTCAGTTTTGTGTATCTTAAAATTTGGAAAGCATCTCATATACCCTTTAATTCAAGCATTGGTTAAAAAAAAAACAATTTACAGTGCTCAGCCAAGGAGAGATTTCCAAAGGAATTCCAGTAAAGACTTATTTTATATTGAGAATAAGTCATTGATGACTGTTTTTTAAGTTTGATCACTCAACCAGTTGCAAATACATCTAACTGTATAAATATTTAGTTCAGATCTCTCCATCTCAACCAAAATATAAAACAAGAAACTATTAGACACTTGTTCAAGTTAAAATGTTTCTACGCATTTCCCTGATCCTCCAACCAGATCTTCTAAACACAGATAACAAAGTGCCAATCAAAAAGAAATATATTTTACCTCCAGTAATAAAAATATACTTTTGCCTTCATTCTCGAAAACACTCTAAAATAGTGGTTAAATTTGACATTTTCAGTAAGTGATAAATTCTGCACGCTTTGGAAAGATATTCAAATATAAAAGAAAAGAAATACTAATAATATAAGATTATTCCATTGCTACTGGAAACCACAGGAAGGAATGGAAAGGCCAAGGAGTTTAAGATGCCACCAAAGAGTACATAATCTACTAACCTAAAACTGATCATTAATAAAAAAGGAGACAGGTGTTCAACAAAAGAAAAACATTTCAGTATAAAAAGCAAATGTAAGTAAAATGTTTTATTTATTTGGGAAGTATTTATTTTGTTTAAATATTTTAAACAAAAGAAAAATAAGAAAGATAAATATAATCACCAGGGAAAGAAAAACCAATGAAAAATATTACATTATGTTTAAAGGTTATTTTAAAAAAGAGAAAAACAGAGGACTGACCTATGGATTAAGAAAACACATACATCCATATCAGTCTAGCTAGCTATAGAGATGCACATATTATATACACATAAATGCATATATGGACACATATATATGTAAATAATCTCTTGATCTTATAGCCACCCTCTGAGATAATTATCATATATATTATTACACCAATTAGTCATGTGTATATATATATATGCAGCTCTCTAAAGCCATAAATTACAGAATTGCTAAGTAGCTGATTGGTAGGGGAAGGCTCCACATTGGAAGTGTCCCACGCCATGAAATCATAGGTTCACCTTCTCATTAAAATTTAATGTATTAATATAAATAAATCTGTAATAGAATTGAAGCCAAGAATATAATCCGAACAGGTTTGGCACGCTGTAAGGGAACTTACAGAGCGCTATCTAAAAAGAGAATGAAACAAAAATGTCTGATTGTGATTGTGTTAACAAATTTTGTTTGTTGTTTTTTTTAAGTACTGAATAAGTCTGAAATTGTGTTCTTGCTTACCTCTCTCGGTTTTCCACATCTGGAGTAACCCACTAGGGTATTCTAGCTAGATGGTACAGTGGATAAAGTCTAGACCCGAAATTAGGAAGATCTGAGTTCAAATCTGACCTCAAATTCCAACTAACTGTATAAAAC
This sequence comes from Bettongia penicillata ogilbyi, assembly GCA_023548195.1. NCBI lineage: Eukaryota > Metazoa > Chordata > Mammalia > Diprotodontia > Potoroidae > Bettongia > Bettongia penicillata. Next base: position 424,533 of record JAJHZJ010000942.1, read on the forward strand.
AGCTACTTAACATGTCTGCCTATTTCCTCATGTGATCTCAATCCTTACGCCAATCTTTATGGCCACTTGAGTGTTTTATAAGTTTATGTCTCTTATCCCTAACTGAATTGTACATTTAATGCACAAAATCCTCTCACATCACTTTTATCCCACTTTTCCTGATCCCTGCCACAATTACCATTCATCAGGTACTCATTCCCTCATAAAATTACTTTGTATTTTGTTCCTTGTAGTGGAAAGAAAGCTAAATTTATATTCAAGGACCTGAGTTCCAATCTTGATTTTATCACTACTAGCACTGTGGCCTAATTACTTTCTCTCTCTGAGATTATTTCCTTTTCTATAAAAGCAAAGTATTGAAATAGTTGATGTCTCAGGACTTGTCAAGCTCATAGTCTGTCATTAGAGAAAATTTCCACACATGGAGTTCCCTTCCACTAATCAATCATTTATTGTCTGTTATGTGCCAGGCACGTTGTTAGGCACTGGACATAAAAAAATTGATATAACACCTACTCTCAAGGAACAATGAAATCACAGAACTGTATTAGAAATCAACCACCACAACAAACTACTATGTTACAGCAAGAGTGGTAGAAAAATGAGACTTCACTGAATAAATAGGTAGGTGCATGACTAAAAGCAACAAGTATATCAAATATGAGATAGAAATGTGCCTTCTATAATAATTTGGCCTTACAAAACTGTAAATAATTTATAAAATATTGATTCAGTTCCAATTCCTTTTTTTATCTTGCTGAATATACATTTTTAAATCTTTCTATTCCCTATACGCAACATGTTTACTCTTTGAAGGAACATGTGTGTAATTCCATATGTAACTATGCTATGTAATTCCTTATTCTATTTCATCAATGCTGCTGTGTAGGCCAATTTAAGGACTTGCTAGTAGAGAGGCTCTGTCACAGTATTCTTTTAGCCCTTCATGAAAACCAAGAAGGTAGAGAAGAGGGGAGGGGAGTAGGAGGAAAAAAACCCAGTCAACTCCTTCCATTTTGAGTAGTGATCAGTCAGAAAGTATTGTGCTCCAGCATCACAATATAATCATTGATAAGGCCTTCATTGTTTACCTTTACAGAATAACTAAAGGAGTTCTCACTTCTTAGATGTGTATACTATACACATATATTCATGGAGGTGTTGTTTTTCCCATCCATTTATTCCTTTGCTTCTTGAGTCATTTTCCTCCAAAAGAAAGACATTCAAAATTCTTGTCCCTGACTTCCCCCATCACAGCTCCAGGAATCCAGAGCAGCTTTTCAAAAGACATTTTATACCTATATGTTCTATTAAATGTTAATCTTGTTATGGAAAGAACCATAGAGATGATTTTTGTCAAATTCCTCCTTTTATGCATGAGGAAACAGAGACCCTAGAGGGGCAAAAAGAGGTGTCAAATGTCACACAAGAAGTAGTAGAACTGACTAGCTGTATAAAATGGGCAAATTCTTTAACCTCTCTGAGCCTCAGATTTCCCATCTACAAAATGAGGGCAATAATGCTTATACAATCTACTTCATGGGACTGTATGGAGTTCATATAAATTCTTTCAGTTATTCTTGTTAATATATGTTGTCTTCCTGTGTTTTACCTATTAAGGGACACCCCAGAAAACAAAGAAAACAAAAGCACATGATTTTCTATATGCATGATAATTTATCTCTATCGTTGTTCACTTCTCACTTTTTAAATAATAAATATTTACTGTGAAGATGTTATTGGAGAAAGAGATTTTACTTTTCGGATAATGGATGTCACAAAGGTCAGGCATTAAGAACATCTAACATATTCCAAGAATAATGTATTTCCCCCCAAAGTGGTTAATCTAATTAAGAGAGTTCTAAAGGGTGACAACAGGGCAACGAATTGGTGCAGTGGATAGAGCGTTGGGCTTAGAATCAGGAAGATTCATCTTCATCTTTATGAGTTCAAATCTGGCCTCAAACACTTACTAGTGTTTGACTCTGGGCAAGTCACTTAACCCTGCTTGCCTCAGTTTCCTCAGCTTTAAAATGAGCTGGAGAAGGAAATGGCAAAGCACTCCAGTGTCTTCTCCAGTTGTTCATTTTTTCAGTTGTATCCAACTCTTTGTGATTCTATTTGGGATTTACTTGGTGAAGATACTGAAATAACTAGCTGCCCATCTTTACTAAGAAAACTCCAAATGAGGTCATGAAGAAAAGGACATGAACTAAGGAATAACTGAACAAAAGAGTGATGAGACCAGACAAAAGAGTTCATTTACACATACTCAGAGAGAGGAATATATTTGGCATTGGGTGAAGAATAGCTGTAATTCAGTAATTCACTAGAGATAGTAATGGAGAACTCAAATTTAGATTCAAATATATATACAACAATGTACTAGGTGACTCAGTAGATAGAGTTTGGGGCCTGGAATTGGGAATACATGAGTTCAAATCTAATTTGAGACACATTATGTATGTAGCCTTATAACTGAAGGAGATAGCAAACCACTCCAGTATCTTTGCCATGAAAAACTCAAATGGGGTCAGAAAGAATCAGACACGATTGAGCAAAAACAGTTTGTGTGTAATAATTTAATAAGCGGGAAATCCTCAAAGTTGTCACTGAGATTTGTTGGGGTATGCATCCCATGATTGTCACCCAACAATGGGAGAACACAGTTCATTCAAAAAAATAGACTAGGGAAAAGAAGGTAGCTGAATCTGAGGGGGCAGTCATAGCAAGAGAATTTGAGTGAAACTCAAAGGATGAAATGCAGAGGTGACATATAATGGTGAGATTATACCCAAGGTTGCCAGGATGGTTAAAGCCATGGGACAATTCCCTGATGCAGATTAAAAAGCTGGCATGAAAGCAAAGAAGAGTGTTGATGGGAGACTCGTGAACTAGCCCTCCGTTCATTAAAGCAGAGCAGTTGATGAATTATTGACTTGCCTTACTAATAATTTCATCTTTCAGACAGTTAAAAAAAGGTAGTAAGGGGTAGAGACTCTACTAACAGTTCTGTTGCCCAGACCAAATACCACAAAATAGGCCCCAGGGGAAAGCAGGACAAAAGAACTCACAAAGAAACTTTTGAAGAAAAATTCAGATAAGTGGTAATGATGGGGAGAGAGGGTGGAGGGTTGGAGAGAAGCTCAGTGAAAGACTTTGGGATAAGAGAATACTAATCTAGAGCAGGGAGGTACAGAGGCTGAACTGCTCTATGGATGCACCAAGTTTGCTTTTGGGGAAGCTGCTGTTGGGTGAAAGGAATAAGGCAGGTCAGTAACTGCTTGTGGGAAGAGATAATGGGAAAGGGTGACTGGTAATATGCTTTTTAGCAAAATTAACCTTGCTAATTAGGTAATAACTTCAGTTTTTACCTAGGGAATAAAGATTAGAGTTGATTATTCCCTTTGACTAGTGGTACCCAGGGATTGTTCCACCTCATTTTTGGTTCAAATGAGGGGTATTGGCATCTTGGACCTTATTCTTATAAATAAAGAAAGGATTAGAATTAGTTGGTGAATGACAATGACTTTAGGGAGGTGGGAGGTTGGGAAATGATTGAACAGTTGATCAGAATTTTTATATGCAACCTAGAATTCAGGAGGATATATTCTGAATAATTCTAAGAAAGAACAGGTATAGACATGAGAGGAATGGATGATGTTTGGTGATGTTGTCATACTTGAATCTAATGAGAATAAAAACAGGGGATGTAATGTAAAGAGAATGGTGTGATTCAATAGGGAGATAATCAATCAAATCATATTTTTAAAGTTAATAATAATATCAAGTTTGCATGGATATAGTGTTTACTATATGCCAGCTGGAGAGCAATTTGGAGCTATACCCAAAGGGTAACCAAACTACGAACACTCTCTGATCCAGCAATATCACTACTAGGTCTGTATCCCAAAGAGATCATTAAAAAGGGAAAAGGACCTAAATGTGAAAAATATATAGGGTATGTGCTATTATTATGCCCATTTTAGAGACAAGGAAAGTGAAACAGAGATTAAGTTATTTGACTTAGAGTCATATAGGTACTAAGTGTCTGAGATCAAATTTGAACTCAGATCTTCCTGACTCTATCCCAGAACTGTGCTTCCTCCTCTTACAAGTAACTGAAGATGAATGAAATAGAATGATGAAGTCCTGAAGAATTTTATCAATATTCAAGGCTGTAAGGAGTTTTTCTAGCCATTTGGGGGTGGGAGGAAGGGAGATAAAGAAAAGCAACTTCCTGTAGAGGAGGAGAAACTGTGACCAAAAATATTTTGTAGAACTATGGTATGATGACAATCAAATTAGGATCTTTTGTTCTTTTTGTTTTACTAAAAGTGCCTCTAATTGAATAATGTGATTAAAGAAGATCTTCCCCACCCATTGAGGGAAGCTTGATGGGGAGTTGTTTTGTAGGAGGGTTCCAAGTACCTTTCCTTTTTCCTATTGAGGCACTGGGTCAGAGGGTCATGCCCTCTGGCTCTGAAAAATGTATAAATACTATGAGGGTGAGGTTTTACTTTGGGACTTACTGACTAGAAGTGTTTGTTTGGTCAGATGAGAACTCTAGGAAGCTGTTAAGGGATGCCCCTGGCTTTGGAAACCTGGATGTTTCCCTTTCTGGTATCTATGGTCAGACAGTTGGACTTGTCGATGCTCATGCAGAGGAAGCTATGTCTGTTGATCTTTGATTTCTCTGTATTTTTTTTTTAAGTTCAGGGTGCTGACTACCCTGAAGTAGGTGAATGATATATGTGTTTGATTAAAGTGATTGCTAACCCCTCAAAAGTTGCCTTTTCTTTTATGAAGGCAGATCTAAGAACCTGCAATAGCAGGCCCTGCTGTGTATGTTGTGGGGATGTTTACTGATATATATGGTTACTTTCCTCCTTTCTTTGCCAAGAAAAATAACTTCATATTGGAACAGATACAACAAAAATAGTCAATAGGAATTTGAAATGTAAAATAAATTATTTTCTTATTACTCTCAATAAGTTTAAGTTACTTGGGGAAGACATTAACAATATAGTTACATTATAGAAACAATTGGGTGTGCTCTCTTCTTGTCCTATTGTTTCAAAACAATTTGTGCACAACTGACTTCACTGTTCCTCAAATGTTTGATAGACTCTACTTGGAAATGCATTTTGCCTTAAATTATTTTCCCTGTTTGGGAGTTCATTTATTTTTGGCTCGACCCAGTCCTCTATGGCTCTTTTTTTCAAGATTGATTGCTTAGAATGTGTGGAAATAGCAATTGTCTTCTGTTCTGCCAGAAACTTTGAGGTTCTTTGCCTCCCAGAATGGTATTTTTGTGATGGTAAATTGAGCCATCTTTTGTGTCAGTTCTTACCTAGCACTTAATTACTGAATAGATATAATCTTAGACAAACCTAGACCTGGGAAGGAGAAAACTGAAAAAAGCCAAGGTCATCCACTTCATCCCTGGCCATCACCAGTCTTCTCTCTTTTTTTAAGAGGCTTTTCATTGACACATACCAAATAGACCTGACAAATGACAAATCTTTTGTTTTTCTCCTTCAGATTCTTGGCAGAGGACCTGTTCACTGTGCTCCTTTTATAGAGCTGCTGCCATCCCTTTTAATCCATCTATTTGTGATGGAGGGAAAAAATCACTACCTTTGAATGAAGCAGAGAAAAGCAAATGCTTCTTTTGCTGCTTAACCCTGATAACTGCACATGAACATCTGGGGCTGCTACAATGCTTTTCATAACCTCAGTTATGTGTTAGGTAAAAAACGGCAGGCTGTGGATGATTGGGATCCAAATAATTAAAATATTTTCAAATCATCATCCATCTGAAATTATTGCATTTAATTATTCATTGTTCCTATCTGGGTTGTTTTTCCCCCTCTATTTTTTATTTTAATAGTATTTTATTTTTCCCCAATTATTTGCCAAGACAATTTTAGTATTCATTTTTACAAGACTTTGAGTTCCAATTTTTTTCCCTCACTCTCCTCCCCTCTTTTTAAAATGGTAGAAAATCTGATCTAGGTTATACATGTGATATCATGTTAAATATTTTTCCATATGAATTACAGTTGTGAAAGAAAAAACAGATCAAAGGGGGAAAAACCATGAAAAGGAATACAGTAAATACAACCGTGCTTTGACCTGTATTCATAGTCCCTCAGTTCTTTATCTGGATAGCATTTTCCTTAATGAGTCTTTACTACTTGCCTTAGATCATGGTGTTGCTGAGAAGAGATAAGTCATTCATAGTTGATCATCACACACTGTTGCTCATACTGTGTACAATGTTTTCCTGGTTCCACTCATTTCACTTTGCACTACTTCATATAAGACTTTCTAGGTTTTTTTCTGAAATCTGCCTGTTCATCATTTCTTATTGCACAATAGTATTTTATTATAATCGTATACCCTATCTTGTTCCTGAATTGATAGGCATCCTCTCAGTTTCAATATTTTGCCACCACAAAAAGGCCTGCTATAAATATTTTTGCACATGTATGTCCTTTTCCCTTTTTTAATGATCTCTTTGGAATACAGACTTAGTAGTGATATTGCTGGATCAAAGAGTATGCACAATTTGATTGCCCTCTGGTATAGTTCCAAAGTACTCTCCAGAATGGTTGGATCAGTTCACAACGCCACTAACAATGCATTAGTGTCCCAATTTTGCAAAATCCTTTCCAACCTTTACCATTTTCCTTTTTTTTGTTTTTTATCATATTAGCCTATCTGATAGGTACGAAGCAGTATCTCAGAGTTGTTTTAATTAGCATTTTCCTAATGAAAAGTGATTTGGAGCACTTCCTTGTATGCCTATAGATAGCTTTGATTTCTTCATCTAAGAACTGCCAATTCATACCTTTAACCATTTATCAATTGGGGAATGACTTTTATTTTTATAAATTTGACTCTGTTCTCTATATATTAGAGAAATGAGGTGTTTTTCAGAGACACTTGCTGTAAAGATTCTTTCCTAGTTTTCTGCCTTCCTTCTAATCATGGTTGTATTGGTTTTATTTGTATAAAAACTTTTTTATTTCAATATAATCAAAATTATCTTTTACATTTTGTAATACTCTCTGTCTCTTGTGTGGTCATGAAGTCTTCCCTTCCCTATAGATCTGACAGGTATTCCTTACTCATCTGTTTTGTTTATGGTGTCATCCTTTACATCTAAATCATGCACCCATTTTTGCCTTATGGTGTGTGGTGTGAGATGTTGGTCTATAACTAGTTTGTACCCTATTGTTTTCCAGTTTTTCCAATAGTTTTTGTCACATAGTGAATTCTTATCCCAGGCTGGGATCTTTGCGTTTATCAAACACTATGTTACTGTGGTCATTGACTACTGTGTCTTGTGTATCTAATCTATTTCACTAATCCATCACTCTATTTCTTTGCCAGTACCAGATAATTTTGATGATTATGGCTTTATAATATAATTTGAGATCTAGCATTGCTAGGCCACTTTCTTTTGTATTTTTTCATTAATTTCCTTGATATTTTTGACATTTTGTTCTTTCAGATGAATTTTTTGGGGGAGAGTTAGCTCTATCAAATATTTTTTGGTAGTCTGATTGGTATGGTACTGAATAAGTAAATTAGTTTAGGTAGAATTTTCATTTTTATTAAATATAGTTACCAGAGAGAGAAGCACCATCATATGGGTTTTCAAAGTCAAGGGGCTCCATAGCAGCTCTCCAGAGTCTTCTCTGGTCAAACAAACATTTCCAACGAGTAAGCCCCACAGTAAACATCACCTCAGAGTATTTATACAATTTTCAGAGCCAGCAGGCATCACAACTCTTGGGAACCAGAGCATTAGAAATTAGCAAAAGGTGTGGGCCTCCCTGATCAAACTTACCTTAATGAGTAGGCCCATTAATTGGTAGGGAAGATCTTTAACTCTCTGATTAGCATTACAAAAGAAGTTATTTAGGCATTGTATATTCATCAGTTTGGCTGATTGTCAGATTTATTGGCTTATGATTGGGAAAAATATTTCTAATGCTTGCTTTAATTGCCTCTTTATTGATGGTGATTTTGCTCTTTTCATTTCTTCATGCTGGATATTTAGTTTTCTTCTTTATTTTTCTTTGAATCAAATTAACCAATGACTTACCTTTTTTTTTTATAAAACCAGCTCTTAGATTTATTAGTACAATAGTTTTTGTTATTGTTTATTTTTTACTTTCAGTCATTAATCTCACTGGATTTTCAGAATTTCTAATTTGTTGTTAAATTGGAAATTATTATTTTTTTTTTTCCTTTTTTTTGTGTTTTTTTTTCCTATTTATTTATTTAATTTTTTACATTCATTTTCACAAATTTTTGGGTTCCCAGTTTTCTCCCCTTTTTATCCCCCTCCCCCCACCCCAATACCCCAAGCAATCTAATTTTCCCTGTCTCCAATCTGCCCTCTCTCTTCTGTCATCTCTCCCTTCTCTTGTCTCCATTTTCTCTTTTCTCCTGTAGAGCCAGATGGACTTTTCTATTCCTCATTAACTGTATGTCTTCTTTCCTAGTTGCAACAACAATACTAAACAGTTGTTCCTAAAAACTTTGAGTTCCCAAATTCTCCCCATCCCCCCCCTCCCCACCCATTCCCTTTGGTACGGCAGGCAATTCAATATAGGCCATATCTGTGTAGTTTTTGCAAATGACCTCCCTGATAGTCGTGTTGTTTAAGACTAACTGGATTACCATCCCCTCCTAACCTGGCCCCCTCATTGTTTTCTCTTCTGTCTCTTGATCCTGTCCCTCCCCAAGTGTTGACTTCAAATTGCTCCCTCCTCCCATTGCCCTCCCTTCCATCATCCCCCCCCTTGCTTATCTCCTTCTCCCCCACTTTCTTATACTGTAAGATAGGTTTTTCATACCAAAATGAGTGGTGCATTTTCACTCCTTCGTTTAGTCAAATGTGATGAGGGTAAACTTCTTGTTTTTTTTTTTTTTTTCTCAGCTCTCCTCTTTTTCCATCCACTAAGAAAAACTCCTACCTGCCTCTTAAATGACATATAGTTACCCCCCTTCCCTTTTCCTCTCTTTCCTCCCCCTACATTTCTCTCTCACCATTTACCTTAGTTTCTTTTAAGGTATGGTCCCCAATCCTATTCAGTTCAATCTGTGCTCTCTATCTCTGTATGGTGTGTGCATGTGTGTATGTGTGTGCATGCGTGTACATGTGTATGTGTGGTCCCACCAACCTACCCAGATACTGAAAAAGTTTTAAGAGTTAGAAAATATTGTCTTTCCCTGTATGAATATAAACAGTTCACTTCTGGTAAGTCCCTTAAGACTTCTCTTTGCTGTTTTCCTTTTTCATGCCTCTTCTCATTCTTGTGTTTGAAAGTCAAATTTTCTTTTTCAGCTCTGGTTTTTTTCCATTAAGAATGATTTAAAAGTCCTCTGTTTCATTGAAAGGACTATATTTTTCCCTTGAAGTATTATACTCAGTTTAGCTGGGTAGGTGATTCTTGGTTTGGAGTCCTAGTTCCTTTGCTTTCTGGAATATCCTATTCCACGCCCTTCGATCCCTTAATGTAGAAGCTGCTAGATCTTGGGTTATCCTGATTGTATTTCCACAGTACTGGAATTTGTTTCTTTTCTAGCTGCTTGCAAGATTTTTTTCCCTTGAGCTGGGAGTTTCTGGAAATTTGGGCCACAATGTTCCTAGGAGTTTCTCTTTTTGGATCTCTTTCAGGTGGTGATCGATGGATTCTTTCCAATACTTATTTTTGCCCTCTGGTTCTAGAATGTCAGGGCAGTTTTCCTTGATAATTTCATGGAAGATGATGTCTAGGCTCTTTTTTTTGGGATCATGAGTTTCAGGTAGTCCCATAATTTTTAAAATTGTCTCTCCTGGATCTATTTTCCAGGTCAGTTTGGTTTTTCCCATGAGATATTTTCACATTCTCTTTCCATTTTTTTCGTTTCTTTTGGTTTTCTTTGGTGATTTCTTGGTTTCTCGTAAAGTCATTAGACTCCATCTGTTCCATTCTAATTTTGAGAGAAACTATTAAAATTCAGTCAGCTTTTGAGCCTCTTTTTCCATTTGGGCTCATTCTGCTTTTGAAAGCATTCTTCTCCCTCATTGGCTTTTTTGAACCTCCTTTTGCCAATTGAGTGAGCGTATTTTTTCAAGGTGTTTAATTTCCTCAGCATTTTTTTTTGGGTCTCCTTTACCAAGGTATTTGACCCGATTTTTTCATACTTTTTCTTGTATCTCTCTCATTTCTCTTCCCAGTTTTTTTCCTCCACCTGTCTAACTTGCTTTTCAAAATCCTTTTTGAGCTCTTCCAGGGCCTGAGCCCCACCCACCCACCCCCCTGGGGTGTCTGGGGTACTGAGGCCCCGCCCTCCACGTCTTTCCCTGATGGCAAGAATACGTCCTCATCTTCGTCAGATCCGAAGGGTCGGGATCATTTGCATTTGTTGGAAAAAAACTCTCTAAAGTCTTATTTTTCTTCCCCTTTTCTAGGCATTTTCCCAGCCAGTTACTTGACTTCTGAGATTCCTTTCCACCCCCCGCCTGGATCTGCCCAGCTAGTGCTTGGCCTCTGAGATTTAAATGGGCTTTCCTCCTGCTGGCTGTCAATCAGTGAAGCTTTTAGTTTCAGGTGCTGGGGGGGGGGGGGCCAGGGCTGCCCTCCGAGACTCTGATCCCTCGGGGGTTTTTATGCAGAGACTTTCAGGAATGGAGCGGGTGGGGGTGGGGGTGGGGGGGCCCCGCCTCCCAATCTCAGTTCCCTTGGGGGCTTTGAGCAGAAGCCTTCAGTAATAGAGCGGGGGTGGGGGACAGGGCCATCTCCCAGGCTCAGCTCCGTCAGGTTTTTATGCAGGAATCTTCCATAATGAAGATCCTGCCTGCTGCTGGGGGGATTTCCTGAGTCCCGGTCCGCTGCCGCCTCAGCTGCCGCCCACAACCTCTGCCTCCGCCACTTCCTGCCCCCCGTCTCTGCTGCCCCACCGCTTCCTCCCGAGGGGGGCCCGAGTCACAGAGATGCCCTGCTTCCCCTCTCCTCCAGCCCGGCCTTCTCTCTCACTGACCTGTAGCTTCTGTGGGCGGAGGGACTTTCCCGGCTGCCGGAGCTTTCAGTCTCTGAAGCCTGCTCGGATCAGCTTCTCTGGGGCCATGGCCAGGGCAGCGCTGGGGGTGTGGGGTCCACTTTCCGGGGCGTGCCCGGACCCCTGGGGACGGGTCTTCAGGGCTCCCTGGAACGGAAAATCTCTTCCACTCTGCTTTCTGCACACCTTGTATTGACCCAGAAGTTATGGGGAGACTCTTTTTACATTAATTCTATGGGCTTTTGGTTTCAGAGCTCGTAAATGTGCATCCTTCTACTCCGCCATCTTGGCTCCGCCCCCCTCTATTATTTTTTTATTTTGCTAGTTTATTTTAGTTGCATGCCCAATTCATTGAGCTGTTCTTTTTCTATTTTCTTAATGTAAGAAATTAGAAAAAATAAAATTTTTTCCTAAGGACTCCTTTGGCTGCATCCCATA